>JAEOAD010000889.1:1917500-2489104 GCA_036365145.1 Orientallactaga sibirica
ATTTGCCTCGCACCAAGCACAAGGACCCGAGTTCAATCCCAAGCACCCCTGTAAAAGGCCAAGCGTGGTGGTGTGTGCCTGTAATCCCAGCTCTGAGGAGCTGGAGATAGGAGGGTGCCTGAGGCTTGCTGCTAGCTTAATTTTTTAAAGGTGGGGGCTGGAGAGATGGCTTAGAGGTTAAGGCACTTGTCTGTTGCTGGAGCCTGCAGGCAGATTCAAACAGTATCTGAATGGAGAGTGAGGATTAAGGAAAAAGAAAGACAAGAGAGACAAAAGATGAACTCAGGAGGGCTGTTGGCCAATACTGAAGCCCTGATTTTATTTAAAATATTTATTTTTTTTTTTATTTTTTGAGAGAGACACAGAGAGAGAGAGAGAGAGAGGGGGGAGAGGAAGACAGAGATGGGCATGCCAGCAGTCTCTCAGCTGCTGTGAACGAAATCCAGATGTGTGCGCCCCTTGTGGTCAAGTGTGGCATTGCACCCTTGCATCACTTTGCATCTGGCTAAACGTGGGACCTGGAGATTGGAACCAGCGTTCTTAGGCTTAGGAGGCAGGCGCCTTAACCCCTAAGCCATCTCTCCAGCACGCCCCCCCCCGCGACTTTATTTAGTTCAGCCTTTTTATACTTCTCAGAGCACAAGAATGCAAGCAGAACAAAAGGTAAATATTTGCACATGATTTCTTGGAAAGGTTACATCATAAACAGCCAAATCTTTGTCTTCAAGGTCAAAGGACACTCCCTTCCCAACTCTGGTAATCTCAACAGGTATCTGATCTCTTGCTTGACAAAACATCTTGCTTATCTTTAGCCCACTGTCAAACAGAAGTTAAATCAATGTCAAAATGGCTCCCAACACGAGGTCAAAATGGCTCCCGACAGTGTGTGAAGCCTAAGGACCCAGGTTCAATTCCCCAGGACCCACGTAAACCAGATGCACACGGTAACTCATGCATCTGGAGTTCGTTTGCAATGGCTGGAAGCCCTGGTGCACACATTCTCTCTCTCTCTCTCTCTCTCTCTCAAATAAATAAATAAATAAAATAAAAAAGGTGGATGGCAGAGAAGTTTCCAGTATTAAACTCTCTGCCTCCTGCCTTTTCCATTAGCCAAACTACTCATTGCTCTATTGCGGTAAGTCAAGACAACTGCTTCTCCCAGGAGCTCTGGTCACTCCCTCTCTGTTTCAATTAATTTTCCATTTCCTGACCCCGTCATAGACAGATCCCCCAAATGTGGGTGGGTACTCTCCATGAATTTGCTCTTGACCCCAGGTACCAGTGACCCCCAAGTTCCCATCTCCACCATCAGTTCTCTGCTTCAAAACCGTATTTCTTCACGTCTCTTCACTCCAACTACACACAGAAGTAAAGAAAAACCAAGCCGAGCATGGTGGCGCACGCCTTTAATCCCAGCACTCGGGAGGCAGAGATAGGAAGATGGCCATGAATTCAAGGCCACCCTGAGAGACTACATTGTAAATTCTGGGTCAGCCTGGGATAGAGTGAGACCCTGCCTCAAAAAAACAAAAACAAAATAATAATAATAAAGTAAAGTAAAACCACAAGGCCATGAGAAGACATGTCACTGGTATTATCAAATCTTAACATCCTGCCACATTTGACAGAGCTGAGCTCCTTATAAACCCTTCCTCAAATCCAATCTGCTCCTCAAGTGTGACAATGACCTTTGTTTGCTGGGTTTTTTTAATTTTTTTTGTTTGTTTATTTTTATTTATTTGTTTGAGAGCGACAGACACAGAGAGAAAGAGGCAGAGATGGAGAGAGACAGAATGGGCACACCAGGGCTTCCAGCCACTGCAAATGAACTCCAGACGCATGTGCCACCTTGTGCATCTGGCTTACGTGGGTCCTGGGGAATGGAGCCTCGAACTGAGGTCCTTAGGCTTCACAGGCAAGCGCTTAACTGCTAAGCCATCTCTCCAGCCCCATTGTTTGCTGTTTAAAAAAAATTTTTTTTTATTTATAAAGATTTGTTTTTATTAAGTTTATTTTTACTTACTTATTTCCAAGGGGAGAGAGAGAGAGAGAAGAGAGAGAAAATGAATGTGCCAGGGCTTCTAGCCACTGTAAACGTACTCCAGATGCAGGCACCATTGGGTACATCTGGCTTTATGTGGGTACTGGGGAATCGAACCTGGGTCGTTAGGCTTTGTAGGCAACGGCCCTAACCACTAAGTGATCTCTCTAGCCCTGTTTGCTCTGTTTTTAAAGACAGGGTCTCATTATGTAACCCAGGCTTGCCCCAAACCTCAAACTCACTATGTAGACCAGGTTAGCCTCAGACTTGTGATCCTCCCGCCTTAGTGCGGGGATTATAGATGTGGACCACCATGAGGAACTGTGACCATGATTTTGAAAGTGGTGTTTATTCTTTCCTTGCGTGTTTATTTTATTTATTTAATTTTTTTGGTTTTGTAAGGTAGGGTCTCACTCTGGTCCAGGCTGACCTGGAATTCACTATGTAGTCTCAGGGTGGCCTCGAACTCTCGGTGATCCTCCTACCTCTGCCTCCCAAGTGCTGGGATTAAAGGCGTGCGCCACCACGCCCGGCTTCCTTGCATGTTTTTATAACATGTACTCGAACGTGTGCATCCAAACCAACATGTGCTGTTTTCTTCATGTTGTCACAGTATGTATAAGCAGAATATGAATGGAAGAGACACCACTGCTGCTGTGTGCTCTTCCCTTACATCCTAAGAGGAAGCTAAACTCCCACTTGCTTTAAGTTGCTTTTTCTTTCTCTTTTTTATTTATTTTATTTATTTATTGGAGAGAGAGAATGGGCACACCAGGGCCTCTAGCCACTGCAAACGAATTCCAGATGCATGTGCCACCATGTGCATCTGGCTTACGTGGTACCTGGAGAATCGAACCTGGGTCCTTAGGCTTCGCAAGCATGCTAAGCCATCTCTCCAGCCCTCTTTCTATTTTTTATTTATTTGTTTTATTTGAGAGAGAGAAAAAGAGGAAGAGGAAAAAAAGAGGCATATAGAGACAGAGAGAATGGGCACACCAGCACCTCCAGCCACTGCAAACAAACTCCAGACGCGTGCGTCACCTTGTACGTCTGGCTTTATGTGGGTACTGGGGAATCAAATGGACCCCAAATTGACTTCAAATTTGCTATATGTAGGGTCAGGATGATTTTCAGTCTTTTCTTCTTTCCTCCTCCTCTGAGATAGGGTCTCATGTAGCTCAGGCTTGCCTCAAACCCAAACCCCAGAGTGCTGGAATTGCAGACATATGCCACCACACCTGGTTTATGTGGCTCTGGGATTGAATCCAGGGTTCTGTGC
Source organism: Orientallactaga sibirica (assembly GCA_036365145.1). Classification (NCBI taxonomy): domain Eukaryota; kingdom Metazoa; phylum Chordata; class Mammalia; order Rodentia; family Dipodidae; genus Orientallactaga; species Orientallactaga sibirica. The sequence goes on from JAEOAD010000889.1 coordinate 1,920,821, forward strand.
ATGCTACGCAAGCACTCTACCAGCTGAGCTATATCCCCAGCTTGCCAGCCGCCTTTTTTTTGAAAGACAGTGTCTTTCACTGGCCTAGAACTCACTAAGTAGGCAGACAAGCTGGGCAGGAAGCATCCGGGAACTTACTATGTCTGCCTCCCCAGTGCTGGAGTTACAGGCACACACACCACCACACCTGGATTTTTTTTTTGTGGGGGGTGGGGGGGTTGCAAGGTCGGGTTTCACTCTGGTCCAGGTTGACCTGGAATTAACTATGTAGTCTCAGGGTGGCCTTGAACTCTCGGCGATCCTCCTACCTCTGCCTCCCGAGTGCTGGGATTAAAGGCGTGCGCCACCACGCCCGGCAACACCTGGATTTTTTAGATGGGTTCCGGGGACCTGAACTCAAGATCTTCACGCTTGCAAAGCAAGCACTTTACCAAGTGAGCCATTTTCCCCAGCCAGCATGGGATGTTTTCCTCCCAGTCTTCTCTCTTTGACCCTTGCAGGCTTATCTTCGTCAACCAGCAAGAGTCCCTACATCCTTCCTACAGCCTCTAGTGTTCCCTACACACCTCCATGAGGACACATTAGGACTCTATTCTCTTTTAAACTTTTTATTTATTTGTATGCAAAGAGAGGCAGAGAGAAGAGAGACAGACAAAGAGAATGGGTGTGCCAGGGCTTCTAGTCACTGCAAACAAACTCCAGATGCATGTGTCACTTTGTGCAGCTGGCTTTATGTGGGTACTGGGGAATCGAACCCAGGTCATTAGGCTTTGCAGGCAAGTGCCTTAACCACTCGGCCATCTCTTCAGCCCAGGAAATTTGTTCTTGAATATTTCTCTTGCCAGTTTCTGGACCCTAGTGGCATTCCAAAATGCAGGAGGGGTACATGCCTCTGTGGAGAAACCCCTAGGCAGGGCCATGATGGGAAAGGAAGGCTCTGCTTGTATACTGTGACCAGGAAGCCTCAGCCCCCCGCCCCTAGGGCCTCTCAGAACATGCTCAGTCCGTTTGGAGCCTGCTGCACTGTCTTTAAGGGTGGCTGTGGAAGGGCTCTGGCTTCAGCCCCTTCAGAGTAAGTGACTGGATCATGGCCAAGGGCAGCCACGATTGACAGGAAGCCACATTTAGGAGAGATCTGCTTGCAGATGCCTCTCCGGATGAACGCATCCAGGACACAAAGTCCCACCTGTCAGGTCTTCCATGCAAAACTATACCCCGCTGTCTCGGGCTTGGCTCCCAGCCTGCTGCCAACAGCTGCCTTCCTCAGAGCCTCTGATCCTCCCCCTGGGCCAGCTGCAGCAATCCAGCAAGTGGGTTAAGTGTTGATCGCGGCATCCCCCAGCTCTAGTCAAGCACAAGCTCTGATCACAGGAGGCTCGTGGGATTGGAAGCAGAGTGCCCTCCTGGCACCTGGGTGTCCCTGACTTGGAGGATGAGCTGGCTGGGGGGCGCTGGTGGAGGTCAGAGGACAACCTTGGGTGTTGACCCTCACCTTCCGCCTCACTTGAGGCAGGGTCTCTTGTCACGGCTGTGTGAGCGGCTAGCTGGTCCACAGTTTCTGGGGATTCTCCTGCTTCTGCCTCCTATCCTGCTATAGAAAGGCTGGGATTATAGATGTTCACCATTGCGCCCAGCCTTCTGTGGATTCTGGGCATCCAAAAGGCAGGTGGTTACATTGGTGCCTAAAGTGCTTTTCCCCACGGAGCCATCTCTTCAGCCCTGCCAGCCATTTGTTTGTTTGTTTGTTTGTTTGTTTGTTTGTTTGTTTGTTTTTCAAGGTAGGGTCTCACTCTAGTTCAGGCTGACCTGGATTTCACTATATAGTCTCAGGGTAGCCTCAAACTCACGACGATCCTCCTACCTCTGCCTCACAAATCTTGGGATTAAAGGAGTGTGCCACCACACCTAGCTGTAGCAATCATTTTTTTTATTATTTATTTACTTATTTATTTATTTGAGATAGAGAGAGAATGTGCATGACAGGGCATTTAACCGCTGCAAATTCCAGAAGCATGTGCCAGCATGTGCATCTGGCTTACATGGGTCCTGGGGAATTGAACCTGGGTCCTTTGTCTTCACAGGTGAGTACCTTTTCAGCTAAGCCATCCCTCAAGCCCCAATTTTATTTATTTATTTTTTGACGTAAGGTCTTACTCTAGCCCAGGCTGACCTGGAATCCACTATGTTAGTCTCAAACTCACGGCAATCCTCTTACCTCAGCCTGGGATCAAAGGCATGTGCCATCATGCCTGGCTTCAACATTTTTTTAAAAATTAATTTTTTTCTTTATTCATTTATTTGAGAGAGAGAGTGGCAGATAGAGAGAGAATGGGCAGGCCAGGGCTCCAGCCACTGCAAATGAACTCCAGAAGCATGCACCCCCTTGTGCATCTGGCTTATGTGGGTCCTTTGGCTTTGCAGGCAAGTGCCTTAACCACTGAGCAAGCTCTCCAGCCCTCTCACTGATTCTGTCACATAAAGCAAGCCCACGTGGAGTGAACCAGGCCTGTACTGCTTCAATTTCCCACTTAGGATCTGGGGCAACCCACCGAGGCCTTCCAGACCCACCCCCAGCCCTTGGCGTGCTCTCTCTTCAAGTATCCCCCTAAAGTGGGTTGAGGGGAAGCACTTTTTTCTTCTTTTTTTTTTTTTTTTTTTTTTTGGTTTTTCAAGTTAAGGTTTCATACTAGCCCAGGCTGACCTGGAATTTACTATGTATTCTCAGGGTGGCCTCAAACTCACGGCGATCCTCCTACCTCTGCCTCCAGACTGCTGGGACTAAAGGCGTGCGCCACCAAGGCCTGGCTGGAAGCACATTTTTGTTGTTTACAGACAGAGTCTCAGGTGACCTAGGCTGGCCTCAAACTCTACGTAGCTGAGGGCGACCTTGAACTCCTGATCCTCCCGCCCCCACCTCCCAAATGCTGGGATTATACACATGCATCACAGTGCCTGGTTTATGAGGTGCTTGGGATGGAATCCAGAACTTGTGCAAGTCAGGCAGGCACTCACTCTCCTGCCGGCGCTACAGCTACATCCCCACCCCCCTTCTCCACTAATTTTTGTGTGTGTGTGTGTGTGTGTCCCAGGTAAGGTTTCACTCTAGTCCAGGCTGACCTGGAATTCACTATGTAGTCTCAGGGTGGCCTTGAACTCATGGCGATCCTCTTACCTCTGCCTCCCGAATGCTGGGATTAAAGGCGTGCGCCTCTACGCCCGGCTTCCACTAATTTTAAATGTTATGATGAGAATTCTACCTCTCCTTTTTCATCTTCTTCAATATCTTTTTGTTTTGTTTTGTTTTTTTTTTGTTTTTCGAGGTAGGGTCTCACTCTGGCCCAGGCTGACCTGGAATTCACTATGTAGTCTCAGGGTGGCCTCGAACTCTCAGTGATCCTCCTACCTCTGCTTCCCGAGTGCTGGGATTAAAGGCGTGCGCCACCACGCCCGGCTTTCTTCAATATCTTGGTAAGTAACCTGTGTTGAAATTGTGAGTAAACAAGTGTCCACGGGGCCCAGAGCCCAGCGGGGAAGCCATGATGGCATTTCCATTCTTGCTCATTTATTGTTGTTTTGTTTTGCTTGGGGTCAAGAAGTCCTTTGTCATTTTATTTACACAATGGTCTTTGTGAGGCTCACTCTTTCCCCAAACACTCCATTGTGTCAGACAGCCTTTGTTTCTGGGAGGTACCCCCTCTCCTCTCTGCCCCCTTTTTCCTGACCTCTCTTCTTCCTCTTCTCTTACTGGTGTGCACCCACAAGGAAAAAGGATTCACGGAGTTTTTTTTTAATCACAGATTCTGTAAAATTACCTTTTATTTATTTTATTTTATTTATTTTGGTTTTTCGAGGTAGGGTTTCACCCTGGTCCAGGCTGACCTGGAATTAACTATGTATTCTCAGAGTGGCCTCGAACTCACGCGATCCTCTTACCTCTGCCTCCCAAGTGCTGGGATTAAAGGCGTGCATCACCATGCCCGGCTTTATTTTATTTTTTTAAAGAGGCCTGCTCTATGGGAGGGAATATATGCCTGGTACTGAAAACCTAATCAAAAGCCTATGGCAGGGCTGGAGAGATGGCTTAGCGGTTAAGCGCTTGCCTGTGAAGCCTGAGGACCCCGGTTCAAGGCTCAATTCCCTAGTACCCATATAAGGCAGATGCACAAGGTGGCGCATGCATCTGGAGTCTGTTTGCAGTGGCTGGAGGCCCTGGTGATCCCATTCTCTCTCTCTCTCACTCTGCCTCTTTCTCTGTTTGTCTCTCTCAAATAAATAAAAGTAAACAAAAATTAAAAAAACAAAAGCCTATGGCAGGGGAAGTCATGAGCCTTAGAGGTGTAATGTCTGCTTTTGTCTGGATAAATGCATATATTATGCTCACCAAGCTGCCTGGTAAGCACTACACTTAATGTTCATATTCATATATTAATGCTACTCTCACTTTTGCTTAGAGAAGCTTCTCTTTTCAGATGGCTGTGACCACTGGGATGACCCAAAAGGCAACACAGTGCTGAGAAGAAGTGACAAAGGAGTGTCCAGCACCGAAACATCTCTATCACACCCTCCAAGGCTCAGGGTCCATTGCTGAAGAGGTGGGGGAAAGAATGTAAGAGCCAAAGGAAGGGCACCACTCCTTACAATGCAACCGTCCAGACAGAAATTGGCCTCGATATCCATGACCTCACAGTGCCCAGCAATACCTTCACAAGACCCTCATAATAAGAGAAAAAGATGATGACATCAAAATAAAAGACAGACAAACGAAGAGAGGGAATGGATATGATGGAGAGTGGAGTTGTGAAGGGGAAAGTGGGAGAAGGGATGGAATTATCATGGTTTATGGTCTGTAAATATAGACGTTGTCAGTAAAAAGCATTATAGAATAGGGCCAGGTGTGGTGGTGCACGCCTTTAATCCCAGCACTCAGGAGGCAGAGGTAGGAGGATCACTATGAGTTCGAGGCCACCCTGAGACTACATAGTGAAATCCAGGTCAGCCTGGACTAGAGCGAGACCCTACCTTGAAAAACCAACACACACACACACAATAGGGCTGGAGAGATGGCTTAGCAGTTAAGGCATTTGCCTGCAAAGCCAAAGGATCTCAGTTCAGTTCTCCAGGACCCACGTAAGCCAGATGCACAAGGTGGCACATGCATCTGAGTTTGTTTGCAGTGGCTGGAGGCTCTGACACACCCATTCTCTTTCTCTCTCTGCCCCTTTCTCTCTCTCAAATAAATAAATAAAATATTTTTTAAGCCAGGCGTGGTGGCACACACCTTTAATCCCAGCACTCGGGAGGCAGAGGTAGGAGGATCACTGAGAGTTCAAGGCCACCCTGAGACTACATAGTTAATTCCAGGTCAGCCTGGACCAGAGTGAGACCCTACCTCGCAAAACCAAAATATATATATATATATTTTAATTATACATTAAAAAAAGTTTTTAAAATGTTACTTGTAGCTGGGCGTTGTGGCGCACATCTTTAATCCCAGCATTTGGGAGGCAGAGGTAGGAGGATCGCCATGAGTTCAAGGCCACCCTGAGACTACACAGTGAATTCCAGGTCAGCCTGAGCTAGAGTGAGACCCTACCTCGAAAAAAAAAAAAGTTACTTGTTTATTTGCAAGGAGAGAAAGAATGGGCACCCCAGGGCCTCCTGCCACTACAAATGAAATCCACACTGCATGAGCCACTTAGTGCATCTGGCTTTATGTGGGTACCAGGAAAATCGAACACAGGCTGTCAGGCTTTCTTTAATGGCTGAGCCATGTCTCCAGCCCCTGTGTTTCTATTTTATTTGTTGTCGAGTTGGGTGTGGGATAATTGACTGAGAAGGGGCTGGGGAGGTGGTTCTGTTGGTAAAACGCTTGCACCGCCCGCTTGAGGACCAGAATCCATCTCTACAGGACCCAAGTGAATGCAATGTGAGGAGGATGTGGCGGCAAGCCTGTAATCCCACTGCTGGGTGGAGACGGGATTCCCAGGGCAAGATGAGTAGCTGGGCTCTGAACCGTGAGTTCGGGCTTCACGTGAGGGATTCTGCCCCAATAAATAAGGTGGAGGACAATCAAGGAAGAAATGCGCTCTCGGCCTCTGGCTTCCACATGCGTGCACACGCTCGTGTTGACGCAAAAGACACAGGTCATGACCTTCCTGACTCAACCGCTCAAGTGCTAGGAATACCAGTGTGTGCCACCATGCCCAGCTCTAAAGTTCATGTACTAGAAACTTAATCCACAAATTCAAATGTCAGTGGCGTTTGGAAACGAGTCCTATAGAACCTGACTATAGGGCTGGAGAGATGGCTTAGCGGTTAAGGCGCCTGCCTCCTAAGCCTAAGAACCTGGTTCCAATCTCCAGGTCCCACGTTTAGCCAGATGCAAAGTGACGCAAGGGCGCAATGCTGCACTTGACCACAAGGGGGCGCACGCATCTGGATTTCGTTCGCAGCAGCTGAGAGGCTGCTGGCGCGCCCATTCTCTATCTGTCTTCCTCTCCCTCTGTCTCTCTGTCTCAAAAAAAAAAAAAGTATTGTACACATGCATGAACTGTCAAACAGAAATAAATTTAAACACCAAAAGAAAGGGCTGCAGAAATGGCTCAGTGGTTAAAGGCACTTGCTTGCAAAGCCTGAAACCTGGTTTGATATTTCCCATATAAAGCCATATACACAAAGTGGCACTTTAGTCTGTAGGTCATTTGCTGTAGCAAGAGGTCCTGGTGTGCCTATACACACATACTCTCTCTCTCTCTCTCAAGTAAATAAAAAGAACGAACTGACTGAAGATATCTAGCATTTAGCATTTCTCTTAAAAAGTTCGGAACTGGGGCTGGAGAGATGGCTTAGTGTTTAAGGCGCTTGCCTGTGAAGCCTAAGGACCCAGGTTCAATTCCCCAGTACCCATGTAAGCCAGATGCATAAAATGGCACATGTATCTGGAATTTGTTTGCAGTGGCTAGAGGCCCTGCTGTGCCTCTCTCTCTCTCTCTCTCTCTCTCTCTGTTTCTTTCTCTCTCTAATAAATAAATAAAATAAAACAATTTTTTGATAAATAAATATATATATATTTATTTATTTATTTAAGACAGAGAAAGGGAGAGAGAGAATGGGTATGCCAGGTCCTCTAGCCACTGCAAACGAACTTCAGATGCATGCACCACCATATGCATGTGGCTTATGTGGGTACTGGGGAATCGAGCCTCGAACTGGGGTCCTTAGGCTTCACAGACAAATGCTTAACTGCTAACACATCTCTCCAGCCCCTAAAAATATTATTTATTTATTTATTTAAGAGAGAGAAGGAGGCAGAGAGAGATAGAGATAGGGAGAGAATGGGCGCGTCAGGGACTCCAGCGACTGCAAACGAACTCCAGATGCATGCTCCCCCTTGTGCATCTGGCTTACGTGGGTCCTGGAGAATCAAACTGGGGTCCTTTGGCTTTGCAAGCAAATGCCTTAACCGCTAAGTCATCTCTCCAGCCCCTTTTTGGTTTTTTGAAGTAAGATCTTGTTCTAGCCCAGGCTGACCTGGTGTTGTCTTAGGTTGGCCTCAAACTCACAGCAATCCTCCTACCTCTACCTCCTGAATACTGGGATTAAAGGCGTGTGCCATCACTTCTGGTAATAATATATATATTTTTTAAGTTCAGAACCAGCCGGGCGTAGTGGCACACGCCTTTAATCCCAGCACTTGGGAGACAGAGGTAGGAGGATCACTGTGAGTTCAAGACCACCCTGAGACTACACAGTGAATTCCAGGTCAGTCTAGGCTAGAGAGCAAAATTATACCTTGGGGAGGGGAAGTTCACAACCATCCAATTATTTTATTTCTTAATTTCTTTGAGAAAGGGTTTTGCTAAAGTAGCCCAGGCTGGCCTCAGACTCCCAATTTCTGCCTTAACCTTCTGAGTGTTGGGATTGCAAGCAAGTGCCACTATGCCTGGGTAGAACCACCCAATTCTTGCTCCTGTACCCCAACATGTGTCTCCCCAGAACCCCATCACTAATCCTACCTACTGCTTGAACATTTTACAATACTACACCATAGTATGTATGTCCTTTGCCGTTTATCATACTGGACATTTGTGGTTAGCAACTGTGTTTCCCAGGAGATTTTCTTGTGCAACTTCATTTCCTTTCTTTTCTAGGACTCAATTTTTGTTCACTTTGAGCCCTTTGGATTGACTTTTTTTTCTTCTTTTTTTTTGTTTTTTTGTTTGCGGGGTAGGGTTTCACTCTAGCCCGGGCTGACCAGGAATTCACCATGCCTGACACTGGATTGATTTTCTATTTCTCTTAATCACTCTATTTTTTTGTTTGTATGTTCATTTGTTTTTTGTTGTTGTTTTGTTTCGGTTTTTCTAGGTAGGGTCTCACTCTAGCCCAGGCTGACCTGGAATTCACTCTGTAGTCTCAGGGTGGTCTCAAACTTACGGTGATCCTCCTCCTTCTGCCTCTCGAGTGCTGAGATTAAAGGCGTGCGCCACCATGCCCGGCTTTTCCTAACATTTTGATGCCGGGAAGAATTTCCGAGTTCTTTCCATGTCGCTCTGTTCTTGCTTTAGCTTGCACTAATCTTTTGTCCTCTGGGGATGCTATTTCCAAGTTTCTTGAGCCTTCTTCTGGACTTGTTTGTTTCACACAGATTGCTTTTTCCAGATGGCTTTCAGTTCTGTCATTCACAGATTCTTGACTTTCCTGAGATGTCAGCTCAACCTTGGTGAAATGTTTTATCACAGGAGTCACATGCTCAAAGTTAACCGCAAATGCTGCAAGCACGGTGGAGTTCATTCCCTGGCAAACTGGATTTTAGGGGAGTGGGCTAGGAGCCAGGAGACAATTCCCAAATACCAGTTGCCGAAGGTTCTTCTCTGATACCTTGAGTTTCTCCAGAAACTTCTACTGACCTGTTCCCAGGAGGTGGATGGCAGATGGCTTGCATTTGGTTCATCTGATGGAAGGAAGGCTCCAGACCTGCAGTTAATCCCCTTGCTCTCGGCACCTGCTCTGTCCTACTGCTAGTGACTAAGCAAGGCAGGCACCTTCAGGGGTAGACTCCTGGGTTAATGCACCTTCAAAATATCCTTTAGTTTTAGCCAAAATGTTATGGTGTAGACTGAGTGTGCCCAGAGGCATTCTGTGCCTCACTTTAATCTTTTAAATATGTGTTCCATGACTCTGAGCTAAGAATGCACAAAAATATGTCTACTTTTTTTTTTTTTTTTTTCTTTTTGGTTTTTCGAGGTAGGGACTCACTCTAGTTCAGGCTGACCTGGAATGCACTATGTAGTCTCAGGGTGGTCTCGAACTCACAGTGATCCTCCTACCTTTGCCTCCCGAGTGCTGAGATTAAAGGCATATGCCACCATGCCCGGCTCTATTGTCTTTTTTTAAAAATATTATATATTCCTAAACTGAGCATGCTTAGGAATGATCCCACTCCTATATGCATATGTACAAACCCCCATGCTAGAGCTGGAGAGATGGCTTAACAGTTAAAGGCACTTGCTTACAAATTCTGATGGCCCAGGTTCGGTTCTCCAGTGCCTACATAAAAACAAATACATAAAGAGACACATGTGCCTGCAGTTTGAGGCGCAGGAGGACCTGGTATGTCTGTTCTCATTCTCTCTCTCTCCTTCCCTCCAATAAATAGAGAAATAGAAAAAACTTTAATAAAAAACCATTTTTCCTTTGTTCTGGGAGAGAGCACTGCTTGGGAAATGACGCCCATGTCTCCTTGCCCTCTGCAGGTAATAAATCTTTCTCCACTCTTCTGTTTTGGCTGTGTATTTTGAGCTTTGTGCTCACTAAGATATAAACCAATTGTATTTAGTTACACCACCCTCTACTAACATGGAGTTTTGGGATGAAAAACTATAGTGGTGGGGCTGGAGAGATGGTTCAGTGGTTAAAGGCACTTGTTTGTAAAACCTGACAGCCCTGGTTTCATTCCCCAGGACCCACGAAAAGGCAGATGCACAAAGTGATGCATGTGTCTGGAATTTGTTTGCAATGACAGGATAAATAATTAAATAGCTTTTAAATGTTTTATTTTTATTTATTTATTTGAGAGAGAGAAAGACTTAGAGAGAAAGAAAGAGAGAATGGGCACACCAGAGCCTCCAGCTACTGCAAGCAAACTCCAGACGCATGTGCCAACTTATGCATCTGGCTTATGTGGGTCGTGGGGAATTGAACCAGGGTCCTTTGGCTTTTCAGGCAAGCGCCTTAACCACTAACCCATCTCTTCAGCCCCTAAATAAATATTTAAAAAAAAAAAACACTGTAGTGGTCAATTTCTCTAGCCCATGGCTACAAGATAAACACCTAACTTAGAATTCAAAAGAGACAGGGAATACGCCTTAACCGCTAAGCCATTTCCCCAGCCGCCTAGCTCATAGTTTTGAAGAGAAATTTCATGGTAGGAACATGAAGCCGAGAGTAAGCAGGAAGTGGGGCTGGGCTATAATACCTCGAGGCCCACCCCACATGACTCACTTCCTCCAGCAAGGCCCCACCTCCTGAAAGTTCCACAACCTTCCCAAACAGCACCCCCAGTCAAGGGCCTATGAACGGTCTACACTCAAACCACCACACCGGACCCAGCCTTCTGCGTGCTGGGACTTGAGGCATGTACCACCACACCTGGGAAGACACCAGTTTGTCCTATCTGATGTGATCAGCCCTGTGTCCCCCAAGAGTGAGCTCCCCATGCACACCTCTCTGGAGATCTGCTGTGTTCTCAGTATCCTTTCACGTCTTTCCAAAATGTGTTGACAGGTCTGATTTTTTTGTTTTTCAAAGTAGGGTCTCACTCTAGCCCAGGCTGACCTGGAATTTACTAAGTAGTCTCAGGCTGGCCTCCAACTCACCGCGGTCCTCCTACCTCTGCCTCCCCAGTGCTGGGACTAAAGGCCCCATGCCTGGCCAGGGTCTTGTTTTGTAACCCAAGACGACCTTGAATTTGACCTTTTTTCTTTTCTTTTAAATATTTTATTTATTTATTTATTTGAGAGACAGAGAGAGGGGGAGGGAGATAGAGAATGGGCGGACCAGGGTCTGTAGACACTGCAAACGAACTCTAGATGCATGTGCCACCTTGTGCATCTGACTTACATGGGTACGGGGGAAATCAAACCTGGGAGTGCTAAGCCATCTCTCCAGCCTGACCTGACCTTTTCTTCTTAGTATTTTCTTGAGGTGGGGGTCTTACTGTGCTGTCCAGGGTGCCTTTGAGTTTCTGATCCTCTTGTCTCAGCCTCTTGAATGTGTTGGGATCACAGGCATGTGCCACCATGCGGGGCTCTGCTTTCTGGTATATCTTCAAGATGATTGGTGATACACAGAAAAGTTGGTGCTAGTGGGTAGTGTGCTCACCTGGCATACAAGAAGCCCTGAGTTCCATGCCCAGTACACATAAACTGGGCATAGTGGTGCATGCCTGTAATCCCAGCACTCAGGACATGGAGGTAGGAGAATCACTTCAAGATCACGCTTGATTACATAGCAAGTTCAAAGCCAGCCTGGGCTATATGAGACCCTGTCAAAAAAGGAGTGGCAGAGGCCAGGCATGGTGACACACACGCCTTTAATTCCAGCACTCGGGAGGCAGAGGTAGGGGGATCACTGTGAGTTCAAGGCCAGCCTGAGACTACATAGTGAATTCCAGGTCAGCCTAGGCTAGAGTCAGATGCTACCTCAAAAAAAAAAAAAAAAAAAGGAGGAATGGGGGGAAGAGAAGGAGAGGGAGGGGTGAAAAAGAAAGGGAGGGAGGAAAGAAGGGAGGAAGGAGGGGAGATATTAAGGCTTGGATTTTTCCCCATGTTTCTCCTGGAGTTTCACTGGATACAGCAGAGTCTGGACTCCTTCAGTAACTCAGTATGTTCAGATCAGGGTTGAAAACCGGAGGGTAAGGTCTGTGGTGAGGGACGGAGTGAATTCTCCATATAAAGACATTTAAGTTCCATTTTTTAAAAAACATCGCATGGGCCAAACAAAACAAGCCTGCGCAAGAATCCAGCCCTGGGGACGCCAGCCTGTGACTTCTGTGGTGGCATGGTCTCAGTTTCCTCGTTTCCCTTCTTTTCCCCACCTCTTCCTCCAGCCCCACCTACCTGGTGGCTTCTCTGTCCTCCACCCAGTTAGTTAGAATGACCAGTCTACAAGCTGCTGGCTGCGCAGCCCTGAGCTCTCCCAGAGAAACTGGAGGCGATCCTGCCTCCCTGGGTTCTTTCCACCACCACTCCCTTTTTGGCTTTTCTTTTTTCTTTTTTTTTTTTTGGCGTCCCTTGCTACTGTGGTTAGAGAATGCACAGCAGTGACCGCTCAGCCCATCCGCTCTCCCTGGGGTCTGGAAGCAACTTGAACTCGGCAATCAAGTCTGATTCATAGCTGACTCCTGGCGCCGGGCTCTGCAGGCTCCCGGGAAACCATATCTGGCTGAGTGATGAGCTCTGTGGAAGGCACGCTGACATTCCGGGAGCCTCATTCATCTCAAACCCACAGCTGACCTCAGTACAGCAAGCAAAGGAAAGGACAGGTCCCCACCCTCAAGGGACCAGGCAGAGATTCCAAGAGAGGGGAGTCTGATTTTACAATGGCTATAATGAGCCCTCAAAAAAAAATTGTTGGTTTATTGACAAGGAAATTACCTTCCGGTCATGCAACATAGGCACCACAGAACAGCAAAACTAGCAAGAAGAGACACTGGGGCCCTGGTAAAGAGAACTATTGTAAACCCCTCACTGAGGCTATGAATGCGCTACCCCTTCTTTGGGGGATTCTAGGCAGGTGCTCTACCACTGAGCCACGCCCCCAGCCCCTCACTTGGGGATTCTAGGCAGGAGCTCTACCACTGAGCCACGCCCCCAGCCCCTCACTGGGGGATTCTAGGCAGGAGCTCTACCACTGAGCCACACCCCAGCCCCTCACTGGGGGATTCTAGGCAGGAGCTCTACCACTGAGCCACGCCCCCAGCCCCTCACTGGGGGATTCTAGGCAGGAGCTCTACCACTGAGCCACGCCCCCAGCCTCTCACTGGGGGATTCTAGGCAGGTGCTCTACCTCTGAGCCACGCCCCCAGCCCCTCACTGGAGGATTCTTTTTATTTTTATTATTTATTTATTTGAGAGAGAGACAAAGAGAGTGAATATGGGGACCCTAGGGCCACCTGCCACTGTTAATGAACTCAGGAGACATGTGCCACTTTGAACATCTGGCTTTATGTGGGTACTGAGGAATCAAACCTGGGCTGTCAAGCTTTGCAAGCAAACACCTTTATCTACTGAGCCATCTGTCTAGCTTTCACTGGGGGATTCTATCTAATTTCTCTAACACTGAGCTATATTCTCGCCTCTCTTTATTTTGAGACAGAGTCTCTCTGAGTTGTCCCGGCTGGTCTTACACTTACTCTGTAGCCCAGACGGGCCTTGAACTTGCAACCTACTGTCTTCTGAGTGACAAGCCTGTGGCACCAAGCCAGAGGGGAATGGTTTATATTTATGGTCAACTTGACAGGACCTAGAATCACCAGGGGGGGGATTATGTAGATTAGGTTAGCCTCTGGGCAACCTGTGAGGGATTCTCTTGATTAGCTTATTAATTGAGACAGGAAGACTGATCTCAGCTGTGGGTGGCACCATTCCAAGTACTGGAGTCCTGGACTGTATAAAAAGGAGAGAGCTGGGCTGGAGAGATGGCTTAACAGTTAGGGCACTTGCCTGAGAAGCCTAAGGACCCAGGTTCGATTCTCCAGAATCTGTATAAGCCAGCTGCACATGGTGGCACATGTATCTAAAGTTCGTTTGCAGTGGCTAGCCCTAGCATGCCCATTCTCATTCACTCATTCTCTCCCTCCCTGTGGGCTGAATGTGTGATCAGCTGTCTCCGGCTACTGTAATTTGGAACTGTAAACTGAAATAAATTGTTCTTCCCTTAATCTGACTTTTTTTTTTTTTTTGGTGTGTGTGTGTGTTTTCAAGGTAGGGTTTCACTCTAGCCCAGGCTGACCCGGAAATCACACTGTGGTCCCAGTCTGGCCTCCAATTCACAGTGATCCTCCTACCTGTGCCTCCTGAGTGCCGAGATTAAAGGTGTGCACCACCACCCCAAGTTGCCTTGAACTGATTTCGGTCAGGTATTTTGTCCCAGCAATGAGACATTGACCAATATACCTGTCATCACCCAACATCTCACATGACCCACCTTACATATGTGTGTTTTTCCCCATGCATGGTTGTTGGTCTTCCTGTCAGACTTACCATCTGTGGCAACATCCTGCTAGGGATGGTCCAGTGTTGCCTAAAGACTTCTGGTGCTGAGGACTCCTGTACAGCTAACACCCACTGTGGTCAGGACATTCCCCACAAAAGACTAACACATCAGCAGTGTTTTACAGCTCTGGGTTCTGGTGTCCTGTCAATCAACTGTCTCCAAATTTTAAGATGGCAAGTGATTCCTTGGCAACCGTATTGCACAAGCTTTTCAAGTCCAACATTAATCGTTCATGCTTGGAGCCAGGCGGGATGGTGCACGCGTATCATCCCAGCACTTGGGAGGCTGACACAGGAGAAACCCTGAGAATTTGAGGTCAGCCTGGGCTACATAGTGAGTTCCAAGCTGGCCTGGACCGCAGACAGAGACCCTGTCTCAGAAAGAAAATTAAGAGCTAGAGAGATGGTTTTAGTGGTTAAGGCCCTTGCCTGCAAAGCCTAAGGACCCATGTTCTACTTTCCAGATCCCACATACACCAGACGCACAAAGATGAGGCAAGCACAAGGTCGCACATGCCCACTAGGTGGCGCAAGCATCTGGGGTTTGATTTCAGTGGCTGAGGCCCTGGTACGCCAATTCTCTATCTCTCACTCTCTTTAAAGTAAAAAAAATTCAAATAAACCCTTTCATATTTATTTATTGACTGTGCAATAAATGTTAATCAAATCTTGGTTACCAGGCTGGAGAGATGGCTCAGTGGTTACAGGTACTGGCTTGTACAACGTGACCACCTGTGTTCAATTCCCAGTACTCATGTAAAGCCAGATGCACAAAGTGGTGCATGTGTCTGGAGTTTGCAGTGGCAGAGGGCCTAGGGGCATCCATACTCTCTTTATTATAAATCAAACCAATCAATCTAAATCTTAGTTACCACAGAGGGGAACAAAAATGATAGAATGAGGGCTGGAGACATGGCTTAGCAGTTCAGGCTTTTGTCAGCAAAGCTAAAGGACCCAGGTTCAATTCCTCAGTACACATATAAAGCTAGATGCACAAAATGGCACATGTGTCTGAAGTTCAGTTGCAGTGGTGAGGGGCCCTAGTGCGCCCGATCTGTCTCTATTTGTCTCTGCCTCTCTCCCTCTCTCAAATAAATAAATAAATAAAAATGCCAGGCATGGTGGCACATGCCTATAATCCCAGCATTTGGGGGACAGAGGTAGGAGAATTGCTGTGAGTTCCAGGCCACCCTGAGACTACATACTGAATTCCAGGTCAGCCTGGACTAGAGTGAAACCCTACCTCGAAAAACCAAAAAATAAATAAATAAATAGGGGCTGGAGAGGTGGCTTAGCGATTAAGGCACTTGCCTGTGAAGCCTAAGGACCCAGGTTCAATTCTCCAGGACCCATGTAAGCTAGATGCACATGGTGGTGCATGTGTCTGGAGTTCATTTGCAGTGGCTAGAGGCCCTGGCGTGCCCATTCTCCCTCTCTCTTTCTCCCTCTTTCTGTCTCTAATAAATAATAAAATAAATCTTAAAATAAATAAATAAAAATAAAAAATGATGAAATGTTTAAGCTTCAATTTAATGTAAGCTTCAAATGCACAAAGACCAAGACGTTCCATACACAAAAGCTTAGTATAGAGAGTTACTTGTTTTTTAATCCCCCAAAACAGATACAAATTCTTTCCCAAAGGAAGTTTTTTAAAAAGTCTAGAAGAGACACTTGAGATACAATGTACCATTCCAAAGGGTTTAGACTCTCAGTCTGACCACCCAGTAGCCCAAGATAGAGGCCCATAGAGACACAGCAGGTGACAGCCGTCTGCCCCCAAGGAAGGCCCCGGGGCGTGCCTCGGATGAGTGGAATTTCAGTGCAGGCCTCTTTCTGCTATTTGTTCCCTGATTTATGCATCTGTGGCTGGCTTTTCACCCAGAAAGTCTCCAGGCCTGTGTCTTATCACCTGCTGCTTGTCAGCTGGTACTTGAGAGACAGGGAGGGAGACAGACACGCAGGGGAAGGTATGCTGGTGTGGGCAGCTTGCAGAGTGCGCTTTCCTCTGTGCCTGCTGGGTCCTGGAGTTGGGGGACAGGGTGCCTTCAGGGACACCTCCCAAGCACAGTTCTGAGAGGGGCAGGATGGGTCGCCTGTCATCTCTCCTCATCTTCAGGACAGGAGGTGGTTTGTTGTTGTTTTAGGGATCTTGTTTGGTTTTGTCTTTGAGGCAGGGTATCTCTTCTCTGTGTAGCCCAAGTCTAGGCTGGCCTCAAACTCATCATCCTTCTGCCTTACCCGCTTGAGTGATGGGATGATAGGCCTGTGCCACCACATCTGGAATCTGGCTCTCAGGTGGTATTTTTAATTCTTCCTTTTTTCTTTTTCTTTTTTTGAGGCAAGCCCAACAGACTGGCCTTTTTTTTTTTTTTTTTTTTTTTTTTTTTTTTTTTTTAATGGAAGAGAGAGAGAGAGAGAGAATTGGCACGCCAGGGCATCCAGCCACTGCAATCGAATTCCAGACACGTGCGCTCCCTTGTGTGCATGTGCGACCTTGAGTGCTTGCGTCATTTCACGTCTGGTTTATGTGGGACCTGGAGAGTTGAATAGGAGTCCTTAGGCTTCACAGACAAGAGCCTTAATTGCTAAGCCATCTCTCCAGTCCCCTAATTCTAAATTAATTAATTAATTAATTAATTATTTTAATGAGAGACAGAGTGAGTGAGAGAATTGGTGTGCCAAGGCCTCCAGGCACTGCAATTGAACTCCAGACGTATGCACCATCTTGTGCACATGTGCAACCTTGCACACTTGCATCACCTTGTGCTTATGGCTTACATGGGATTTGGAGAGTTGAACATGGGTCCTTAGGCTTCGTAAGCAAGCACCTTAACCACTAAGCCATCTTTCCAGCCCTCAGGTTTTTTTTTTTTTTTTTCATTTTTGACAAGATGTCTATCAGATGATTAAGTCTATCTATTTATTTATTTATTTGAGAGAAAGAGGTAGAGAGAAAGAGAGCGGGTGTGCCAGGGCTTCCAGCCACTGCAAACAAACTTCAGATGCATGCGCCACCTTGTGCATCTGGCTTACGTGGGTCCTGGGGAACCGAACCAAGGTCCTTTGGCTTTGCAGGCAAGCGCCTTAACCGCTAAGCCATCTCTCCATCCCATCGGGTGGTATTTTTAAACAGAGACTAGAAGGAATTTTTCAAGACACGACTGCTTGGCAACAGAAATCTAAACTTCAAGATCCAGATTGGTGACAGGGCTATGGTAAACTGCTGACACTTCCATAATTAAACCATTCACAGCCTGGGTGGCTGTGCTCCCCCTGGCCCTAGAAAGCCTGGTAGGACCACCAGGTTCTTCTTTATGGGCTGGGGGTAGTTATTTTTTCCCCCTTCTCTTCTATTCAGACATAACATCACCAGCACAGCTCTCTAAATATCTGTGCTCAGAGGCTAAATTTAGAGACTTTTTGGCCCTCAAAAGGAGCCTGATTTCCTGTAGCACAAAGTTCTCAGCAACAGGAGTAGAGGCCAGGAGGACTCCAGGGCCCTGGCAGGCGCTTGGGAGCCTGAGAGGAGATGTGCAAGCAGTGTGAGAACAGAGGGCAGATGGCTTCTAGTGGATGGGCGCTGCATCCAAGATGGAGGGAGCAACGACACTTACAAAGTCACGCGGAGACAGCTATTGGCGCATGTGCCACGTAGCTGTGCCTCTCTAAGAGGGCAGGAGGGCTTAGTCACTTTACTCATCCGTTCACTCATTCATGCAATCACTCCCTTGTTTGCCAATCGTTCAGTTATTCCCCCACCCACTCATCACTCATTTATTTAGTTATTCATTCACTCCTTCACTTCCGGTCACGCATGGACTCATTTGTGCAGTCGCTGAAGCTCTCAGTCCTTCAATTGCTCACGTACTTATTCCTCTCACTCATCCATTCATCTCGTCATTTATTCACTCATTTACTCAACCGTTCACTCAACCTTGTATTCATTCAATCACTCATTCAGAGGCTCATTTAAGTATTCATCTCAAGCATACATTTACTTTCACTCATTTACTCATTCATTCAGTCAGTCAATCACGTAATCCATTCATTTATTCAGTCGCTCATTTACTCAAGTGCTCATTTATTTATTCTTTTTTTTGGGGGGGGGGTTCGAGGTAGGATCTCACTCTAGCCCAGGCTGACCTGGAATTCACTCTGTAGTCTCAAGGTGGCCTCGAACTCACGGTGATCCTCCTACCTCTGCCTCCCGAGTGGGGGGATTAAAGGCGTGCACCACCACGCCCAGCTCTTCTTTCTGTTTTAATAGTTTATTTTAATTTACTTATTTATTTGACAGAGAAGTCGCCTCCCCTGTCTGGTGCCTCTCAGTGTGTGATCTCTGCTGTCCCAGGGACGGAGGACTACACAGGGGCAATGGGTACACACTGGCAGACGTCACTCAGGGTGCGCTAAGCAACGTGCCATTCGATTTCTTCTGTTTAACATTTCAATTTAGGATAATTTTAGATCTTCAGAAGTGTTGCAAAAATAGAACAGAGTTCCCACACACCCTTCGCCCAGCTTCCCCTCCTATATTAGCCAATGTCTTATGTAACCACGGAAAAGTCAGCCAGACTACCAAACTCACTTGATAGGCTGCAATTGACTTGACTACACAGTGACTTTGCCTTCGATGTTGAAGATCCAACCTAGGACTCCACCTGGCATTCACTGTCACGTGTCCTTGAGTGTCCTCATCAACTCTTGCGAGTTTAATTCATCACGACTTTGAGCACTACTAGAAAGTCAACTTAGGACTGCAGAGATGGCTTAGCGGTAAAGGCATTTGCCTGCAAAGCCTAAGGGCTCAGGTTCGATTCCCCAGGACCCACATAAGCCAGCTGCACGTGGTGGCCCATGCATCTGGAATTTGCCGTGGCTAGAGGCCCTGGTGCACCCATTCTCTCTCTCTCTCTCTCTCTCTCTCTCTCTCTCTATATATATATATATATATATATATATATATATATATATGATAAAATAATAATTTTTAAAAAAAGAAAAAAGGGGGGATGGAGAGATGGTTTAGCAGTTAAGGCATTTGCCTGTGAAGCCTAAGGACCCCAGTGCGATTCTCCATGTCCCACGTAAGCCAGATGCATATGGTGGTGCATGCGTCTGGAGTCTGTCTGCAGTGGCTAGAGGCCCTGGCATGCCCATTCTCTCTCTCTCTCTCAGTCTCTCTCTGTGTCTCTAATCAATAAATAATAAAATCTTTAAAAAAAAGAAAGAAAGAAAGAAAGAAAGAAAAAGAAAGAAAGAAAGAAAGAAGAAGAAAAAAAGAGCCAGTGTGGTGGTGCACGCCTTTAATCCCAGCACTCGGGAGGCAGAGGATCACAGGATCACTGTGAGTTTGAGGCCACCCTGAGACTAAGTAGTGAATTCCAGGTCAGCCTGGGCTAGAGCGAGACCCTACCTCAAAAAAAAAAAAAAAAAAAAAAAAAGGAGAGATGAGCACTCCCTTTGGCAACAGTCGTCCTGAGATTCCTACTATCTTCCTAGGTGTACAGGATCTTTGTGTCACTGGGACCAAACACCTGAGAGAAGCAACGGAAGGGAGGAAAGGGTTAAGTTGGCTCACAGTTTCAGAAGTTCAGTCCATCCTGGGGGAAATGTCGTGATGGCAGGAGCGTCCACTCTTACTTGTTCACATGGTAGAAGACAGGAAGCAGAGGGCAAGGCTAGAAGTGGGGGGCAGGGATAACCTTCAAAGGCCCACCCCTGGTGAGATACTTCCCCCAGGCAGGTCGCACTTCCTAAAGTTTCACAACCTCCAAAAATAACACCACCTGCTGGGGATGGAGCCTTCCATCCATAAGCCTGTTGGGACGTTCCAGATTCAACCCTTGACGCATTTTGTTTGCCAAGCGCTGGGATTACAGGTGTGCCTCACCGCACGGGGTTTCTGTGACCCTGGCCATCAAACCCAGGGTTTTGTGCATGCTACGCAAGCACCCTACCCACTGAGCCGCTTCCCCAGCCTACTTTTTTTTTTTTTTTGAGAAAAGGGTCTTACTATTAGCCCAGGTTAGCCTCAAAATTGCAATGCTTCTGCTTCAGCCTCCCAAGTGCACCATCATACCCAACTAAGGCTTTCTAATGCTCAGTCTAATGCTCTGGAAGTATCCGCCTGCTCTGCAGTTAAGCCCAGAAATACAAGAACATTCTAGATACACCCCACTGAATGAGCCTGAGAAAGAATAGGGGAATGATGGACCAGGCCTGGGGAACCCCACATCTGATTCCTGTCTATAAACCAGTTCTTTTCCTGAAGAGATACCTCCCCAGCCCTATCATTGCACATGGAATTCCCACCCACGCTCCTCGGGTTTTTTGTTTGTTTGTTTTGTTTTGTTTTGTTTTTCTTTTTGAGGTAGGTTTCTCACTCTAGCCCAGGCTAACCTGGAACTTGTTCTGTAGTCCCAGGCTGGCCTCGAACTCACGGCGATCCTCCTACCTACGCCTCCAAAGTGCTGGGATTAAAGGCGGGTGCCACTAACCGGTCTTTTTTAATAGCACAGCCCTTCATCAAAAAAAAAAAAAATTAAATGTCAAATAAATGAGATCTGTGATCGGCCAACTTGGAGTTGTACCAAAGAATTCGATGGCCCAGCAGGAAAAAGAAAAATGTTCTGAATGGCCTTTTGAATTTGTCTTTTCAGGAGAAAACTTCTGTGAACAGCTGCCAAGCATGGAATCCAGTGTCTGATCTACGGCCATGACAAGCACACATCAAACAGCAAGGGTCCCTTGGGGCCCAGAAAGGTAGCCAGGCCTGGGCGCCATTGAGCGCCTTGCCTTGAACTGCAGCTTAACTGATAGCCTGTATTTGTTTTCTCTGTGTGTGTGTGTGTGTGTGTGTGTGTGTGTGTGTGTATACATATATGTGTACATGAGATATATATATTAATATACATATATAAATGGAACTGGGGATAGAATCTAGGGCCACATGCTAGACAGCATTCTACCACTGAGTTATATCCCCATCCCTTACCATCATTGTGCCTCAGAGGTAGTGCCTAACACCAAAACACCAGCATTACCAGGGAGATAAAACCCCAGGAAAAAGGGATGGAGGCAGAACACTTGCCTAGAATCCCCCAGTGAGGGGCTGGGGGCGTGGCTCAGTGGTAGAGCTCCTGCCTAGAATCCCCCAGTGAGGGGCTGGGGGCGTGACTCAGTGGTAAGAATCCCCAGTGAAGGGCTGGGGTGTGGCTCAGTGGTAGAGCTCCTGCCTAGAATCCCCCAGTGAAAGAGCTCCTGCCTAGAATCCCCCAGTGAGGGGCTGGGGCGTGGCTCAGTGGTAGAGCTCCTGCCTAGAATCCCCCAGTGAGGGCTGGGGCGTGGCTCAGTGGTAGAGCTCCTGCCTAGAATCCCCCAGTGAGGGGCTGGGGGCGTGGCTCAGTGGTAGAGCTCCTGCCTAGAATCCCCAGTGAAGGGCTGGGGGCGTGGCTCAGTGGTAGAGCTCCTGCCTAGAATCCCCCAGTGAGGGGCTGGGGCGTGGCTCAGTGGTAGAGCTCCTGCCAGAATCCCCCAGTGAGGGGCTGGGGCGTGGCTCAGTGGTAGAGCTCCTGCCTAGAATCCCCCAGTGAGGGGCTGGGGCGTGGCTCAGCTCCTGCCTAGAATCCCCCAGTGAGGGGCTGGGGTGTGGCTCAGTGGTAGAGCTCCTGCCTAGAATCCCCCAGTGAGGGGCTGGGGGCGTGGCTCAGTGGTAGAGCTCCTGCCTAGAATCCCCAGTGAGGGGCTGGGGCGTGGCTCAGTGGTAGAGCTCCTGCCTAGAATCCCACAGTGAAGGGCTGGGGGTGTGGCTCAGTGGTAGAGCTCCTGCCTAGAATCCCCAGTGAGGGGATGGGGGTGTGGCTCAGTGGTAGAGCTCCTGCCTAGAATCCCCCAGTGAGGGGCTGGGGGCGTGGCTCAGTGGTAGAGCTCCTGTCTAGAATCCCCCAGTGAGGGGCTGGGGGCGTGGCTCAATGGTAGAGCTCCTGCCTAGAATCCCCCAGTGAGGGGCTGGGGGCGTGGACTCAGTGGTAGAGCTCCTGCCTAGAATCCCCCAGTGAGGGGCTGGGGGTGTGGCTCAGTGGTAGAGCTCCTGCCTAGAATCCCCAGTGTGGGGCTGGGGGCATGGCTCAGTGGTAGAGCTCCTGCCTAGAATCCCCAGTGAGGGGCTGGGGGCGTGGCTCAGTGGTAGAGCACCTGCCTAGCACACACAAGGCCTGGGGTTCCATCCTCAGCACCACAAAATAAATAAATGAATAGCCTCAGTGACGACATACCCAAGGAAAACCAAAATGTAAGGTGTCTGCTTTCCTTCTGACATAGCTGAGTGGATGGGCAACCAGTCACACAGAGCCACCACCACACCTAAGAACTGTGCCCACTAGCCGGAGATTCAAAACACCTCTGTGACAAGGTCACTGTGTGGGCATGTAGTCTACTGACATCCTTATACTCTCAAAGCTCTGGGTGGCTCCACGTTTTACAATCTGCTCCCTGACTCTGGAACAACAGCAAGCCTGAGAACTCACACAACACAAGTCTATCACATGGGTCTTAGCTTTTATTTATTTATTTGAGAGAGAGAGAGAGAAAGAGACAGATAGAGAGAGGATGGGCATGCCAGGGCCTCTAGCTGCTGCAATGAACTCCAGACACATGCGCCACCTTGTGCATCTGCCTTGCATGGGTCCTAGGGAATCAAACCTGGGTCCTTTGGCTTTACAGGCAAGTACCTTAACTGCTAGGCCATCTCTCCAGCCCCGGTCTCAGATTATCTTTAAACCTGCGTCTCTGTTTGCATTTATGCTCATGTATAAGTGTGGTGTGCCTGTGTGTGTATGTGTGTGTGTACCTGTACATGTGTGAGGTGGCCAGAGTTTGATGTCACTTTCCATCTTATTTATTCAGTAGCTTCTCACTGAACCTCGAGCTCACCAATTCGGCTAGACCAACTGGCCTGCCCACCCCAGGGGTCCTTCTGTCTCTGCCTCCCCAGGACCGGCATTGTTTTGCCACATCTGGCTTCCATGTGGGTACTGGGGCTCTGAACTCAGGTCCTCATGCTTAAATGGTAGAGCCAAGCCATTGAGCCATTTCTCCAGCCCTAAATGTGTTTCTTTGGAACCTGATGACATACTACCCTATGTCATCCTTGTGGAAAGCTATCAAACACTTGATTATTCTGAAATTTAGAGATACCCAGGGCCATCTGCTTGGCACTGGGGCAGCTACTAAACAATGAAGGAGAAATTTAGAGCCCTTGTCCACGAAGGAAGGCAAACAAGAGATGCAAATGAACAGAAGCCGAGGGCAGCATGAACGTGTGGGTTAATGACAGGGCTCTGCTTCCTGCCTGCAAGTTACGGCCGTACCACAGCACTGGGAAGAAGCTGCCTGCAAGCTCGTGATTCATAAATCCACAGTGCCCTGTTGCTCTGTTCCGGAGCACCCTCAGGAATGCTTAGGCTGGAGGATAGATTCAGACAGACCTCAACAGAGGGGTAGACAGATAAAGGGCAAATTCCCAGGCCTGTCTCCTCCTCCCTGGGAGAGGCTGTCTTTTTTATTTTCTTTAACTTTTGCATGTTGAAATATAATGTCAATATAGCAGGGTGTGATGCATGCCTGTAATTCCAGCAATGAAGAGTCAGGAAGGAGGATTGTGAGTTCAAGGCCAGCCTAGGCTACAAAGCAAAACCCTGTTACAAAACCAAAGCAAACAAAAACCCCAAAAGTAAAAAATACATTAATTTAGGGGGGGTATTTATTTATGTATTTATTTATTTTGAGATAAGGTACCATTATCTTGCCCATGTTGGTTTTTAACTCCTGGACTCAAATTCTCTTCCTGCTTCGGCCTTCCTAATGCTAGGACTACAGGTATGCACACCACACCCAGCTTCTCTTCTTTTCCCTACCCTTCCCTTCTCTTCCCTTCCCTTCCCTTCTCTTCTCTTCTTCCCTTCCCTTCCCTTCCCTTCCCTTCCCTTCCCTTCCCTTCCCTTCTCTTCTCTTCTCTTCTCTTCTCTTCTCTTCCCTTCTCTGCTCTCCTCTCCTCACTTCTCCACTCTCTTCTCTTCTCTCTTCTCTCTCCCCTCCTCTCCCCTCCTCTCCTCCCTTTCCCCCTATCCCTCTCTAAGGTGGTTTCTTGCCATCTTGTCCAGTTGACCTTGAACTCATGGGCCCAAGTGATCTTCTTGCCTCTGTCTCCTGAGTGGGTGGGACCACAAGGACACACAACCATGCCTGGCTGAATTCATGACCTTGGGTGTGTATCTGTGTGGCAACTTCCTTCTGGAAGGAATGTTCAATATCCAATAAAATCAACTGGAAAATACTGAGGAAAAATAAAATCTCTGTACCTTTTCTAATTTATCAAGCTCAGACAGGCTTCTGTTTCAAACAGACATACATATAATAAATTTTTAATTTTTAAAACTATTTTATTTACCCGGGCATGGTAGTGCACACCTTTAATCCCAGCACTTGGGTGGCAGAGGTAGGAGGATCCCCGTGAGTTTGAGGGCACCCTGAGACTACATAGTGAATTCCAGGTCAGCCTGAGCTAGAGTGAGACCCTACCTCAAAAAAAAAAAAAAAGGGGGCTGGAGAGATGGCTTAGCAGTTAAACGCTTGCCTGTGAGGCCTGAGGATCCCAGTTCAAGGTTAGATTCCCCAGTACCCACGTAGGCCAGATGCACAAGGTGGCACATGCATCTGGAGTTCATTTGCAGTGGAGACCCTCGTGCACCCATTCTCTCTCCTTCTCGGTCTTTCTGTCACTCTCAAATAAATAAATAAAAATAAACAACCCCCCCTCCAATATATATATATATATAGTTTTTTTTTTTTTTTTTATTTAGAGCTGAGCATGGTGGTGCATGCCTTTAATCCCAGCACTCGGGAGGCAAAGGTAGGAGGATCCCCATGAGTTCGAGGGCACCCTGAGACTACATGATGAATTCCAGGTCAGCCTGGGCTAGAGTGAGACCCTACCTAGAAAAACCAAAAAAAAAAAAAGGAGGCAGAGGCAGGAGAGAACAAGGGTGTAACAGTCACCTTTACTTCAGCTACACAGTGAGTTCAAAGCCAGCTGGGGTAACATGATGAGACTGTCTCGACAAAACAGAACAACAAAAAGCCAACATCTGGATCAGACTTGCCAGGTTCAAACCTCAGTCGTGCCCCTTTCCTGAGTACTCAGGCAGGTTGACTTGACCTCTCTGAGTCTCAGGGCCTGTATTTTAAAAACTGACCATTAGCCGGGCGTGGTGGTGCACGTCTTTTTAATCCCAGCACCTGGGAGGCAGAGGTAGGAGGATCGCCATGAGTTCGAGGTCACCCTGAGACTACATAGTTAATTCCAGGTTAGCCTGGATCACAGTGAGACCCTACCTCGAAAAACCAAATAAATAAATAAATAAATAAAAATTAACCATAATTGGGCTAGAGAGATGGCTTAGCAGTTAAGACATATGCCTGTGAAGCCTAAGGATCCCAGTTCAATTCTCCAGGTCCCACATTAGCCAGATGCACATGGTGGCGCACGAGTTCGTTTACAGTGGCTGAAGGCCCTGGCAATCCCATTCTCCCTCTTTCTGTCTCTAATAAATAAATAAAAAATAGATAAGGGGCTGGAGAGATGGCTTAGCGGTTAAACGCTTGCCTATGAAGTCTAAGGACCCCGGTTCGAGGCTCGATTCTCCAGGACCCACGTAAGCCAGATGCACAAGGGGGTGCATGCATCTGGAGTTCGTTTGCAGTGGCTGGAGGCCCTGGCGCACCCATTCTCTCCCCCCCTCTACCTGCCTATTTCTGTATCTCTCTTTCTCAAATAAATAAATAAATAAAAATAGATAAATAAAATAAAAAACAAAATCCTTTAATTAAAAAAAAATTGACCATAATCATGAAAATACACAGTGGTTCTGTGGCCTGAAAGAGGTTATGAGAAGACTTGGGATTGACGCACAGTGTTAGCTGTACTGCACAAGGAGCAGGGCTGGCTTCTGAGCTGTGTGGGGGTAGTATTAGCGGAAGCAGCCATGACTCTTCCCAGCCATGAAATAAGTGATTCTCTGTGGCTGGAGAGACGGCTTGGTTGTTAAGTTGCTTGCCCGCAAAGCCAAAGGACTCAGGTTCGAGGCCCCAGTACCCCCAGATGCACTAGGTGGCGCATACATCTGGAGTCCATTTGCAGTGGCTAGAGGCCCTGGCGTGCCCATTCTCCATCTGCCTCTCTTTCACGCATCTCCCTAAGATAAATGAATAAATAAATAAAAAATATATATATATATTTTTTTTTAATTTAAAAAAAAAAAAAAAAGAAAGAAGTGGTTCTCTATTTTGCCATCTGAGCCTCAGGCACCACGAATCCCAGTCCCTCTCTGCTGGCTTGCAAGTGTCAGGCTGAGCTGTCCCGGACTAGGAACAGGGCTCCTCCCTGGCCTGCCCCGGCAGGAAAACAGGAAGCCGCCTCCACCCTGCCGCCGGGAGGTGGGACTGCCAAGTTGCCTGGACTGGGTGGGCAAGTTTCCAAAGGCATCAGAGCTTCTGGAAGCAGCAGCAACAGAGTGGCCACAGCCCACTGCACCAAGTTGCGCCCTGCCACACCCACATCTTCTCCACGAAGCGTCCCTACAGTGGAATACGCACACCAATGAATGCACAATGCGGTCCTCTTGGGGCCTTGAAAACAGGCCAGGGATGGAGTCCTCTGAGTGCTTAACTGGGGAAGGGAATCTGCCCTCCTTGTCCCATCCCTTCCTAAGGTGCAATACCAGCCTTCTGAGAAAGTCCATGTCTCTGATCCCTGGTCCCCATCTCCCATCACGAGCACTGGGAACCTCTCCACTCAACAGAGCAGCTGAGACCTTAGTAGAAATGCGGGTGTTAGATTGAGCTCATCGGACACCTGTCATCTCGGGAGGATTGGGAGTTCAAAGCTAGTCTTGGTAACAACGGGAATTTGGGGCCAGCCTGGACTACGAGATCCTGCCTCAAAAAAGAACAAAGATGGGCTGGAGAGCTGGCTTTGCAGTTAAGGCATTTGCCTGCAAAGCCAAAGGACCTTGGTTCGATTCTCCAGGACCCACGTAAGCCAGTGGCACAACGTAGCATATGCATCTGGAGTTTGTTTGCAGTGGCTGGAGGCCCTGGCGCGCCCATTCTCCCTCCCTTTCTCCCTCTTTCTCTGTCTCTTTCCCTCTCTCAAATAAATAAACAAACAAATAAATTAAATAAATAAATAAATAATTTTTTTAACAAAGAAGAAAAGTAATTTTAAAAAGAAAGAAGAGCTGGCATGGTGGTGCTCACCTTTAATCCCAGCACTCGGGAGGCAGAGGTAGGAGGATCACCGTGAGTTCGAGGCCACCCTGAGACTACTACATAATGAGACCCTAACTCAAAAAAACAAAAACAAAAAAAAAAAAAAAAAAAAAAAAAAAAGGAGGAGAAGAAGAAAGGTGCCTGAGACTACATAGTGAATTCCAGGTCAGCCTGGGCTAGAGTGAGACCCTACCTCGAAAAACCAAAAAAGAAGAAGAAAGGGAAACTGTGTGTGTCTTTTCCCCCCAGTGTGGAAGTCTGTTTACAAGAGTTTTTCAAGTTAAGACATTTGAGAGCTGGAAGGACTTTCTGCAATCATTTCCAGCCTCTCATTTTGAAATGAGAAAATTCAGTAGCATAATCAAAAGTTCCTATTCTCTGAAAAGCACACTCAGATCACAAGTTAAGAACACTTAAGGGGCCAGATGTGGTGGCACACGCCTTTAATCCCAGCACCTGGGAGGCAGAGGTAGGTAGATTGGTGAAAGTTTAAGGCCACCCAGGGACTACATAGTGAATTCCCCAGGTCAGTTGGACAAGAGTGAGACCCTACCTTGAAAAACCAAAAAATAAAAAATAAAAATAAAAAAACAAAGAATGCTTAGGGATTGCTACAGCCTTGGATTAGTGGTAGAACCCCTCCCGGTGAAGGGCTGGTGAGAATGGTGGCTCAGTGATAGAGCTCCTGCCTAGAATCCCCCAGTGAGGGGCTGGGGGCGTGGCTCAGGGGTAGAGTTCCTGCCTAGAATCCCCCAGTGAGTGGCTGGGGGTGTGGCTTAGTGGTAGAGTTCCTGCCTAGAATCCCCCAGTGAGGGGCTGGGGGCGTGGACTCAGTGGTAGAACTCCTACCTAGAATCCCCCAGTGAGGGGCTGGGGGCATGGCTCAGGGGTAGAGTTCCTGCCTAGAATCCCCCAGTGAGTGGCTGGGGGTGTGGCTGAGTGGTAGAGCTCCTGCCTAGAATCCCCCAGCATGGGGCAGAGGAAGTGGATGTCTCTTTGGGGACATTGTCTTGTCCTAAGCTCTGCTCTGCCTCCTGGCAGCTATGAGGCGAGCAGCTTCGCTCCTCTATCCCTTTCCACCATAATGAGCTGCCTTACCCCAGAAACAATGGAGACAAGTGATCATGGACTGAAACCTGGAAACCATGAGCCAAAATAACTCCTTCCTCTCTTGAAGTTGTTAATGTCAGGCATTCTGGCACTGGGAGGGAAAGTAAATAACATGTATCACATGGGGAGGAATTTTCCACTTGTGGTGGCGTGACCACACTCACAGCTTCTGGAGCATTGTGGACTCTGCTTTTCAGACAGATGCTCAGCCAGTGCTGTGTACTAGCTATCTTTTTGTTTTGTTATCTTTTTGTTTTTTTTGTTTTGTTTTGTTTTTCGAGGCAGGGTTTCATTGTAGCCCAGGCTGACCTGGAATTTACTGTGTAGTCTCAGGCTGGCTCAAATTCACCTCTGCCTCCCAAGTGCTGGGATTAAAGGCGTGCACCACTATACCCAGCTCTTTTTTTTTTTTTTAAGAGTAAGGCAAAGGAAGGATTGGAGAGATGGCTTAGCGGTTTAGGGACTTGCCTGCAAAGCCTAAGGGCTCAGGTTTGATTCCCCACCACCTGTATAAGCCAGGTATAAGGCAAAGAAGATTTATTGAGAAAAGGTTGGAAAAGCCCAAAAATGTTGATTCCCCTGTGTGCCACAGCCTCTCAAGTAGCCAGGACTGTGGGTATGCACTACAATGCCAACTGTCAGAGTTAATTGCTTGCATAAGGACCCAGGTTCAATTCCCCAGTACCCACATAAATCAGATGCACAAGGTGGTGCATGCATCTGGAGTTTGTTTGCAGTGGACAGAGGCCCTGACTTACCCATTCTCTCTGTCTCTTTCTCTCTCGCAAATAAATAAATATTAAAAAGTGAAAAAATTTTCAATAAAAGGTGTCAGAACAGAGTCAAGAGAACATAGCTGTGTGGGTAGGGGGAGAGATTGTTGAAGCCAGACACAAAAGGACTCATAGCCCACCACAGCAGGTGCCTTGGGGGAAGTGGTCCCATAGGCTAGGAAGTTGGTAGGGGGTTCTGGGAAGCTGGCATTACAGTGGTGAGAACAGTGGGAAAGCTAAGGAAATGGAAGCAGGTAAAAGAGAATGGCATGAGTTTGGTGCCTCAGAGACCCCAAGTATCAGAGGGAGGAAGAGAGTGGGTGGGTGCCAGGCACAAAGAAAGGGAAGTAAGCAAGAGTGGGCAGCCAGGCTCCAGGACTGCTTGTCTGGGGTTCGAGTCCCAACTCTGTTACTTACTTGACATGAGCTACTTATCAGCCCTCTTAAGATTGACTGTTTTCAGCCTGGAGAGACGGCTTAGCGGTTAAGGCGTTTGCCTGCAAAGCCAAAGGATCCTGGTTTGATTCTCCAGGACTCACATAAGCCAGATGCACAAGGGGACAAGTGCATCTGGAGTTCGTTTGCAGTGGCTAGAGGCCGTGGTGCGCGCTCTCTCTCTCTCCCCCTCTTTCTCTCTCTCAAATAAATTTAAAAAAATTTTATTTTTATTTTTCAAGGTAGGGTCTCACCCTAGCTCAGGCTGACCTGGAATTCACTCTGTTGTCTCAGGGTGGCCTTGACCTCATGGTGATCCTCCTACCTCTGCCTACTGAGTGCTGGGATTAAAGGTGTGTGCCACCATGCCTGGCAGTAAAAATATATATATTTTTTAAATTGACTGTCTTTTTTTCTTTTCATGTGTATGTGTGTGCAGGCATATGGGTATGCATGTTCATATGTGTGAGGGGAGATGAATGCTCACATACGTGTGTGTTTGTGGAGGCCAGTGGCTGACATACAGTCTTCCTAGGTCACTCTTCACTTTATTTACTGAACTTGAACCCAGAGCTCACTGATTTGGCTAGTCAGCATGCCCAGGAGCTCCTGTCTCCACCTCCCAGGCACTCACAGCGATCTCCCTACTTCTGCCTCCTGAGTTCTGGGATTAAAGGCATGTGCCACCATGCCCAGCTCCTGTTTTTAGTTTCTTAAAACAGGGTCTCCAGTAGTCCAGGCAGGCTTCAATATGGCCAAGACTGGCCTTGAACTCCTGATCCTTCTCCTGCCTCTACCTCCAAAGTGCTAAGGATGGCAGGTGCACCTAGCTCATGGCAACTTCCTTAGCTGTAAAAGAGGAATTACATGTTGAACATCCCTCACCCAAAATGCAAAATCTGAACTGGCCAGGCGTGGTGGTGCACGCTTTTAAATTCGGGAGGCAAAGGTAGGAGGATCGCCATGAGTTCGAGGCCACCCTGAGATTACATAGTGAATTCCAGGTCAGCCTAGGCTACAGTGAGACCCTACCTTGAAAATCCAAAAAAAAAAAAAAAAAAAAAAAAGAAAAAAAATCTGAACTGCTCCAAAATATAAAACTTTTCCAGTGTCAGAAGGATGGAAAATCCCACACCTGACCTCCTGTGGTGGGTCACAATCAAAACGCAGAGGCACTACAAACACTGCATAAAAAATTACCTACTCCCTTGCTTATCATGGTGGCACACATCTGTAATCCCAGAACCTGGGAGTCTGAGGCAGGAGGATTTCAGGGTTGAGACCAGCCTGGACTATCTAGTGAACTCTGTCTCAACAAAACAAAACAGGGCTAGAGAGATGGCTTTAGTGGTTAAGGTGCTTGCCTTAAAAGTCTAAGGACCCAGGCTGGAGAGATGGCTTAGCAGATAAAGCATTTGCCTGCAAAGCCAAAGGATCCAGGTTCGACTCCCCAGAGCCCACGTAAGCCAGATGCACAAGGGGGTGCACGCATCTGGAGTTCGTTTGCAGTGGCTGGAGGCCCTGGCGTGCCCATTCTCTCTCTCTCTTTACCTGCCTATTTCTCTCTCTCAAATAAATAAATAAAATAATTTTTCTAAAAAGTCTAAGGATCCGGTTCAATTCCCCAGGATTCATATATGCCAGATGCATAAGATACGTGTGGAATTCATTTGCAGTGGCTAGAGGCCCTGGAGTGCACATTCTCTCTATATATCTGCCTCTTTCTCTCTCTCTCTCAAATAAATAGAGGTTTGAAGAGGTTGGCTTTTCTGTATATAGTAAGTTGCTGTCAGCATGATTATCAGTGAGAAGAAAAATGGAAAAGGACAAAGCTAACCGTCTAAAGAAAGCTCATAGCTTTTTTTTTTTTTCATTATTTTTATTTTTAAATACTTATTTGAGAGAGAGAGAGAATGGGTGCCCCAGGACCGCCAGCCACTGCAAACAAACTCCAGACGCATGCACCCTCATGTGCACCTGGCTTACGTGGGTCCTGGGGAATCAAACCTGGGACCATTGGCTTCGCAGGCAGATGCCTTAACTGCTAAGCCATTTCTCCAGTCCATGAAAGCTCATAGCTTTCTTTTCCCTTCTTTTCCTCATTTGTGTGTGTGTATATGTATGTGCATGGGCATACGTGTGCCACAGTGTGCACATGGAGCTCAGGGTGTTGGTCCTCATCTCCCATCTTGTTTGAGTCAGGGTCTCTCTCGTTGTTTTGCCACTGGGAAGTCCAGACTAACTGGCCTGCAAGCTTCTGGATTTTCCTGACTCTGCCTGCCACTGTCACAGGCAGACATATTGGGATCACAAACACATGTGGTACTTGCACCTGGCTTTATGTGGGTTGGGGGTGGGAGTGGGATCAGAAATTGGGTAGTCAGGCTTACAAAGCAAAGGTTTTTAATCACTGAGCCATCCCCCAGCCCCCTTTCCTTCCCATGTAGTGCTGGGGATCAAACCCAGGGCCTTGAGCATACTAGACAAGTGCCCACACCCCCTGGCCCCTCATTGAGGGATTCTAAAAAATGCTCTACCACTGAGCCACACCCCTAACCCCTCACTGGGGATTCTAGGCAAGTGTTCTGCCTCCATCCCTTTTTCCTGGGGTTTAATCTCCCTGGTAATGCTGGTGTTTTAGATTCTGGGATCACATAGTAGCCTCTCCTTGGCCAGGCTGCTTTTGGGGCTGGTCTCTATCTTATTCATCTCTGTGTCCCTGCCACGCTAAGTGCTCCTGAAATGGATGTTACAAAAATAAAATAAGCCGGGTGTGGTGGCACATGCCTTTAATTCCAGCACTTGGGAGGCAGAGGTAGGAGGATCGTTGTGAGGTTGAGGCTGCCCATAGTGAATTCCAGGTCAGCCTGGGCTAGAGTGAGACCCTACCTTGAAAAACAAAACAAAACAAAAACTAAAATAAAATAAAATAAAAACCAGTGAAAACCATTTTCTCACTAAATAGATATAGTCAGGGCTCATGTCTGTGATCCTAGCACTCAGGAGTCTGAGGTAGGAGGATCACATAATCAAGGGAAGAATACAGTAAAATCCTTCTGTAATAAAAATACACTTGGGAGACAGATGTGGTGGTACATGCCTTTAATCCTAGCACTTGGGAGGCAGAGGTAGGAGGATCGCCATGAGTTCAAGGCCACCCTGAGACTACATAGTGAATTCCAAGTC
Source organism: Orientallactaga sibirica (assembly GCA_036365145.1). Taxonomy (NCBI): domain Eukaryota; kingdom Metazoa; phylum Chordata; class Mammalia; order Rodentia; family Dipodidae; genus Orientallactaga; species Orientallactaga sibirica. The sequence goes on from JAEOAD010000889.1 coordinate 1,953,930, forward strand.
AGCCTGGACTAGAGTGAAACCCTACCTCGAAAAGAAAATAATAATAATAATAATATAATAATAAAATAAAAATGTACTTGGCTGGGCGTGATGGCACACACTTTTAATCCCAGCACTCGGGAGGCAGAGGTAGGAGGATCACAGTGAGTTAGAGGCCAGCCTGAAGCTACCCAGTGAGTTCCAGATCAGCCTGGGCTAAAGTGAGACCCTGCCTTGAAAACAACAACTCAGGGTAATTCTACTTGTCTGTAATAAGTAACTCTTCTAGCTCTTTCCAGAAACATCTTTGTGGTGGATTGATTCAGACGCCCCCCATAAACTGAGGTGTTCTGAATACTAGGTTCCCAGCTGATGGAGATTTGGGAATTAATGCCCATGGAAGCAGTGTATTGTTGGGGGCAGGCTTATGGGTGTTATAGCCAGCTCCCCCTTGCCAGTGTTTGGCACACCCTCCTGTTGCTATGGTCCACCTTATTTTGGCCAGGAGGTGATGTCCACCCTCTCTGCTCATGCCATCGTTTTCCCTTGCCATCATGGAGCTTCCATCGAGTCTGTAAGCCAAAATAAATCTTTTTTTCTCACAAGCTGCTCTTGGATGGGTGATTTCTGCCAGCAATGCGAACCTGACTGCAACAACACTCTTGGCGGACAAGAGGGCAGTGTGCATTTGGACGGCTCTGACTCTTGGAGCCTGAAGTCCTGGCTTTGAATTTCCACCCTTTCACTCGTCAGTGGGATGAGCCAAGGCAAGGTGACAAGCCAGTTCCAACCTCTACAAAGGGGGAAATCATTCACTGTAAAGTGTTCCCCACATTATGTATCATTACAGCTGCTTTTCTCTGTTTTTTTTTTTTTTGTAATTTTTTTCTCATGAAAGAGAAAGAGAGAGAAAATTGGCATGCCAAAGCCTCCAGCCATTCTCTCTCTCTCTCTTTTTCTCTCTGAGATCTGCCCCTCTCTTTCTCAAATAAGTAAAATATTTTTAAAAAAGAAAGAAAGAGCCAGGCGTGGTGGCGCACACCTTTAATCCCAGCACTTGGGAGCCAGAGGTAGGAGGATTGCTGTGAGTTCAAGGCCACCCTGAGACTACATAGTGAATTCCAGGTTAGCCTGAGCTAGAGTGAGACTCTAACTCAAAAAAAAAAAAAAAAAAAAAAAGAAGAAAGAAAGAAAAGAAAAGAAAAGAAAAAAAAGAAAAGAAAAGAAAAGAAAAGCCAGGCATGGTGGCACACGCCATTAATCCCTGCACTGGGGGGGGGGGGTCAGAGGTAGGAGTATCGCTGTGGGTTCGAGGCCACCCTGAGACTACATAGCAAATTCCAGGTCAGCCTGAGCTAGAGCGAGACCCTACCTCAAAAAAACAAAACTAATTAATTAATTAATTGGAAATGATAGAAAGGAAAGGGAAAAGCGCTATAAGCTTTTGGTGAGTGTTGTTTTAACCTTCACTTGAACTCTCACTGTAACCCCAGGAAGAATTTGATTCCCAGCTGTTTGATAGTCTATGCACGTGTTAGCAGTACATCTACTTCCCTCTTAGACATTAAGGGACACTAAGTCAATAAGCACCTTAGTAAGCTAAATAAAGTAAGTATGATATGAAAAAATAAATAAATGAAAGCCGGGCATGGTGGTGCATGCCTTTAATCCCAGCACTCGGGAGGCAGAGGTAGGAGGATCGCCATGAGTTCAAGGCCACCCTGAGAATACACAGTGAATTCCAGGTCAGCCTGAGCTAGAGTGAGACCCTACCTGGAAAAAATAAGAATAAATAAATAAATAAACTATAAAAAATAAATGAACTGCCGGGTGTGGTGGCACACTTGGGAGGCAGAGGTAGGAGGATCGCCATGAGTTCGAGGCCACCCTGAGACTACATAGTGAATTCCGGGTCAGCCCGGACTAGAGTGAGACCCTTACCTTGAAAAAATAAAAGAAAGTAAATAAATAAATAAATGAACTACTGCTCATTTTCTTAACACCTGACAGTTGCTTGGGATGTGTGGGAACCTAGGTAGGGATGGGCTACAGCATTGGCTAAGCCATCAAGTGGCTCAATGGTCCTATTTCTGGTCCCTACAGTGGCCATGTGATATTTGGGGACAATGCTGAGAGAATTAAAGAGGGCAGACTTCCTAGAAGAGGTTGCTTTGGGACACAAGAAGTTAAGGGAAGGGATCAGAGCTTACTGATGTGTGGCAGGACTCCTAGTTTAACAAGAGGGTCAAGGCTGGGGCTGGAAAGATGGCTTTAGCAGTTAAGGTGCTTTCTTGCAAAGCCAAAGGACCCAGGTTCAGTTCCTCAGTATCCACATAAAGCCAGATGCACAAGGTGGTGCATGCATATGGAGTTCATTTGCAGTGGGTAGAGGCCCTGGTGTGCCCATTCTCCCTCCCCCACCATAATGAAAAAAAATAAAAATATTAAATAAATATTTTTTTTAGGAAAAAAGCTAGCTCAAGATGGAGCCTAGGGACATTAGGGTCTGGGGCTGATGTACCTGCTGAAGACAGGGGCTACTGTGCTAAAATTAACTAGCAATTTTCTTGGAGGACAAGGACATGGTTTGAGACACTATGTAGATCAGGCTAAGCTTGAACTCAGGATTCTCTTGCTTTGGGCTCCTGAGTGTTGACATGACGGGCTATGCCACACATCTATCCTACACGATAGTCATATACCATAAAAACCCAGCATATGAGAATACAGGGGAGCCCAAGGCACAGGGCCGGACTTGCACTCCGAACACTCACTGTTCACTGAGGGCCACACGCAGAGCAATGACAACTGCACAGGTGACTGAAACTGGCCTGTTTGTCCCTTTCTCCTCTTCCATTAGTCTCGGCCAATTAATCTGCAATACTAGGATTTTGCTTCTGGCAGTTTCTTTAGGCCATTCCCCATTGCTGGAATGATCCATCCCTTCCTCTTCACTGGACCAATGCTAAGTCATGCAGAAGGGCAGAGTGTCCTTGTCCCACTAGGTCACTTTTCTATTCCCTAGAAACAACACTGTCCCTCCCCAGAAGGGTTCACCACAGCTTGTACCAATGAGTATGTCTTAACTCCCCAGGCAGATCATAACAAAAATTAACCCAGGTGTGGTGGCTCAGGCCTGTTGTCCCAAGCACATGGGAGGCTGAAGCAGGACAATCCGGAGTTTGAAGCCAGCCTGGGCAGCATAGTAAATTCCAGGCCAGACAAAGCTTCATAGAAAGACTGTTTCAAAAAACAAATAGGGGGGCTGCAGAGATGGCTTAGCAGTTAAAGCGCATGCCTGTGAAGCCTAAGGACCCTGGTTCGATTCTCCAGGTCCCACAATAAGCCAGATGCACAAGGGGGTGCACACATCTGGAGTTCGTTTGCAGTGGCTAGAGGCCCTGGCATGCCCAGTCTCTCTCTCCCTCTCTGACTCTAATAAATAAATTAAAAATTAAAAAATAGGGGTGCAGGGAGTGGTGGCGCACACCTTTAATCCCATCAGAAGTAGATAGATCATTGTGAGTTTGAGGCTACCCTGAGACTACATAGTGAATTCCAGGTCAGCTTAGGTTAGAGCGAGACCCTACCTTGAAAAAAAAACAAACAAACAGAGCCAGGCGTGGTGGTGCACGCACTCGGGGGGCAGAGGTAGGAAGATCGCCATGAGTTCGAGGCCACCCTGTGACTACATAGTGAATTCCAGGTCAGCCTGGGTTAGAGCGAGACCTGGTGAAAAAAACAGGGCTGCTGGGCGTGGTGGCGCACGCCTTTAATCCCAGCACTCGGGAGGCAGAGGTAGGAGGATCGCCGAGAGTTCGAGGCCACCCTGAGACTACATAGTTAATTCCAGGTCAGCCTGGACCAGAGTGAGACCCTACCTTGCAAAAAAAAAAAAAAAAAAAAAAAAAAAAAAGAAAAAAACAGGGCTGAGGAGATAGTTCAGCCAGTAAGCTTGTTCTTGCAAGCATGAGGACCTAAATTTGCCAGGTCTCTGGGGCTCAATGGCAGCCAGCCTAGCTTCACTGGTGAACCTCAAACATCTGATGTTGCTCTCTGCCCTCCACATGCCATGCATAGGCACACATGGGTACCTACACCCACATGAACATGTATACACACACACATATGTACATGTGCACATTTAAAAAATCACTGAAACAGAGCTAGAGAGATGGCTCAGTGAGTAAGAACGTTTGCTGTGCAAGCATGAGGGCCCAAGAGAGCCTGAGTTTGACCCCCAGTGAAAAGCTGGCCATGACCATGTAAACCTATAACCCCTGCCCTGTGGACAATGAAGACAGAAAAATCGCTGAGGGGCTAGACTCACGTTTGATTCCCCAAAACCCATATAAGCCAGATGCACAGGCGTCTGGAAATCATTTGCACTGGCTGGACACCCTGACATGCCCATTCTCTCTCTCTTTCTCCCTCTCTGTATCTGCCTCTTTCTCAAATAAGTAATAAAAAAAAAAAAAAAAAAAAAAAAAGGCCAATGTGACTGAAAACATCAGCTCCTAATTCAGTGGAAGAGCAACCAAAGAGCCTGATGAGTTTCTCCGGCTTCTGCACACATATGGGCACATGCAAATCAGCACACATGCACTTCACATACACACACCAAATGAAAAAAATCAATGAAGCAGTAGTGCCCTACAATTGATAAAATGCCTTCCTGCATTTTAGTTAATTTAGCCCCACCATAAGCCTGCAAAGTAAGTTTTTATCTTTATTTTACAAGAAAGAAGTGGATACTTGCTGGGCATGGTGGTGCACGTCTTTAATCCCAGCACTCGGGGAGGCAGAGGTAGGAGGATCGCTGTGAGTTCGAGACCACCCTGAGACGAAATAGTGAATTCCAGGTCAGGCTAGAGTGAGACCCTACCTTGAAAAAAAACAACCCAAAAAAAAAAAAACTAGAGAGCCAGGCGTGGTGGCGCATATCTTTAATCCTAGCACTTGGGAGGCAGAGGTAGGAGGATCACCATGAATTCAAGACCACCCTGAAACTACATAGTGAATTCCAGGTCAGCCTGCACTAGAGTGAAACCCTATCTCAAAAAAAAAAAAAGGGGGGAGGCTGGAGAGATGTCTTAGTGGTTAAGGCATTTGCCTGCAAAGCCAAAGGATCCAGGTTCGATTCTCCAAGATCCACGTAAATCAGATGCACAAGAGGGTACATGCACCTGGAATTCGTTTGCAGTGGCTGGAGGACCTGGCATGCCCATTCTCTCCTCCCCCCCTTTCTCTCGTTCAAATCTTTAAAATCTATTTTTTTTAAAAAATGGGGACTTCAGCCTGGACCAGAGTGAGACCCTACCTTGAAAAACCAAATAATAATAATAATAATAATAATAATAATACATAATTTTTTTTAAATGGAGACTTAAGAAGGTTGCCTGGCTGGGCTTGGGTGGCACATGCATTTAATTCCAGCACTTGGGAGGCAGAGATAGGAGGATCACTATGAATTTGAGGCCAGCCTGGACTAGAGTGAGACCCTACCTCAAAAAAAAAAAAAAAAAAAAAAAAAAAAAAAAAGGTTCCCTGCTTGCCTAAAGTCACACAGCTCACAGCTCACACATTACCCATGTCTGACTACAAAACTGATTTTTTTTTTCCAGATATACCTGAGACTCAACAGCAGCCCTAGGCAGTGGTTAAAGGTTGGGACCACATTCATCTATGTTCCCCAGCAAGTTATTTAACCTCTCTAGGCCTCAATTTCCTCTGGGTAACACATGGCTGAAACCCATAACATCAGTTCTTGTGAAGATTAAAGGAGACAGCCAACACAGCACTGTGTTTAGATGGGTGACAAACACAATAGTTAGCTACAATTATTATTATATCTTTGTTACCGAGTCTCTTGATCTCACAAAATACAGACTGGATCAGAAAGGTTTTTTTGTTTGTTTGCTTTTTTTTTTTTTTTTTTTTTGGTTGTCTGAGGTAGGGTCTCACGCTAGCTCAGGCTAACCTTGATTTCACTATGTAGTCTCAGAGTAGCCTCGAACCCACAGCGACCCTCCTACCTCTGCCTCCTGAGTGCTGGGATTAAAGGCGTGTGCCACCACACCTGGCCAGAAAGTTTTTTTTTTTTCTGGTTATTGAAATTCTTTTTGCGATAGGGACTCTCTACATAGCCCTGGCTGGCCTGGAACTCGCTATGTAAACCAAACCAGAAACTTGGACAGATCCTCCTACCTCCACCTCCCAAATGCTGGGATTATAGGCATGTACTACCAGGACTGCAAGTTCTAAAAAATTTCAAGAACTGAGCTGGGTGCAATCCTGAAATGATAGGACCTGCGAGGCAGAGGCAGAAGAACTGTGGAAAGATTAAGGCCAGCCTGGTATACATAGTGAGTTCCAAGCCACACAGAGCTATGTAGAGAGACTGTCTCAAAAGGAGGGTGAGAAGAAGAAGAAGAGGAAGAGGGAGAAGTAGGAGAAAGAGAAGAGGAGGCTGGGGAGATGGCTCAGTGCATAAAGCACTCACCAGTCAGGCCTGCGAACTAGACTTCAACCCCCAGGCCCTATGTAAAAAGACAGAAATGACTGGGCATAGTGGTATACACCTTTAATTCCTGCACTTGGGAGGCAGAGGTAGGAGGACTGCCCATGAGTATGAGGCCAGCTAGGGACTACATAGTGAATTCTGGGTCATTCTGGGCTAGAGTAAGACCCTAACTCGAAAAAATATAATAATAAAAGTAAAAAGCCGGGCGTGGTGGCACACGCCTTTAATCCCAGCACTCGGGAGGCAGTGGTAGGAGGATCGCCAAGAGTTCAGGGCCACCCTGAGACTAAATAGTTAATTCCAGGTCAGCCTGGACCAGAGTGAGACCCTACCTCGCAAAAACCAAAAAAAAAAAAAAAGTAAAAAGCCAGGGCTGGAGAGAAGCCTTAGTGGTTAAGGCATTTGCCTGCAAAGCCAAAGGACCTCGGATCGATTCCCCAGGACCCACATAAGTCAGATGCACAAGGCGCATGCATCTGGAGTTCATTTGCAGTGGCTGGAAGCCCTGGCACACCCATTCTCTCTCTCTCTCTCTCTCAAATAAATAAATATTTTAATAACATAAACTAAAAAGCCAGCTGGCATGGTGGTGTACACCTTTAACCCCAGCACTTGGGAAGCAGAGGTAGGAGGATTGCTGTGAGTTTGAGGCCAGCCTGAGACTACATAGTGAATTGCAGGTCAGCCTGGGCTAGAGTGAGACCCTACCTTGAAAAACCAAAAAAAAAACAAAGATAGCCAGATGATTGTGACTGTAATCCCAGTACTTGGGAAGCTGAGATAAGAGGACTGCTACAAGTATGGGATCAGCTTAGGCTACGTAGTGAGTTCTAGGCCAACCTGGGCTACAAAGGCTACAAAGGGAGACACCAGTCTCAAAAAAAGATTTTTTTTAATTTAAAACTTTTTCTTTTATCTTATTTTTTTGGAGAGAGACAGACAGAGAGAGAGAGAGAGAGAGAGAGAGAGGGAGAGGAAGACAGAGATGGGCACGTGAGCAGTGTCTCAGCTGCTGTGAACGAAATCCAGATGTGTGCCCCCTTGTGGTCAAGTGCGGCATTGCACCCTTGCGTCACTTTGCATCTGGCTAAACGTGGGACCTGGAGATTGGAACCGCTGGAGATTGGAACCGGTGTTCTTAGGGTTAGGAGGTAGGCGCCTTAACCCCTAAGCCATCTCTCCAGCCCTCAAAAAAAAGATTTTTTAAAAAAGTAAAAATAAGCCAGAAATGGTGGCGGGTATCTGTAATCCCAACACTCTGTGGGAAATGGTGACAACAGGAGGATTTTCTGAAAATTCAAAGAACAATGGCAGATCGAGATCCAGGGACAGACTCAAATGAGGTAGAAAGGTGAGAACTACACTAGAAGTTGTCCTCTGCCCTCCACAGGATGCCATGGCACACATGTGCCTGCACTGTCATACACACTCACACACTCACACTCATACACACTCACACACTCACACTCATACACACATACACGAGGTCACATCTCACACACTCATACACACACACCAGGTCATATCATACACATTCACACACTCATACACACACACACACCAGGTCACATGTGGCCAATTTCACAAAATGTAAAATATCAGGAAACACTGAAGCCGGGCGTGGTGGCGCACGCCTTTAATCCCAGCACTCAGAAGTCAGAAGTAGGTGGATCACAGTGAGTTCAAGACCACCCTGATACTACATAGTGAACTCCAGGTCAGCCTGGGTTAGAAAGAAATCCTATCTCAAAAAAAAAAAAAAAGAGTGAAAAAGAGAAAGAGAGAAAGAGGGAAAGGAAAGGAAAGGAAAGGAAAGGAAAGGAAAGGAAAGGAAAGGAAAGGAAAGGAAAGGAAAGGAAAGGAAAGGGAAACACTGGCTTAACACTCTCCTCATTGGATGTTCCCTACACAACTATGGGAAATGCCAGTCATGGCTGGAAACTTTCACAATCCTAACTTCTATCACTTCAACAGCTCAAACGCTTATTTATCTGAGAGTCGCCAAAGAATGCATTGCTATAAAATTACTATTACTTTTCCTCTTTCAATTAAAGTGAAGAGAGAGAATGAATTTGAACAGTCTTTCATAGAGCAAGAAACCTCACATGATCAAGCAGACAAGCAGGAACACCCAAGACCAAAAGCAAATTGTTTTTTTTTTTTTTTTTTTTTTTTTTTGGTTTTTCGAGGTAGGGTTTCACTCTAGTCCAGGCCGACCTGGAATTCACTATGTAATCTCAGGGTGGCCTTGAACTCTCAGCGATCCTCCTACCTCTGCCTCCTGAGTGCTGGGATTAAAGGCGTGCACCACCACGCCCGGAGCAAATTGTCTTTTAAAAAAATATTTATTATTTATTTTAGGAGAGGGGAGAAAGAAAGGGCACATCAGGGCCTCTTGCCACTGCATACGAAATCCAGACACATGTGCCACTTTGCGTGTCTGGCTTTACATGGGAAATCAAATCCCTGACCAGCAGGAATTGCAAGAAAGCACCTTTAAATTCCTGAGCCATCTTCCCAGTACTTTTCTTTCTTTCTTTTGGGGGTTCGGCAAAGCCCCAAACCCAGCTGGACCCTAGGAGACAAGTGAATGGCTAACTTTCCCTCTCCCCTGGGATATCCTGAAGTATCCCACTTCGATCGGCTCCAGACACACTTGGATGGTGGGGGGGGGGTGGATCAAGCGGATCAGAAACGAGAGGGGGTGATATATTTAAGGTAAAAAAAATTTTCTTCTTTGCAAGATTCCATTTATAGAACACACAGGTCCCCGATCTTTTCCACTAGCACAACACAACAGGGGACCTACTGGCCTTTGGCAAGTGGAAGTCCAGCTGGATCTTCGAAGTAAACTAAGAGCTAAGCAAAGAAATCTATGTGACACTTTTGGCGCTGGCTTGTACTACTCTGAAATGGGTTTTTCTATGCAAATGAACGGATGGTTCTATCACACACATCAGCTTGACTCAGTCCAGTGAATCAATGCATGAAACATTACAGCTCGAGGTAAAAGTAAGTGGATTGTGGTTTTTTGTTGATAACGCGGAGGACAACAGGGCGGTGTTCCTATTAGCTGTCAGGCACATCTTGGGGGACGGAGAGGGGGTGGGGTGGGGAGGGGGAGGGATGAAACGAAAACTCCAAGTCAGGATTCTGGGTACCACTGGACAGTTGATCTTGACAAGCAATTGGCTGTCAGGCTAAGCACCCCACACTTGCCCTTGACTCTCTCCCCACACACACCCCTTCTTCCAGCTCCCCTGGGTCAGTTTCCAAGCTCGGCCACACTTCGCATTTCCTACATTCCTTCCCACCGCTCAGACCCCTTTGGCTGGGGCTTCAGAGGCCGACAGCTGGGGCTGGGGACAGCCAAGTTGGAGAGGCACTGGCGAAGGGGGTGGGGGATTGCTGAGGAGTCGGGGAGAAGTCAATGGGAGCAAGAAGCGATGAAGAAGAACCCATAAGAGCTCCTACACATCACATCCCCAGATCGGCGTCCCCACACTTGCTAATCCCAGAGGTCCCCAAGCGCGTCCCCTTGCCTAGGGAGGTTGGGGGGGCACCCCTGCCATCAACCCCTTTTCGGAGCATTCCCCCTCTCGCCTCCCTTTATCCGGTATCTTACCGGGTCCAGTCCTTCTGGACAGCACGGATCTGCAGCTCCTCAAAGCCACCAGGGATGCTAGCCCGGGTCCCCAACCTCCCCGCGATCGCTGAGGTCTGCACCCCAGATGCTCCTTGAGAGCAGCTCCCACGCCCGTTCACCTTCCCAGGCCTGCAAGACCCTTATTCCCTTCAAAACCTTTTCTGGGCACAGCGTCTTCTTCTCGAGGTGCCCCAGGGATGCCCCAGGGTCCCCCCCTCCACACACACACCCCGGTCCTCACCTGAGCCCGCTCGAAGCTCTCGCGCTCCGCCGCCTCCAGTCCCGCACCGACCCCACGCCGGCTCAACACCTTGGGAAGAGGGTTAGGCACCTGCTTCATGGAGCTGGCCATCCGATCCATGTTGTCTGGGCGAACCCGAGTCCTCAAGGGCCCTTTGGTCACCCCCCGGGATCCCCGCGGTGCTGCCCACCCCGCCCTACCCGCAGGGATCCGGCGCTAACGGGACGGATCTCCCCTCCCATTGGTTGAGAGCGCCGTCCATCTCTTTAGACCCCGCCCCTCCCAGCGGAGAGGCTTTCCCTGAACGCCTCCGCCCACTCCAGAGGCGCTCGGAAAGCTGCGCCGAGTTGGCCCCACCTCCAGAGGCTTATACGCACTGTTATTGGTCTGAAGGCTTGTCTGTCATCGTAGTGGAAGCGGGGATTGGTGAGTTTCCCTGTTCTGCGCTCGCTCGCCCCGCCCCACGCCCCGCGCGCCGCCTCCTCGCCTGTCCCCCGCCGGCCTCGCGGGTGCGCTCATCCTAGGCACAGCCACACGTGCTTGCTTGTCGCTGTCGCTGGCTGGGTTGCCCGTGCGGGACGCGACGCGGGACCAGGGAGGCGGGCCTTTCCCAGGGGATCGTGGCCCTTCTGGGAATAGCTTGTTTACTAGTAGCTATTGGTGTGGAATGGGAGAGCGCGGGAAGCGCCAGCCCGCGGGAACAAGGAGCTCCGCCCGCCACCCAAGCTGTTCCCAGCCCTACGAAGTCCCCACGTGTTGGGCTGGATCTGCGGAAACCTGTCCATCTGCTTTCTAAGCTGACCACACATCATCTGGGCTTCAGTGATGGTAGAAATCTCCAAAGACACTTTAAAAAAAAAAAAAAAAACACAAAACCGGGCGTGGTGGTGCACGCCTTTAATCCCAGCACTCGGGAGGCAGAGGTAGGAGGATCACTTTGAGTTCGAGGCCACCCTGAGACTACATAGTGAATTTCAGGACGGCTTAGGCTAGAGTGAGTCCCTACCTCGAAAAACAAAAACAAACAAACAAACAAAAAAAAAAACTTACAAACTTTTATTGACAATTTTCATACATGTACATATTATATTTATTTTGTTTTTTAAAAAATACTTATTTGAAAGAGAGAACGAGCGAGAGAGAATGGGCATCCTCAGGGCCTCCTGTTCCTGCAAACCAACTCCAGATGCATGCGCCACCGTGTGCATCTGCTTTATGTGGGTATTGGGAAATCGAACCCAGGTCCTTAGGCTTTGCATGCAAGCGCCTTAACCAGTAAGCAATCTCTCCAGCCCCCCCCCCCTTTTTTAAATTTTATTTATTTATTTTTGAGAGAGAGAAGCAGATAGAATGGGCATGCCAGGGCCTCTAGCCACTGCAAACGAACTTCCAGATGCATGTGTCACTTTGTACAGCTGGTTTTACGTGGTACTGGGGAATTGAACCTGGGTATTTTGGCTTTGCAAACAAGCACCTTAATCACTAAGACATTTCTCTCTCCAGCCCCCAACCCCACACACACTTTTTTGATGTAGGATCTCATTCTAGCCCAGGCTGTTCAGGAATTCACACTGTAGTGCCAGGCTGGTCTTGAACTCACAATGATCCTCCTACCTCTCAGCCTCCTGAATGCTGGGTTTAAAGGCATGCACCACCACAGCCATAATGTATTTCGATTGTTGAATGAAGCACTGGACTAGATGCAGCTTATGCAAGGAAAGGGTTTATTTCCAGCTTTTTTTAAAATTTTTTTATTTTTCGAGGTAGGGTCTCACTCTGGCCCAGGCTGACCTGGAATTAACTATGTAGTCTTGAGGTGGCCTCAAACTCACGGCGTTCCTCCTACCTCTGCCTCCCTAGTGCTGGGATTAAAGGTGTGCGCCACTATGCCCTGCCAGCTTGCTTTTTTTGTGTGTTTTTTTTTAATTTGTTTATGCCCGGCATGATGTTGCACACCTTTAATCCCAGCACTTGGGAGGCAGAGGTAGGAGGATCACAGTGAGTTCAAGGCCATCCTGAGACTACATAGTGAATTCCAGGTTAGCCTGAGCTAGAGACCCTATCTCAAAAAAAAAAAAAAAATTATTCACATGTGTATATGTGTGGGTGTAGAGGTCAGAGGACATCAGAGGTGTCTACTCCATTTTCTTTGAGATGGGTCTCTTGTTGCAAAGGAACTGCTAGACTGCAAAAATACCACACTAGGGCTGTAGAAATGGTTTAGTGGTTAAGGCACTCACCTGCAAAGCTTAAGAACCCAGGCTCTATTCCCTAGTGTAAAGTTTGACAGTGACCACGACCACGCAAACCACACTGAGGCAAAGATGAAAGCTTTTACTCGGGAAAAGCACGAGCTCCAGGGCTGGCTCACAAGAGAGGAGCATAGCCCACCTGAGTTCCTCAGGTAGTGGGCTATATAGGGTCAGTTGGGGGAAGGTGAGGAAAGGAAAAGAACTCCTTTGTTCTTTACATTAGCCATTTCAAAACCTAGCGTGTTGCTGGGCATGGTGGCGCACGCCTTTAATCCCAGCACTTGGGAGGCAGAGGTAGGAGGATCGCTGTGAGTTCGAGGCCACCCTGACCTACGAAGTTAATTCCAGGTCAGCCTGGGCCAGAGTGGTGAGACCCTACCTCAAAAAAAAAAAAAAAAAAAAAAAAAAAAACCTAGGGTGTGAGACCAGAACAGTGACAGGTGACTTATGAGATAAGGGGGCAGGAAACCATGACCTGGGAGCATTGTTAAGCAAGGAAGGGATAATGGCTGGATGGTTTCTTGAGGAATGTGGATATCCACTTCCTTATGTCTCTGTCTCCTCCTGCTGTCCTTAGTGACTCCATTTTGGGACCTGTCTGACCTAACAACACCTAGTACCCACATAAGCCAGGTATACAAGGTGGCACATGCATCTGGAGTTTATTTGCAGTGGCCGGCCCATTCTTCTCTGTCTTTTCCTTTCTCTCTCTCTACCTTTCTCTCAAATAAATATTGTTTTTTTGGAGGTAGGGTTTTGCATTCACTATGTAGTCTCAGGCTGGCCTCAAACTCATGGTTATCCTTCTACCTCTGCCTCCCGAGTACTGGAATTAAAGGCATGCGCCACCACGCCCGGCTAAATTATAAAAATTTAGAAAGAGGATCATCATGAGTTTGAGGCCAGCATGAGACTACATAGTGACTTCTAGGTCAGCTTGGGCTGCTAATGCAAAACCCTACCTCAAAAAAAAAAAAAAAAAAAAATATATATATATATATATATATATATAAATCTAGCTGGCAATGGAGTTTTAGATTCTCCTAGCTCCACTTCCCATTGTTGTGGGTATGTGCGGATCACAGTTCACTGATGGTGAATTTACAGTGGTCCTCCTACCTCTGCCTCCCAAGTGCTGGGATTAAAGGTGTGTGTTACCATGCCTTTTTTTTTTTTTTTTTTTTTTTTTTTTTTTTTGGTTTTTCGAGGTAGAGTCTCACTCTGGCCCAGGCTGACCTGGAATTAACTAGGTAGTCTCAGGGTGGCCTTGAACTCACTGTGATCCTCCTACCTCTGCCTCCCGAGTGCTGGGATTAAAGGCGTGCGCCACCACGCCCGGCCCATGCCTGGCTTTTTGAGACAAGGTTGTTCACTGAACCTGGAGCTCACGATTTAAGTAGATGAGCTAGCCAGAAAGCCTCGGGGATTCTCCTGTCTCCAGCTCCCAGAGCTGGGATTTTAGGTGCTCACCACCTTTATGTGAGTGCTGGAAATCTGAACCCAAGTCCTTATGATTATACAGCAAGCACTTGACTGAGAGATTTCCACAGTCCCAAGTTATTTTGTTTTTCATTGCTGTGACAAAAATTACTGATAAGGGCTGGAGAGATGTCTTAGCAGTTAGGGCACTTGCCTGCAAAGCCAAAAGACCTTGGTTCGATTCCCCAGGACCCACGTAAGCCAGATGCACAAGGTGGCACATACATCTGGAGTTCGTTTGCAGTGGCTGGAAGCCCTGGCGCGCCTATTCTCCCCCCACCCCACTCTGCCTCTTTTCCTCTCTCAGATAAATACATAAAAATATTTTTAAAAAATAACTAGCTGGGCATGGTGGTACACGCCTTTAATCCCAGTACTTGGGAGGCAGAGGTAGGAGGATCACCGTGATCCATAGTGAATTCCAGGTCAGCCTGAGCTAGAGTGAGACCCTACCTCGAAAAACAAAAACAAACAAACAAACAAAAAAAACTGACAAAAGCAACTTAAGCATGGCAGGATTTCTTTTGGCTTCTGGTTGGTGAGATGAACATCGAAACCAGACACAGTTTATAGGAGGAAGGGATTTATTCCAGGCTTACAAGTCCGGGAGGTGGGGAGCTTCATCAGTGGTGAAAGAAGTTGTTTCCATACATCCAAAGAGAGAAGAACCATCGACAGCCTGCAAACAACAAAACACAAACCAGTAGCAGCAGCAGCAGGGACCCCAACAGAGCTCAGACTACTCTCTTACACCTTTGGGCTAGAAATCAGATCCATCCCCAAACACATCTTAGGGTTAGACCCCAGGATCCACCCCCAGTGACACCTCTTCCATCCAGGCAACTGGAAGTCCAAGCTACAAGCTTTAATAAAACACCTGAAGCCCGGTGTGGTGGCTCACACCTTTAATCCCAGCACTCAGGAGGCAGAGATAGGAAGAACCCCGTGAGTTCAAGGCCACCCTGAGACTACCAAGTGAATTCCAGGTAGCCTGGGCTAGAACAAGACCCTACCTAGATAAGACAAAACGCAAAAAACAAAACAAAACAAAAAAAAAACAACCCACCTGAGTCTATGGGGATATACATTCAAACCACCACAGAGGGTATAGTCCTCATGGCAGGGAAGGCATGGTGGCAGAAACATGAGACTACTGGGCATCCAGCGTCAGGAAGCAGATTGATGAATGCTAATACTTAGTTCACTTTCTTTCTCTCTCTCATTCTTTCTTTTTCTTTATTTGCAAGCAGAGAGAGAGAGAGAGACAGAGAGAGAGAGAGAGAATGGGTATGCTAGGGCCCCTAGCCACTGCAAACAAACTCCAGATGCATGTGCCACTTAGTTCACTAGACCCTGTCAAGTTGAGAGTCAATATTAACCACCATGGCCTCACCCTTCCTTCCAGCAGAGAGCTGGGTCTGCACAGGTGAATAGAGGTTCCCCACACAGGGACCTCAGGAGAATGATGTCAGTGAAAAAAAAAAGAGAGAGAGAGAGAGACAGAGAGAAACAGACCACATCTCCTACTCTCTGCCCTCTGTGTGACCACTGAGTTCATTGCCTTGTCTTACTTTGTGGACTCAAGTAAAGAATGATTTAAGAGTCTTTGCCCGGATTTTATGGCATCAATAAACAGGGGCCCTTTAAACAGGGATTAAAGGATCAGCAGGGCTCTTATTAGAATAAACCAGAGTAGAAATGAGGAATTTGTGGTTTGGAGGCACCCAGACTTACCTCTTAGTGACCCTCAGCAAGTTCAAAAGGATTTCCCACTGGCCACCAACAGCTAAAATAAACAGGTAAAGAAATAAATAGGGCTGGAGAGATGGCTTAGTGGTTAGGGCATTTGCCTGTGAAGCCAAAGGATCTGGGTTCAATTCTCCAGGACCCACGTAAGCCAGATGCATGAGGGGCACACGCATCTGGAGTTCGTTTGCAGTAGCTGGAGGCCCTGGCATGTCCATTCTCTCTCTGCCTCTCTCCTCTCTCTCTCTCTCTCTCTCTCTGCTTGCAAATAAATAAAAATTAAAAACAAATAAACAGCCGGGCGTGGTGGCGCATGCTTTTAATCCCAGCACTCCAGAGACAGAGGTAAGAGGATTGCTGTGAATTCAAGGCCAGCCTGAGACTACGTAGTGAATTCCAGGTCAGCCGGGACTACAGTGAAACCCTGCCTCGAAAAAGAAAACAAAACAAAACAAAAGATATCAAGCTAGTACACTGGCTGAGCATCTGTCTGAAAACCAGAGTCCACAATGCTACCCTGAGACTATATAGTGAATTCCAGGTCAGCATGGACTAGAGTGAGACCCTACCTCGGAAAAAAAAAAAAAAAATAGCCGGGCATGGTGCACGCCTTTAATCCCAGCACTCAGGAGTCAGAGATAGGAGGATCTCCGTGAGTTCGAGGCCACCCTGAGACTATATAGTGAATTCCAGGTCAGCCTGGACTAGAGTGAGACCCTACCTCAAAAAAACAAAAACAAAAACAAAATAAATAAATAAATAAACACATAAATAAATAAACCCAGTGACTGATGATTGCTAAGCTCTAAATGAGTCATATGCATTATTCTCTCCAGTGCTCAGGGAACATCACATCACAGGAGATGGGAAGGAAAGAGTGTAGAGCCAGAGGGCAAGGAGGAGCACGGTGGAATCTGGTGACAGACAGGACAGAGCCATTGCACTCATGCGCTCACACCAGATGCCACTACCTGCACAAGGCTGCACACGATGGGGACATTCTTTTTTTTTTTTTTTTTTTTTTTGTAATTTTTTAAAGATTTTATGTTTATTTATTTATTTATTAGAGAGAGAGTAAGAATGGGTGCACCGGGGCTTTTAGCCACTGCAAATGAACTCCAGATACATGTGCTCCCATGTGCATCTGGCTTCGTGGGACCTGGAGAATTGAACCGGGGTCCTTAGGCTTTGCAGGCAAACGCCTTAACGGCTAAGCCATCTCTCCAGCCCACGCTGGGGACATTCTGTTACAGATGGGGAAGGGCCTTGGGAGGTCACTCCCTTCCCTGAGGAGCTAATGACTGTTGAAGGTTGCTGGAGAAGGGAAGTTATTGTCTTCTGTGGCATAGCCCCTGGTAAGAAATGAGGAAAAGAAGTACAGTGAGAGTAAGGAGGAGAAGGGGGTGGGATAATGTGGGTGCACATGCTTAAAATGCAATGTGTGTGTGTGTGTCAAAGTGGATTTCACGCTTGATACAGATAACAAAAAGAAAGACAAAGGAAAAGGAAGGAGGTAGAGAGATGGGTCAGCAGTTAGGGTTTGCCTGCAAAGCCTGGTTCTATTTCCCAGTATCCACGTAGAGCAGATGTACACAGTGGCACATGCATCTGGAATTCGTTTACAATGGCTAGAGGCCCTGGTTCAAGCTTTCTCCTCTCTCCTTGCAAATAAATTAATTTTTTTAAAAGAAAAAAGGAAGGAAGAAAAATTAGATCTCAAACCGGGCATGGTGGTGCATGCCTTTAATCCAGCACTATTACCAGCACTAGGGAGGCAGAGGTAGGAAGAATGCAGTGAGTTCAAGGCCACCCTGAGACTACAAAGTTAATTCCAGGTCATCCTGGGCCACAGTGAGACCCTACCTTGAAAAACCAAAAAAAAAAAAAAAAAAAAAAGCTCTCACTGGGCAAGTACTATACTGCTGAGCCACACCCCAGCCCCTCACTGGCAGATGTTAGGCAGGAGGCAGGCACTTTACCTTGGAGCTACATCCCCATTCCTATAATCCTAGCACTTCAGAGACTGAGGTCATGGGATGGCAAGTTTGCACTAATTTGTGCTATGTAATGAGATCCTGCCTCTAAAGAGCAAGTAAGTCAATTAATTAATTTAAAAAAGCTAAACCAGGGCTGGAGAAATGGCTTAGTAGCTAAGGCATTTGCCTGCAAAGCCAAAGGACCCCAATTTGATTCTCCAGGACCCACGTAAACCATATGCACAAGGGGACGCATGCATCTGGAGTTCATTTGCAGTGGCTGGATGGACGTCCTAGGGCGCTCCTTCTCTCCCTCACTCTCTCTCTCTGACTGCCTCTTTCTCTCAAATAAATAAATAGATTTATTTTTTTTAATTTTTTAAAATTATTTTTAATTTATTTTTGGAGAGAGAGACAGAGAGAGATAGACAGAGAGGGAGAGGGAGACAGAGATGGGCGCGCCAGCAGTCTCTCAGCTGCTGAGAACGAAATCCAGATGTGTGCGCCCCTTGTGGTCAAGTGCGGCATTGCGCCCTTGCCTCACTTTGCATCTGGCTAAACATGGGACCTGGAGATTGGAACCGCTGGAGATTGGAACCAGTGTTCTTAGGCTTAGCAGGCAGGCGCCTTAGCCGCTAAGCCATCTCTCCAGCCCTAAATTTCATTTTTTAAAAAGTTAGGCTGGCATGGTGGCACACACCTTTAATCTCAGCACTGAGGTAGAGGATCGCTGTGAGTTCAGGGCCACTTCTGGGATTAAAGGTATGCGCCACCATGCCCGGCTGATTTTATTTTTTGAGTGTGAGTGTGTGTGTGTGCAGGTGAAGGTGTGTAGATGCATGCAGCCCATGGACACATGTACTTCCTCCTCCTCTTTTTTTTTCTTTTCTTTTCTTTTCTTTCTTTCTTTTTTTCTTTCTTTTTGTGGTTTTTCAAGGTAGGGTCTCACTCTATTCCAGGCTGACCTGAATCTCACTCTGCAGTCTCAGGCTGGCCTTGAACTCGTGGTGATTCACCTCCTGCCTCTGCCTCCCAAATGCTGGTACTAAAGGTTTGCACCACTATGCCTGGCTCCTGAAAACTTTTTCTTTCTTCTCTCTCTTTTTTAAAAAAAAAAAAAAAAAAACCCCAAACAACAACAACAACAACAAAAAAAAAAACAATGAATTCTATACACATGCGCCACCTTGTGCATCTGGCTTGCGTTCGAACCTGGATCCTTTGGTTTGGTAGACAAGCACCTTAACCACTAAGCCATCTCTCCAGCTCCTGCAAACTTGATTTTAAATATTTTATTTTATTTATTTATTAGGGACAGGGAGAGGGAGGGAGAGGGAGAGTGGGCGCACCAGGGCCTTTAGCCACTGCAAACAAACTCCAGATGCATGCATCACAATGTGCATCTGGCTTACATGGGACCTGGAGAATTGAACTGGGGTCCTTAGGCTTTGCAGGCATGTGCCTTAACCACTAAGCCATTTCTCCAGCCAATTTTTTTTTTTTTTTTTTTGGTTTTTCGAGGTAGGGTCTCACTCTGGTCCAGGCTGACCTGGAATTAACTATGTAGTCTCAGGGTGGCCTTGAACTCATGGCGATCCTCCTACCTCTGCCTCCCGAGTGCTGGGATTAAAGGCGTGCGCCACCACGCCCGGCATCAGCCAAATTTGATTTTAATAAAACACCTCAGTCTATGGGGTCATACACTCAAACTACCACAGCTGATTATCAGCTAATATGTCCTCCAAGATTCAAAGTTGCATTATGCAAAGTTTGTGGGTATGGGTGTTTTTGTCTTTTTTTAAATTTAATTTAATTTTTATTTATTTATTTGTTAGAGACAGAGGGATAGAGAGAGAGTGAGAACAGGCACACCAGGGCCTCCATCCACTGCAAACAAACTCCAGACGCATGCGCCATGTGCATATGGCTTACATGGGACCTGGAGAATTGAACCAGAGTCCTTAGGCTTCGCAGGCATATGCCTTAACCACTAAGCCATCTCTCCAGCCTGTCTTTTTGTTTTTTGAGACAGGTTCCCACGCTAGCCCAAGCTGAACTGAAACTCACTCTGTAGTCCCAGGATGGCCTTGAACTCATGACGATCCTCCTATCTTTGCCTCCCCACTCCCCAGTGCTGGAATTAAAGATGTGTGCTACCATACCCTGCTTCTTTTCTTTGTTTTTGGTTTTCGGGAAAAAAAAGTCTCAAATTTAGTCCAGGTTGACTTCAAACTCACTATGTAGCCCAGGCTGGCCTGGAAACTCACAGTCCTCCTGCCTCCGCATCCCAAGTGCTGGGATTATAGGTGTGTGCCACTGCACCCAGCTTATTCAAAATTGTTATCAGGGGCTAAAGAGATGCTTGGCAGTTAAGGCACATGCCTGCAAAGCCTAAGGACCCCCAATTCAATTCTCCAGGTCCCACGTAAGCCAGATGCACATGGTGGCATATGTGTCTGGAGTTCGTTTGCAGTGGTTAGAGGGTTTGGTGCACCCATTCTCACTCTCTCTCCCTCCCTCACTCCCCCTTTCTCTAATAAATAAATAAATAGAATAATAAAATAAATTGTTATCCGATCTTGGAATGTTCATGCCAGTACTGAAAACATGATCTGTGCATGTCTGTGTATCTGGGTTTAGATGTGTGTCTGTGGGTGGGGTTTATGTGTGAGCAAGTTTCTGTGTGGATGTGAATATTGAAGGGGTCTGGATGGATTGAAGGAAGAGTAGTGACCAGCAAGGGGACACTTGAGACCTCCTTTGAGTTATGAGGTGTAACACTTGTGGCCAGTGAGGGAAACTGGATGGTAACTCTCTCTCTCTCTCACACACACACACACACACACACACACACACACACACATTTTTTTTAAACTTTTTATTTTATCTTATTTTTTTGGAGAGAGACACAGAGAGAGACAGACACACAGAGAGAGAGAGAGAGAGAGGAAGACAGAGATGGGCACGCGAGCAGTGTCTCAGCTGCTGCGAACGAAATCTAGATGTGCGCGCCACCTTGTGGCCAAGTGCGGCATTGCACCCTTGAGTAACTTTGCATCTGGCTAAACGTGGGACCTGGAGATTGGAACCAGTGTTCTTAGGGTTAGGATGCAGGCGCCTTAACACCTAAGCCATCTCTCCAGCCCACACACACACACATTTTTATTTGAGAGAGAGTAAGAGAGGAGAGAAACAGACAGAGAGAGAATGGGCACGTCAGGGCATCTAGCCACTCTCTACAAACCAACTTCAGACACATACACTACCTTGTGCATCTAGCTTTACGTGGGTGCTATGGAATTGAACCTGGGTACTAAGGCTTTGCAGGCGAGCAGCTTAACCACTGAGACATCTCTCCAGCCCCAGTAACTTTTTTTTTTTTTTTTTTTACAATTTTATTTATTTATTTGAGAGAAAAACACAGAGAAAGAGGCAGACAGAAAGAGAGTGAGTGTAGGTATTCCAGAACCTTCTGCCACAGTAAATGAAATCGAGACACATGTACCACTTTGTGTATCTGTCTTTACATGGGTGCTGTGGAATCAAACCCAGGTCATCAAACTTAGCAAGCAAGCGCCTTTAACCACTGAGCAATCTCTCCAGCTCCAGATGGTAACTCTTACACTGAGAGAATGAAGAGCTAAAAAAGAATATGAAGGGCTGGAAGGTGGCTTAGTGGTTAAGGCATTTACCTGCAAAGCCAAAGGACCCCAGTTCAATTCTCCAGAACCCACGTAAGCCAGATGCACAAGGGGGCTCATGCATCTGGAGTTTGTTTGCAATGGCTAGAGACCCTGGCACACCCATTCTCTCTCTCTCTCTCTCTCTCTCTCTCTTTTCTCTCAAATAAATAAATTAAATGTTTTTTATATAAAAAGATGAGTACAGGCTGGAGAGATGACTTAGTGTTAAGGCGCTTGCCTGCAAAGCCCAAGGACCCATGTTCTACTCTCCAGATCCCATGTGAGCCAGATGCACAAAGGTGAGGCAAGTACAAGGTTACAATGCCCACTAGGTGATGCAAGCATCTGGACTTCGATTTCAGTAGCTGAGGTCCTGGTGGTGCCATTTCTCTCTCTCTTTCTCTCTTTCTCTCTTGCTCTCTCCAAAAAAAAATTTTTTTTTTAAAAAGATGAGGATCTGGGGCTGGAGAGATGGGTTAGTGGCTAAGGCGCCTGTCTACCAAGCCTAAGAACGCCAGGTGGATCTCCAGGTCCCACATTTAGCAGATGCAGTGACGCAAGGGCACAATGCTGCACTTGCCCACAAGGGGGCGCATGCGTCTGGAGTTCATTCAGAGCCTTGAGAGGCTGCTGGTGCACCCATTCTCTATCTTTCTCTCTCTCTCAAGTAATAATAATAATAATAATAATAATAATAATAATAATAATAATAAAAAGATGAGGACTCTGGAGAGAGAGGTAATGGGTTTATTTGTGAACATGCTGGGTCTCAGCTACTACTCAGTGATATCTATGTAGGGATTAGAATGTCAGATTTCAGGGAGTGTCCCCTTCATAGGACAGCTGAAGCTAGGATTCTAGATCTGAAAGAAGAGAACAGGCAAGGGAACTGGAGTAAAGCCCAGATTGGCAGAAGGTGTTTGCCAAACATGGATGTGGTATGTACCCAGACTACACCAAGTTCAAGTGCTCGGTGTGATTGGGTTAAACTATTCATCCAGCTCAGGATGCCTAAGGCCCAGGAGCACAGTGCAGGAGGCAAGTAGGGGACTTAGATTGACAGGGATGTCTGACAGTGTGTTTCATTGTGATAGACTTCACTCAGGGCAAATAAAAGTTGTCGGGCGTGGTGGCGCACGCCTTTAATCCCAGCACTTGGGAGGCAGAGGTAGGAGGATCGCTGTGAGTTCGAGGCCACCCTGAGACTACATAGTTAATTCCAGGTCAGCCTGGACCAAAGTGAGATCCTACCATAAATAAATAAATAAATAAATAAATAAATAAATAAATAAATAAATAAATGTCATATATGCAAAAACTGGTGGGCAGGGCTATCATCCCAAGCTACTCAGGAGACTGAGGCTAGACAGCTGAAATGTCAGGCCTTCTTGGACAACTTAAAGAGAACCTATCTCAAAATTAAAAAAGAAAAATGGCAGGGCATGGTCTCTCATGTCTTGAATCCCACCCCCAGAGACCCACTTCCTCCAGCAAGGTTCCACTTCCTAAAGGTTCCAGTACCTTCCCAAAGAGCACCACCAGCTGGGGAATAAGTGTTAAAACATAGGAATCTGTGGGAGACATTTTACACTCAAACCACATCATGCATCAAGAGTGAGATCAAGGATAGGGACATGGCTCAGCGGTAGAGCACCTGCCTAGAATCCCCCAGTGAGGGGCTGGGGGCCTTTCATGTCTGCTTGCCTTCTCTCTGCGGGGGACAGCAGAAGACCCTGGTAGTTTAAGTAGGTCACTGCCCACCTACCCCCATCTCTCGCTTGGCCACCACTGTCTGCTCAGAGTTCATGGCCGTGAAATCCCATGAGGCTTCTGACCCTGTAAGTCAAGATCCTGAAGAAGCCACAAACCCCATATCGCATGCCCCCTGAAGCACTGAACCCTGCCTTTCTTGCCTTCATCTCTCACAGCACTTCACCTCAATTATTTATATTGATTTGAGAGAGAGAAAAAGAGAGAGTGAGTATAGACACGCCAGGATCGCTAGTTGCTTGTCATAAACTCCAAACACACACTCCACTTGGTGCATCTGGCTTTATGTAGGTAATGGGGATTCAAGCCCAGGCTGGCTTTGTATGTGAGTGCCTTTAACCACTTAACCACTAGCCAATCTTTCCCCAGCCCTCAATTCTTCTTCTTCTTTTTTTTTTTTTTTTTTCGAGGTAGGGTCTCACTCTAGCCCAGGCTGACCTGGAATTCACTATGTAGTCTTAGGGTGGCCTCGAACTCATGGTGATCCTCGTACCTCTGCCTCCCGAGTGCTAGGATTAAAGAAGTGTGCTGCCACGCCTGGCCCTCAATTTATTTTTTGTTTGTTTATTTATTTATTTGAGAGCAACAGAGAAAGAGGCAGATAGAAAGAGAATGGGCATGCCAGGGCCTCCAACCACTACAAAGGAACTCCAGATGCATGCACCACCTTGTGCATCTGGCTTACATGGGTCCTGAGGAATCGAGCCTCGAGCCAGGGTCCTTAGGCTTCACAGGCAAGTGCTTAACCACGAAGCCATCTCTCCAGCCCTCGATTTTTTTTGGTTGGTTTTTCTTTTTTTATTATTATTATTTTTTTTTATTGACTTTTATACTTATATACAAAAAAACCACCTGATATTTCCCTTCCCTCCCCCCATTCCACTTTAGAACTCAAGTCTCCATCATATTCCCTCCCTCTCTCCATTAGTCTCTCTTTTAATTTGATGTCATCATCTTTTTCTTCTTTTTTTTTTTTTTTTTTTTTGCGAGGTAGGGTCTCACTCTAGCTCAGGCTGACCTGGAATTCACTATGTAGTCTCAGGGTGGCCTCGAACTCTCGGCGGTCCTCCTACCTCTGCCTCCCGAGTGCTGGGATTAAAGGCGTGCGCCACCATGCCCGGCTCTTTTACTTCTATTTTGAGGGTTTTGTGAAGGTATTGCTAGGCACTGCAAGGTCATGGATATCGAGGCCAATTTCTGTCTGGACAGTTGCATTGTAAGGAGTTATACCCTTCCTTTGGCTCTTCCATTCTATCCGCCCCCTCTTCCGCAATGGGCCCTGAGCCTTGGAGGGTGTGACAGAGGTGTGACAGTGCTGGGCACTCCTCCATCCCTTCTTCTCAGCACTATGTTGCCTTTTGGGTGATCCCAGTGGTCATCACCATCTGAAAAGAGAAGCTTCTCTAACCAGAAGGTGGCGTTAATATGTGAATATGAACATTAAGTGTAGTGCTTTCAGGGCAGCTTGGTGGGAATAATATATACATTTAGTCAGATAAGAGCAGGCTTATACCCCTAAGGCTCATGACCTCACCTACCATAGACTTTTACTTAGGTTTTTCAGTACCAGGTTTGGTTGGTTTTTCAAGGTAGGTTCTCAATCTAGCCCAGCCTGATTGATTCACTATGTAGTCTCAGGGTGGCCTTAAACTCACGGTGATCCACCTATCTCTGCCTCCCGAGTGCAGGATTAAAGGCGTGAGCCACCATGCCCAGCTATAAAAATAATATTTTTTTTACTTTTTTTGTATTTATGTACAAGCAGAGAGAGACAGAAAGAAAGAGAGAGAATGGTCGCTCTAGGGCCTCCAGTCTCTGCAAACAAATTCCAAATGCATTCATCACTCTGTACATCTGGCTTAATGTGGGTACTTGGGAATCAAACCAGGTCCTTAGGCTTTGCAAGCAAGTGTCTTAACTGCTGAGCCATCTCTCCAGCCCAGAAATATTTATTTATTTATGAGAGAGGGAGATAGAATGGGTGCATCAGGGACTCTAGCCACTGCAGATGAACTCCAGATGCATGCACCACCATGTGCATCTGGCTTACATGGGTACTGGAGAATCAAACCCTGGGTCCTTAGGCTTCACAGGCAAGCACCTTAACCACTAAGCTCCTAAAAAAACTTGTTAAGCCTACAGAGGGGCTGGGGAAATTGCAGTTAAGGTGCTTGCCTGTGAAGCTTAAGAAACCATGTTTGACTCTCCAGGTTCCACATAAGCCAGATGCACAAGGTGACACAAGTGTACAAGGTTGCACATATACACAAGGTGATGCACACATCTGGAGTTCGATTATAGTGGTTGGAGGCACTGTCACACCAATTCTTTCTCCTCTCTCTCTCTCTCTCTCTCTCTTGTTCTTTCTTGCTTCCTTTCATAAGAAAAGGGACAGTCTAAACTGGGTGTGGTGGCACATGCCTTTAATCCCAGCACTTGGGAGGCAGAGGTAGGAAGATTGCTGTGAGATCAAGATCACCCTGAGACTACATAGTGAATTTCAGGTCAGCCTGAGCTAGAGTGAGACCCTACCTCGAAAAACCAAAAAAAAAAAAAAAAAAAAGAAAGAAAGAAAGAAGGAAGGAAGGAAGGAAGGAAGGAAGAAAGGAAGAAAGAAATGGGGCAGTCTGTTGGGCTTGCAAAGAAAGAAAGAAAAAAAGAAAGCCGGGCGTGGTGGCGCACGCCTTTAATCCCAGCACTCGGGAGGCAGAGGTAGGAGGATCACCATAAATTCAAGGCCAGCCTGAGACTACATAGTGTGAATTCCCAGGTTAGCCTGAGCTAGAGTGAGACGCTACTCAAAAAAAAAAAAAAAAAAAGAAAGAAAGAAAGAAAGGAAGGAAGGAAGGAAGGAAGGAAGGAAGGAAGGAAGGAAGGAAGGGAGAGAGAAAGAAGCCAGGCATGGTGGTGCACACCTTTAATCCCAGCACTCGGGAGGCAGAGGTAGGAGGATCGCCGAGAGTTCGAGGCCACCCTGAGACTACATAGTTAATTCCAGGTCAGCCTGGACCAGAGTGAGACCCTACCTTGCAAAACCAAAAAAAAAAAAAAAAAAAGAAAAGAAAAGAAAGAAAGGAAGGAAGGAAGGGAAAGAAAGAGAGAGAGAAAGAAAGAAAGAAAGAAAAACTACAGAGGCTGAGCAGGTGGTACATGACTTTAATCCCAACACCAGGGAGGCAGAGGTAGAAGGATTGCCGTGAGTTTGAGGCCACCCTAAGACTACATGGTAAATTCCTGGTGTGCTTGGGCTAGAGGAAGACCCTATCTCGAAAAACCAAAAATTGTAAATAAAATAAATACAACTAAAACCACTGGGCCTAGGGCAATGGTTCAACAGTTAAAGGCTCTTTGGTTTGCAAAGCCTGCTAGTCCAGGTTCAATTCCCCAGCCACCCACATACAGTTGGACAGGCATTCCATTGCAGCAGCCAGAGACCCTGGTGCATCCATACACACATGCAGGTATGTATGTATAAATAAATAAGAAAACTGCCAAGCCAGGAATGGTGGCACACGCCTTTAATCCCAGCACTCGAGAGGCAGAGTAGGAGGATCACAGTGAGTTCAAGACGAGCCTGGAACTACACAGTGAATTCGAGGTCAGCCTGAGCTAGAGTAAGACCCTACCTCAAATAAAAAGAAAGAGGGTTGGAGAGATGGCTTAGTGGTTAAGGCATTTGCCTGCAAAGCCAAAGGATCCCAGTTTGAGTCTCCATGACCCATGTAAGCCAGATGCACAAGGGAGCACATGCATCTGGAGTTTGTTTGCAGTGGCTGGGGGCCCTGGCGTGCCCATTCTCTCTCTCCCTCTCCCTCTCCCTCTTTTTCTTTCTCAAATAAATAAATAAAAAATATATATTTTTAGCCAGGCGTGGTGGCGCACGCCTTTAATCCCAGCACTTGGGAGGCAGAGGTAGGAGGATCGCCGAGAGTTCGAGGCCACCCTGAGACTACATAGTTAAATTCCAGGTCAGCCTGGACCAGAGTGAGACCCTACCTCGAAAAACCAAAAAATAAAAATTAAAAAAAAAAAATATATATATATATTTTTTTTAAAGGCCGGGTGTGGTGGCACATGCCTTTAATCCCAGCAATCAGTAGGCAGAGGTAGGATGATTGCCGTAAATTCAAGGCCACCCTGAGAATACAGAGTGAATTCCAGGTCAGCCTGGGCTAAAGCAAGACCTTACCTTGGAAAAGAAAAAGAAAGAAAGAAAGAAAGAAAGAAAGAAAGAAAGAAAGAAAGAAAGAAAGAAAGAAAGAGAGAGAGAGAGAGAAGAGAAAGAAAGAAGGAGGGAGGAGGGAGGGGGGGAGGGAGAGAAAGGAAGGAAGGAAGGAAGGAAGGAAGGAAGGAAGGAAGGAAGGAAGGAAGGAAGGAAGGAAGGAAGGAAGGAAGGAAGGAAGGAAGGAAGGGATAAGAGAGGTCAGCCTGGACTAGAGTGAAACCCTACCTGAAAAAAAGGAAAAAAGCAGAAGAAGAAGGAGAAGGAGGAGAAGGAGAAGGAGAAAAAAATGAAAAGAAAAGAAAAGAAAAGAAAAGAAAAGAAAAGAAAAGAAAAGAAAAATGCTTATGCCTGGAAGAAGCCATCATTGCAAAGGACACAAATGCCACCACAGGGCTCATTGTAGAGGCACCCTGGATCAAGCCCGTGGATTTTCTGCTCTTGCTGGTTGGAACAGATGAGGCAGCAGTGCATCTTGTCCTGGTCGGGCGGCTGCTGAACCAGCTCCTGGGGCCGCCAGGCCAGCCCTGTCTCGGCTCTAATGCACTGGGTGGATGCTTGTCTGCCCCAGGGAAGCCTTAATGGGGGCCGAGTCAATAGCATCAGCTGAACCAGTGGCTTCCTAATGGGAGAGGCAAGGTCATTACCAAACAGAGTGGGGGAGCGAAGGACAGAAATGAAGAGGCATTGGTTGCTAGGGAACCAACAACACCCTGGCCAATCCCTGATGCTTTTTTCTTTGTTTTTGTTTTTCCAGGTAAGGTCTCACTCTAGCCCAGGCTGACCTGGAATTTATGTAGTCTCAGGGTTGCTTAGAACTCATAGCGATCCCCCTACCTCTGCCTCCCGAGTGCTGGGATTAAAGGCATGCACCACCAGGCCCGGCTCCCCTGACGCCTTTTTTGTTGTTTCTTTTTTCTCTTTCTTTCTTTCTTTCTTTCTTTCTTTCTTTCTTTCTTTTTTCTTTCTTTCTTTCTTTCTTTCTTTTGTAATTTAAAAAAAAATTAAAAAATTTTTATTTTTATTTATTTATTTGTTAGAGACTGAGAGCAGGAGGAGAGAAAGAGTGAGAATGGGCACTCCAGGGCCTCTAGCCACTGCAGACGAACTGCAGAAGCATGCGTCACTATGTGCATCTGGTTTACGTGGAACTTGGAGATTCAAACCGGGTCCTTAGGCTTCGCAGGCATGTGCCTTAACCCCTAAGCCATCTCTCCAGCCCCTGTTGTTTGTTTCTTTTGATAGACAGGGTCTCACATAGCCCAGGCTGGCCTTGAACCTCCTGTCTCCACCTCCTGCATGTTGGGGATACAGGCATGTATTGCTGCCAGTCCTCCTCCTCCTCCTTTTATTTTATTTTATTTTAGTTTAGTTTAGTTTTGTTTTGTTTTCCGAGGTAGAGTCTCGCCCTAGCTGAGGCTGACTTGGAATTCACTATGTAGTCTCAGGGTAGCTTAGACCTCATGGTGATCCTCCTACCTCTGTCTCTAGAGTGCTGGGATTAAAGGTGTGTGCCACCACACCTGGCTTCCATTCCTTCTTTCTTACAGAACCTTGCTCATATTTCTTTTTCTTGTTTTTTTTTCTTTCTTTTTCTTTTTTTTTTTTTTTTAGTTTTTCGAGGTAGGGTGTCACTCTAGCTAAGGCTGACCTGGACTTCACTCTAGTCTCAGGATGGCCTTGAACTCCCATTTATCCTCCTACCTCTGCTTCCAGAGTTCTGGGATTAAAGGCGTGTGTGACCACGCCTGGCTTTTTTTTTTTTTTTTTTTTTTAAATTTTTATTAGTTATGTGTATAGTATATATACAGCCATGATGGTACCATCGTTAGCCTTCTCCCTGTCCTTCCCCCATGGGTAATGTAGGTCTTGCCTTATGGGGGTAGCCATCAGTTATTCAGGAGAGGCAATGACTCTGTGCATAATGACCTAACTCATGGCTCTAACAATCTTTCCACCCCCTCTTCCGCGAATTTTCCTGAGCCGTGTTGGGTTCATTTTAGGTCTATTTCAGGGACAAGGTTTTGTGAGTCTCTGTGTCTCTGGATATCTGGTTTGGTAGGGGTTGAGTGTTCTTTGTGTCTATCTCCTTCGCCCTTGTGCTGGTACCAGGTTCACCGATAAAGCAGCACTCTTGCTCATTTCCCCTATGACTCTGTGGCTTCAGCTGGTGCACTGTGGAGATGCGATGGGCTGATTCTCTCTTCGGGATCTGCGTCCATCTGAAAGAGAGAAACAGATTCTCCAACGGAGAGTAAGGTCAGTGCAAGATACATGGATAACCTTATTATTTTAGAGAGAATTTAATAGGTGTAGGACCCTCTTGAATCCCACTATTGGTGGGAGCTTGATATACGAGAGCAGGCTCGTTTTTGGATATGGTTCTGACAAAGGTTATTGGTAAGACCCTACTGCTGAAGACACCATATGCTGTTCGGATGGAACATGGAGAGACCTGGATGGAATCTGGAAGAGAGTCAGTCCCCAGACAGTTAGCTTGTCTAGTGTCAGAAGGCACTAAACAAGTGACTGGGAAAAACGACCAACATCTCAACTCATGGTCTAAGCTACTCAGCAGCAAACAACCTGACGTGATGCTCACACAAGTACAGTAGTGGCACACAGCCATGGTGGGTTACCAACGGCTCTAGATTTGGTTAATTGATCCGCTCAATGGAATGGAACCCATACGTGGAAATGGGAAACAAGTCAGAACCACATCCAAAAATGAGCCCTCTTTTTTTTTTTTTTTTGGTTTTTCGAGGTAGGGCCTCACTCTGGTCCAGGCTGACCTGGAATTAGCTATGTAGTCTCAGGGTGGCCTCAAACTCATGGCAATCCTCCTACCTCTGCCTCCCGAGTGCTGGGATCAAAGGCGTGCGCCACCACGCCCGGCTCTCTCTTTCTTTTTTAAAAGATTTATTTTAATTTATTTATTAGAGACAGAGAGAGGGGGAGACAGAGAGAGATAGACAGAGACAGAGAGAGAGTGAGAATGAGTGCGCCAGGGCCTCTAGCCACTGCAAACAAACTCCAGATGCATGCACCACCGTATGCATCTGGCTTACGTGGGACCTGGAGGATCAAACCTGGGTCCTTAGGCTGTGCAGATATGCACCTTAACCGCTAAGCCATTTCTCCAGCCCTTGCTCATGTTGCTGAGTGCAGCTTGACCTCCTTCATGATGCCTTGCATGACTGTGTCTTTACAGGTTGATCTCCATCAGATTTCTCAGGAGAACGCTTTAGTCTCTGGAAGGAATTTAGGTGCACAGAATTCCTGTGCTAACCTCCTTGTTCCATGAGCAAAGAAACAGAGGCCCAAGCACATGGGCCTCTCCAAACTCACACAGGCCCACTACTTTCTATGGTAATGGGTCTTAATAGCTTTGTGTGCATTTTTTTTTTTTTTTGGTTTTTTGGTTTTTCAAGGTAGGGTCTCACTCTAACTCAGGCTGACCTGGAATTCACTCTGTAGTCTCAGGGTGTCCTCAAACTCACCACGATCCTCCTACCTCTGCCTCCTGAGTGTTGGGATTAAAGGCGTGCACCACCATGCCCGGCTGTATGTGTGCATTTTTTTACATGTGGTTACGTGGGCCGGGGGCGGGGTCTAGAGGTTGACATCAGGCATCTTTTTCAATTGCTTCCCATCTTACTTACTGAACTCGGAGCTCAGTGTCTGGACTAGTCTAGTTAGCCAGCTTGCAGGGAGGAGCCCCTTTCTTCACCTCTCAAGTACTGGCATTACATAAGGGCCGCCAGTCCTGTGTGGCATTTATGTGGGCACCGGGGGCCTGAATTCCACTCTTCATGTGTATGTGTGGCAAGCACTTTATCTGCTGAACTATTTTCCCCAATCCTATTATTGCTGTTGTTGCTGTTAAAAAAAAAAAAAAAAAGCCGGGTGTGGTGGCACACGCCTTTAATCCCAGCACTTGGGAGGCAGAGGTAGGAGGATCACCATGAGTTCGAGGCCACCCTGAGACTACATAGTTAATTCCAGCCTGGACCAGAGTGAGACCCTACCTCGAAAAACCAAAAAAAAAAACAGCTAAAATTTAAACTGATTTACTGAGCTACTATAAGAGTTAATTGTCAAGGAGCTAAAACTTATCTTTGTCCGCAGATGAAAAAAATCCCAAAGAAAAAACTGTCCAGAAAGGCCCAAAGGGACTACAAGAAGGAAAGACAGTTTAGGCTAAACCAAAGTAAACTGGAGTTCATTGTTAGGGTGGCCTGACTACCGAAATGATTGAAATACAAATTGCCATGTCTTGTTTATTCACTTGCCCCTCCTTTTGGCTATGAAAACTATAAAATGGAAAGAAGGGGCTGGAGAGATGGCTTAGTGGTTAAGGCGTTTGCCTGCAAAGCCAAAGGATCCCTGTTCAACTCTACAGGACCCACGTAAGCCAGATACACATTCTCTCTATTTCTCTATCTGCCTCTTTCTCTCTCTCTCTCAAATAAATAAATTAATTAAATTAAATATTTAAAAAATAAAATAAAATGGAAATAAAATCTTAGCTCGGGGCCAGAGCTTTGGAAGGCTACCTCAAGTTCTTTGGCCCCTGGGAAATAAACTCCTCTACTTTCACTCATGCTGGTGTTGGAGTGATCTTTCTAGAGAATTTCTACAACATTAGAATCGTCATCATCATCATCATATTTGAGACAAGGTTTTGCTAGCCCTGGCTGGTCTCAAATTCACAGTGATCCTCCTGCCTTAGCCAGCACACCCCACTGAACTCTCAATCAATCTCTCTCACTCTCTCTCTTTTCCAGGTAGGGTCTTGCTCTAATCCAGGCTGACCTAGAATTTACTATGTAGTCTCAGGCTGGCCTGGAACTCACAATGATCCTCCTACCTGATCCTCCAGAATGGTGGGACTCAAGGCGAGCACCACCACACCCAGCTTTGAATTGTCTCTTTGTTCATCCGCCTCCCCTGCCCTCTTCCCCTAGTGATTCTTCAGAAGCTCAGTCTCAGGTAGATGGTCAGTAAAGACTCACTGGGCTTTGCTTGGAATTGGCGGGTGGTCAGGGGAGCGGAGGTAAGAATCCTTACAAGATGGTAGCGGACTCTTGCCCTCTACTGGTAAATCTGTGGAAATACAGTTCAAAGTTTCTTTTGTTGATAGTTCATCAAAGGCAAGCCTGCCTGAAATGTCCCACGCAGGCACATGTTTAAGTGTTTGTTCCCCGGCAGGTGGCGCTGTTTGGGACTCTAGCAGTAGTAAGTCATTAGGGTTGGGACATTTTTTTATGCTTCTGAATTTTATTTATTTATTTATGTGTTTATTTATTTATTTGAGAGAGAGAAAGATGAAGAGAAAGGGCACACGCCAGGTCCTCCAACCACTGCAAATGAACTCCAGATGCATGTACCCCCTTGTGCATCTGCCTTATGTGGGTCCTGGAGAATCGAATGGGGATCCTTTGGCTTTGCAGGCAAACACCTTAACTGCTAAGCCATCTCTCCAGCCCTCTGTTTCTGAATTTTAATAAAAATCATGACACTAAGAAATACCCTAGTTAGGTGACTGAACTTCAGGAACAAAGTAATAACATGATTTCTCAGGTATTCAGGCAAAGGAAGTTATTCCTAGGGCCAAATAGGGAAGTGTTACCATTTTTAGTTTCCTCGAGGGGTCTGCGGATAAAGGAGGACCGGAGAAAGCGAAGAAGGGAAGAACAGGCAAAGATGAGCTGTCACGAGAGGAGCCTTCCAGGTGTGCTACAGTCACGACTGCAAGGTGAGGTCTGTAAACGCTCATCTTTCAGGAGCGAGCTCGGTAAGGGCATCTCTAGGGAACCGAACGAGCCTCGCTGTAAGCAGCTAAGGAGTGCACAGGGCCAACACCGACACCTTCCTCCCTCTCTTCTGCACACCCGTCTCCCACTTAGGGGTTTCTTTTTTTAAAAAATTATTTGAGGGGCTGGAGGAGGATGGCTGGGAGTTCGAGGCCACCCTGAGACTACATAGTGAATTCCAGGTCAGCCTGCCAGAGTGAGACCCTACCTTGAAAAACCAAAAAAAAAAATTATTTGAGGGGCTGGAGAGAGAACCCTGGTTCCAAGCCTAAGCTGGTTCCAATCTCCAGGTCCCACGTTTAGCCAGATGCAAAATGACGCAAGGGCGCAATGCCGCACTTGACCACAAGGGGGCGCACACATCTGGATTTCGTTCTCAGCAGCTGAGAGGCTGCTGGCCGCCATTCTCTATCTGTCTCCCTCTCCCTCTCTCTCTGTCTCTCTCTGTGTCTCTCTCCAAAAATTAAAAAAAATAAATAAAAATTTAAAAAAAATTTATTTGAGAGAAAGAGAGAATGGGCACACCAGGGCCTCTCACCGCTGCAAATGAACTCCAGATGCACACACCACTTTGTGCATCTGGCTTACATGGGTCCTGGGGAATTGAACTGTGGTCCTTTGGCTTTGCAGGCAAACGCCTTAACCACTAAGCCATCCCTCCAGCCCCAGGGGCTTCTTTTAAGGGCAGTGAGTTATGGAGTGTATTTCACTTTCATTGATTAATTCTATCCTTCAAAGAGATGCTATGTTGCATCGCTATACTTTTTAAAATAATTTTAATTTTTTATTGACAACTTCCATAATTGCAGACAATATCCCATGGTAATTCCCTCCCTGCCCCCCCCTTCCCCTTTTGAAACCCCACTCTCCATCATATCCCCTCACCCTCTCAATAAGTCTCTCTTTTCATTTTGATGTCATCATCTTTTCCTCCTATTAGGATCTTGTGTCTTGTGTAGGTAGTGTCAGGCAATGTGAGGTCATGGATATCCAGGCCATTTTGTGTCTGGAGGAGCACATTGGCTCTTCCTTTGGCTCTTACATTCTTTCCGCCACTAGGGGGCGGGACTTAAAAAAAAAACTTTTATTTTTGTAAGGAAAGTGTAAGAGAAAAGAACACAGGACTTGATCTCTACAGATTGATTATGGGGAGGTAGCGAGGGGCAGCAGCGGGGCAGCAGCTTTCCCGCGGGATGAAGGCTGAGGCCCCGAGTCAGGCTGGGGTTCAAACTTACAAGGAGGGTCCTAAGGCAAACAGACTGAACCAGCTGCAGGTCCAAGGGAAGCAGATAAGGCATCAAAGTTATTTGCTCCGAATAGGCTCTTTAGCAGAGTTGACTAAAGACTTCATGGCCTTCCCATCTTAAGGTTAGTTATTAACTCTTTTGTTCCCTCTAGTTTTCAGGGAAGGCTATTAACCCTTCAGTTTTATTTTTAATTTTTTATTTATTTGAGGGAGAGAGAAAGAGAAAGAAGCCAGGTGTGGTTGGTGTACACCTTTAATCCCAGCACTCGGGAGGCAAAGATAGAAGGATCACCTTGAGTTCTAGCCACTCTAAGACTACATAGTGAATTCCAGGTCAGCCTGAGCTAGAATGAGATCCTACCTCAAAAAAAAAAAAAAAAAAAAAAAAGCGAGGCAGAGAAAGATGCAGATATATAAAAAAGAATGGGCACTCCAGAGCCTCTAGCTACTGCAAAAGTATTCCAGACACACTGCCACCTTGTGCATCTGGTTTACATGGGTACTGGGGAATCAAACCTAGGTCCTTTGGCTTCGTAGGTAGGCACCTTAACCGCTAAGCCACCTCCCCAGGCCAGGAGGGTTGCTTGTGAATTTGAGGCCATTCTAAGACTACATAGTGACTTCCAGGTCAGCCTTGGCTAGAACAAGACCCTACCTCGAAAAACAACAACAAAAATATTTTATTTACTTATTTATTTATTTGAGAGTGAGAGAGAGAGAGAGAGACGCCTTTAAAATAGAAAAAAAAAGAAAAGAAAGAAAAGCCAGGCATGGTGGCACACACCTTTAATCCCAGCTTGGGAGGCAGATGGTGGTTCGAGGCCACCCTTTAATCCCAGCACTCTTGAAAAAAAGAAGAAGAAGAAGGAGAAGGAGAAGGAGGCAGAGGAGAAGAGGAAATTAAAGTGAGTGGAGAGAGGCCACTCTGAGACTCCCACCATGCAAATGTTAATGCCACCCAGGTCAGCCTGGGCCAAGAGTGAGACCTTGTCACCCCAGGACCCAGCCAGATGTGTGACCTCGGGGGGTGAAAAAAAGAAAGAAAGAAAGAAAGCCAGGCATGGTGGCAGTGGCTGGATGCCCCAGCACACCCTCCTCTCTCTCTCTCTCTCTCTCTCTCTGCCTCTTACCTCTCAAATAAATAAAAATAAAACGTTAAAAAAGAAGAAAAAAAAAAAGATTTAATCCCAGCAAATATTTATTTGAGGAGGACAGAGGAGAGAGAGAATAGACTCCAGGGCCTCCAGGAACTCCAGGATCATCTGGTGAGGTTCTGGGAATCAAACCCTGAGACAGACAAATGTTAATTAAACAATGTCATGGCTGTTTTTTTTGGTTTGCCTGGGCCAGAGGCTGACCTGGAATTCACTATGTTGTCCTACCTTGAACTCAAAAAAAAACCATGCCTGGAAAAGAGAGAGAGGGAGAAGAAAGAAAGCATGCCAGCAAAAGAATAAAAGACAGATGGCATTGCACCCTTACATCACTTTCCATCTGAGAGACAATGGGCGGCCCAGGGCCTCCCACCACTGCAAATGAACTCTAGATGCATGTGCTCACCATGTTTTTTTTGGTTTATAGGCTGACCTGGGGTCTCAGGGTGGCCTCGAACTCATGGCAATTGAAACTGGGTCCTTAAAAAAGAATTTGCTTTTATATTAGTACCTTAACCACTAAGGTGGGCTGTGCTCTGCCATCTCTCCAAATATTTATTTGAGCACGCCTTAAGAGACAGAGGGAGGATTGCCAGAGAGAATGAGAGGTTAACTCCAGGGCCTAGACCAGCCACTGCAAATGGTCCGTTCCCAAGTCAAATCTTTCCTGCCTGAACTTATTTCTTTTTTTTTTTTTTTTTTTTTTTTTTAGACTGACCTGGAATTTTTAGTCTCAGGGTGGTAGGGTCCTCACTCTGGTCCCAGGCTGACCTGGCTGAACTTATTTCTGTCAGCATAGTAGTTCTCATCGCTGGGATGAACCTCCAGACTAGACACAGTTTATGAAAGAAAGGGATTTACTGAAGCTTACAGACAAGAGGGGAAGTTCCATAATGGCAGAAGAAACTGGCCCGCTTTCACAGATCCAAGGGAGGGGGAAGCAACTGAAGAGCCAACCTGATTGCTTCATTTATTTATTTATTTATTTATTTATTTATTTATTTATTTATTTATTTAATTTAAGAGAGAGAGAGAGAGATACAGAAATAGGCAGGTAGAGAGAGAGAATGGGTGTGCCATGGCCTCCAGCCACTACAGACGAACTCCAGGTGTATGCACCACCTTGTGCATCTGGCTTACACGGTCCTGGAGAATCAAGCCTTGAACCGGGGTCCTTAGGCTTCACAGGCAAGTGTTTAACCGTTAAGTCATCTCTCCAGCCCCCTGAGTGCTTTTTAACAAGAGCCATTTTGATATGATGACTAAGTTCAGTTTCTGTTTCCTCTAAGTTTCTATGTCTGAGCTGGGGCCACAAATCATTCCTGGTTACTGTTCCCAGGATTGTGTGTGCATAATGTTCTGGGAAGTAGTTTAACTGTAAGCTGGTCTGCTTCAGGCTTCACCTGAAAACTACCCTGTGGCTTGCCTCTGAAAACCTTTAATCCCTCGGGAGGGTTTCTATGGTTCGAGGCCACCCTGAGACTACAAAATTCCAGAGCCAGAGTGAGAAGCAAAAAAAAAAAAAAAAGAGCCTGAAAAGCTGACTCGGGGCTGCTCTCTACACCCAGCCTTAGGGAGGCACCTGCCAGACCAGCTCTATTGTGCACAATTAAAAACTTGCTTCAGGTTAGTCTCAGTCGAGTCGTTGAGCTGCCTGAGAGCAGTCGTGTTTGCTGTTGCGCTCACCTCGTATGCTTTGTGTTCCACCGCTGTGCGTGCTGGAAGGATGGCCCACCAGCAGATTTACTACTCAGACAAGTACATCAGTGAGCCCTACGAGTACCCGCACGTCATGTTTGTTACCCAGGGAACTTTTCAAACAAGTACCTAAGACCCATCTCATGTCTGAAGAGGAGTGGAGGAGACTTGGTGTCCAACAGAGTCTGGGATGGGTTCATTGCATGATTCACGAGCCAGAACCACGCATTCTTTTCTTTAGACGACCTCTTGCAAAAGAACAACAAAAATGAAGTACATCTGGGATCCTCAAATCTTTTCCCAACTGAGTGTACATGTGTGTGTATTTAAGGGTGTAGTATTTAGTGAATATTTGACAACTATACAAATGATTCATCCATGCCTGTGCGTGAGCTGTATTCTTCACAGCAACAGAGCTCGGTAAATGCAACTGCAATAGGTTATTGTAAGGTGTTTAAGATAGTTTCCTCTAGTCAGTTTTTTTCTTAATATAAGTGCCTGTTTGCTTTTACCTGTTACTTTTGTTAAATAAAGTTTGTATGTTGCATTAAAAAAAAAGGGTGCTGGGCTGGAGAGATGGCTTAGTGGTTAAGGCACCTGCCTGCTAAGCCTAAGAACACTGGTTCCAATCTCGAGCTGTTTCAATCTCCAGGTCCCACGTTTAGCCAGATGCAAAGTTACACAAGGGTGCAATGCCGCACTTGGCCACAAGGGGGCGCAGGCATCTGGATTTTGTTCACAGCAGCTGAGAGACTGCTGGCGCGCCCATCTCTATCTGTCTTCCTCTCCCTCTCTGTTTGTCTCTCTCTGTGTCTCTCTCCAAAAATAAATAAAATAATTTTTAAAAATTTTTAAAAAGGTGCTTCAATTTGGCCATAATTTGTGCTCAGTGGTTTTTATTCTCGTGAATTCTGGGTTAACACAACCACACCAGCATCACAAGTAAGCACACTCCAGTAACTCATAAGGGTGGAACTCCATCACTTTGCATATTTTAGGTTGGAATTCAGATCCGTCCAGAGTGACGCCTCCTCCAGCCAGGTGGCTGTAGACCTAAATTGCAGGCTTTAATAAAACTCCTGAATCTATTGAGGGACATCCATTCAAATGACCACAGTCGGGTACTGTGGTCACGGTGACACAAAAGTAATTAATGCTATCTGGAATTTGGTCTTTGCAGGCTTGGATGCCTTGCCCACTTCCCCTGGGTATATACCACCCTGATTTGGAATTGAACTTGCACAAAGAACATCTGTTTAGTTGCATGTCAGTCAGCTTTTGGTTGCTGTGACAAAATACCTGATATAAACAACTTACAGTAAGGGTTTCTTTTTATCCTTTTCCTTTTTTTTTTTTTTTTTTTTTTTTTTTTTTTTTGCCCATAGATTCAGAAATTTCATCCATGGTGTACTCATTACTTTTCTTGTTGCTGTGGCAAAATACCTGACAAGGGCTGGAGAGCTGATTCCCCAGTACCCAGGTAAGGCCAGATGCACAAGTGGTCCATTCATCTGGAGTTCATTTGCAGTGGCAAGAGACCCTGGTGTACCCATTCTCTCTCTGTCTCTCACGGTCTTTGTCTCATCTGCTTGCAAATAAATAGATAAATAACTATTTTTTTTAAAGAAAAATGCCTGAGCCGGGCGTGGTGGCACACGCCTTTAATCCCAGCACTCGGGAGGCAGAGGTAGGAAAAAAATATTTATTTTCATTCATGGTTTGAGTGAGACCCTACACTCGCAAAACCAAAAAAAAAAAAAAAAAAATGCCTGACAGAAGCAGCCCAAGGAAAAAAATATTTATTTTCATTCATGGTTTGAGGGTACAGCCCATCTTGGTGGCAGGCATGTGAGGCAAGTGGTTACATGGCATCCACAGACTGGAAGTAGAGACAGATGAATGCTAGTTCTCAGCTCCCTTTTCCTTTCTTTTTATTTCTTCTTTTTTTTTTTTTTTTTTTTTAGCTCAGGCTGACCTTTTTTTTTTTTTTTTTTTTTGAGGTAGTTTCATGCTAGCTCAGGCTGGGACCTGGCATGATTCAGCTTTTTCTTTCTTTCTTTATTTATCTGAGAGTCTCAGGTTGGCCTTGAACTCAGACATGCCCGATTCTCCTATGGGTCCTGGAGAGTAGAACCAGGGTGTCTGCCTAACCCTAAGAGTGCTGGGATTACAAGGCAATGATTCAACACCAGCTTTTTAGAGCCTCTTTCTTTATTTAATTTATTTATCTGAGAGAGTCTCTGTTTTGATCAGAGAGAATGGGCATGCCAGGTCCACCAACCACTGCAAACAAACATCCCAGATGCATTATCCAGCCTCTCCCATAAAAGCCCCATCACCCCCACGGTTGCATGAAGATCTATAGAAGAGAGAGATCACCCACCATCCCTTATCATTAACAAAAGGCATGGGTCCTGGAGATGGAGAACCAGGGTCCTTTGGCAGAATTTGCAGTGGATTATCCATGTTCCTCAAGAAACCACTAAGCCATCTAACTGCCCCCAGCCCACACCTGGTGTTTTGATGTCATAGCTGTCATAACTAAAGGAAGTTCTCTGGTCAACTTAATAAACAAGCTCCTTAATTCTTCCCCTTCTAGCCACTCCTCTCAGGGGGTGTGCTCCTCTCTTTGAGCCAGCCCATCTCACCCTCACCTTCGCGTGGTAACAGATGTCCCACCAGGCAGATTGCTCTGAAGCCAGCTCAAGTACAGGTCAGCCTGGAATGAGACCTTGAAAAAACAACAACAAAAAAAAAACTTTCATCTTTGCCTCTGTTTTGCATGTTCAGGTCACTACCAAACCAAGTCATAAACAGCCTCAACTGCACACTTTGGCGCTGATCCAAACCATAGCTGTCACAGGTAAATTCAGGGTTTTATGGATCTCACCATTGCCGTATTTTCCAAAAGGGCCTCTGAAAGTCACTGAATGGAACTGCCTCATCCCTAAAGAGTTAATAACTATCCCTAAAGCCCTGAAGGGACAGACTTAGCCATGGCCTTGAAGGACCAGAGACATTATCCAGCCTCTGAACCCACAAAAGCTCATCATCAACCACCTGGTTCAGTCTGTTTATGAAGATGCTATCTGAAAGCCCAGTGAGAGATCATCCCCACCATCCCTTATCATTAACAAAAGGCTGGAAGGTCAAGTTTGGGACTGGCTTTCCAAGATGGAGTCACCAAGGTCAACAGAATCCTTTGACAAAAGTTCCATCTGGGGAAGTGGATTATCCATGTTCCTCAAGAAACCACTTGGGAGGCACATGGGGCACATGGAGTTCATTTCACCATGGCTAAAGTTAGAGGCCACCCTGCAAATAAATAAATAAATAAATAAATAAATAAATAAATAAATAAATAAACAAATAGTGAATGCCAGGTCAGCCTGGGGCTCGGGAGGCAGAGTGAGACCCCAGGTCAGCCTGGGGCTACAAAACCAAAAAAAAAAAAAAAAAAAGAAAAGAAAAGAAAAAGAAAGAAAGAAAGAAAGAAAAGGAAGAAAGAAGTTCCATACAGAGAAACAAGAACATGGGATTCTTGGAAAGAATAGCTGCAAAAGTCAAGACTAGAGCCAGGACAGTATTTCTCAGTTCTAATTACAAAACATCTTGCTCAACAAAACCAGACTCATTTGGATGACCTTTTCCAGGGCTGTTGTCTAGGAGACAAGGGTGGGGGGTGGGGAGAGAAGCTGCCTTTCTGAAAGAATTGATGAGCTGGGAACCACTGGGCAAGGGATCCACATTGAAACATGGCATTCTAGAAGCATCTACCACTGTACAGGCAGACAGGAGCAGGGACTCAACACATGCTAGGCAAGAGTACCCCCACATAGAACTGGCTGGGAAGGAAGAGGAGAGGAGTGGGGAGAGGAAGAGTAGGCAGAAGAAAGCAGTGAGAGGCTCAAGAGCTGGAGAGATGGCTCAGTGGTTAAGGTGCTTGCCTGAAAAGCCAAAGGACCCCAGGTTTAATTCCCCAGGACCCATATAAAGCCAGATGCACAAGGTGGCGCATCTGTCTGGAGTTCCTTTGTAGCAGCTAGAGGCCCTAGTGTGCCAATTATCTCTCTGTCTTAAATAAATTTAAAAAATTTAAAAATTAGTGGCATGTCTGTTATGGGGGAAACCAACCACTGTAATTGGACTGGAGGCCCGCTCCATGGGAATACATCCCTGATACTGAAAACCTACAGCAGGGGTAGTCATGAGCCCTAGGGGTGTAACATCTGCTGGTGTCTGGCTAAATGTATATACTATGCTCACCAAACTGCCAGGTAAGCACTTCTCTTAATGTCCTCACCCATATATTAATGTTACTCTCACTTTTGGTTAGAGACGCTTCTCTTTTCAGATGGTGGTGACTCCTTCCTTCCTTCCTTCCTTCTTTCTTTCTTTCTTCCTTTTTTTTTTTTTTTTTTTTTTTTTTTTTTTTTTTTTTTTTGGTTTTTCAAGGTAGGGTTTCCAGGCTGACCTGGAATTCACTATGTATTTTCAGGGTGGCCTTGAAATCCTGGGGATCCTCCAACCTCTGCCTCCCGAGTGTTGGGATTAAAGGCATGTGCCACCATGCCTGGCTTTTTTATTTTATTTATTTTATTTTATTTTATTTTATTTTAGTTTGTTTAGTTTAGGTTTTTTAGTTTTTTGAGGTAGGGTCTCACTCTAGTTCTGGCTGACCTGGAATTCACAATGTAGTCTCAGGGTAGCCTTGAACTCATAGCAATCCTTCAACCTCTGCCTCCTGAGTGCTGGGATTCAAGGTGTGCGCCACCACACCTGGCTCTCCCACTCATTTTTTAAAAATTTTATTTTTGTTTATTTATTTGAGAGAAAGGCATATAGAGAGATAATTAAAAATTATTTTACCCACTATCTACTTCTGTTTTCAGATGTACTGTCATGTTATCTTGAGATGTTAGGTTAAACTGTGTGTGGTGGTACACACTTGTAATCCAAGCGTTCAGGAGGCTGAGGCAGGAAGAGGGTTTGGGATACAGAGCAAGACCTACTCCAAATAAATAATAACCAAACAAACAAATAAGTGTGAAGGGTGGTTATTGTTGTGGTTTCAATATGAACAGTCCCCCACAGGCTAGGTGCCCAGCAAGAGGCGCTGTTTTGGGCGGTTTGGAACCTTTGGCACTGTGACCTAGCTGGAGGAAGGTGGAGAAGGGGACTTGGAAAGTAGTACCCACCTCTGGTTCTGACGCTAGCTCTCTTCCTGGTCATCCACAGAATGAACACATGTCAAATCCCTGCTGTCATGGATATGTTAGAACTTCCCAGAAAGTTCTAGAAAGCAGTTAACGTGTTTGCCTGCAAAGCCCAAGAATCCCGGTTCAATTCCCCAGGTTCAATTCCCCAGTACCCATGTAAGCCAGATGCACAAGGCGGTGCATGTGTCTGAAGTTCGTTTACAGTGGCTGGAAGCCCAGGCATGCCCATTCTCTCTCTCACTCTCTCTCTCTCCAATAAATATATAAAAATAAAATATTAGGAGCCGGGCGTGGTGGCGCACGCCTTTAATCCCAGCACTCGGGAGGCAGAGGTAGGAGGATTGCCGAGAGTTCAAGGCCACCCTGAGACTACATAGTTAATTCCAGGTCAGCCTGGACTAGAGTGAGACCCTACCTCGAAAAACCAAAAAAATAATAATAAAAATAAAAAAATAAAATATTAGGGCTGGGGAAATGGCTTAGTGGTTAAGGCACTTGGCTGTGAAGCCTAAAGATCCAGGTTCAATTCCCGAGGTCCCACATAAGCCAGATGCACAAGGGGGCGCATGTGTGTATTGTTCGTTTGCAATGGTTGGGGGCCCTGGCATGCCCATTCTCTCTCTCTTTCTCTCTCTGCCTTTTCCTCTCTCTCTGTCAAATAAATAAATAAATAAAATATTAAAAAAATAAAATATTAAAAAAATTTTTTTTTGTTTTTCCCGAGGTAGAGTCTCACTCTAGCTCAGGCTGACCTGGAATTCACTGTGCAGTCTCAGGCTGGTCTCAAACTAATGGCGATTCTCCTACCTTTGCCTTCTGAGTGCTGGATTAAAGGCATGTGCCACCACACCCAGGTAAGAGCCTGAGAGACAGAGAATGGCAGTGCCAGGCCCTCCAGCTGCTGAAAACAAACTCCAGACATGTGCGTCCCCTTGTGGCACCTTTTCTTTTTCAAAAATTTTGTTTATTTTTTATTCATTAACAACAGACAGAGAAAGAGGGAGAGAGAGAGACAGAGAGAGAGAATGTGTGCACCAGGCCTCCAGCCTCTGCAAACGAACTCCAGATGCACATGCCACCTTGTGCATCTGGCTTACGTGGGTCCTGGGGAATCGAGCCTTGAACTGGGGTCCTTAGGCTTCACAGGCAAACAATTAACCGCTAAGCCATGTCTCCA
The DNA here is from genome assembly GCA_036365145.1 of Orientallactaga sibirica. Classification (NCBI taxonomy): domain Eukaryota; kingdom Metazoa; phylum Chordata; class Mammalia; order Rodentia; family Dipodidae; genus Orientallactaga; species Orientallactaga sibirica. The sequence goes on from JAEOAD010000889.1 coordinate 1,997,757, forward strand.
GCCCATTGTGGCACCTTTTCAACATTGCACACTTTGCATCACTGTGCTTCTGGAGATTGGAACATGAGTTCTTAGGCTTCACAGGCAAGTGCCTTAACTGCTAAACCACCTCTCGAACTCCACTTTTTTTTTGTTTTTTTTTTTTTTCAAGGTAGAGTCTTACTCTAGCCCAGGTTGACCTGGAATTCACTCTGTAGTCTCAGGGTGGCCTTGAACTCACTGCAATCCTCCTACCTCTGCCTCCCAAGTGCTAGGATTAAAGGTGTGTGCCACTATGTCTGCCCGGCTCTATTTATTTTGGTTTTTGAGGTAAGTACTTTAGCCCAGGTGGACTTGGAACTTACTCTGTAGCCTTAGTCTAGCCTTAACTGGCAGCAATCTTCCTACCTCTGCCTCCTCAGTGCTGGCATTAAAGGTGTGAGTCACCACTCCCAGCTAAATTTTTAAAATTTTTTATTTTTCTTTATTTGAGAGAAAGAGAAATAGGTAGAGAGAGAGAGAGAGAGAGAGAACAGGCATGCCAGGGCCTCCAGCCATTGCACACAAATGCCAGATGTGCGTGCCCCCTTGTACATCTGGCTTATGTGGGTCCCAGGGAATCAAACCTAGGTCCTTTGGCTTTGCAAGGCAAACGCCTTAACAACTAAGCCATCTCTCCAGCACCCCCTTTTTTTTTTTTTTTTTTTTTTTTTTTTTTTTTTTTTTTCAAGGTAGGGTCTCACTCTGGCCCAGGCTGACCTGGAATTCACTATGTAGTCTCAGGGTGGCCTCGAACTTGTGGCGATCCTCCTACCTCTGCCTCCCGAGTGCTGGGATTAAAGGCGTGCACCACCACTCCCAGCTCCCAATTTTTTTGAGAGAGAGAGGAAGAGGCAGAGAGAGAGAGAGAATGGGTGCGCCAGCTGCCTCTCAGCCACTGTGAACAAACTCCAGATGCGTGCACCCCCTTGTGGGCAAGTGTGCATTGTGCCCTTGCTTCACTTTTGCATCTGGCTAAACGTGGGACGTGGAGAATCAAATGGGCCTTCTTAGGCTTGGCAGGCAGACGCCTTAACCACTAAGCCATCTCGCCAGCCCCCCAATTTTTTTTAAAGATGGAATTTAGAGATGGCTTAGCAGTTAAGTGCATACCTGTACAGCCTAAGGACCCAGGTTTGATTCTCCTGGTCTCATGTAAACAAGATGCACATGGTGGCACATGCCTCTGGAGTTCATTTGCAGTGGGTAGAGGCCCTGGCATGCCTATTCTCACTCTTTCTCTCTGTCTCTCCCTCTCTCTGTCTTTAATAAATAAATAAAAATCTTTTTTAAAAAGATGGAATTTTGGCCGGGTGTGGTCAGAAAACCAAACAAATAAAAATAATAAAAGATGAAATTTTTTTTTTTTTTTTAAGTAAATTCCAAAGGGTATAGTAGGATCAGCTGGCGTAAGTGTAGGCATAGTCATGAACCTTAAGGCTCAGATAGACCATAGTGGATTGCTGTCAGTTTACGACTGATCTGAGATTACAGAGTGAATGCCAGGTCAACCTGGGCTAGAGAGAGACCCTACCTTGAAACAAAACAAAACAAGAGTCCATCTATCAAGTGTTATTTCTCATTATCAGAGAAAGTTTTGCACTGACAATCCAGATACTCTGAGCTCCTTAATAGAGAATTGGTATTATAGATGCCCCCACTGGGGCAGGAGGTGAAAATAGGTGATCAGAGCCACAATCCAGAAGCTGCTGTCTGGGTTATGGAGGCAGAGATAGGAAGATGACTGAGTTTGAGGTCAGCCTGGGTTCCGGAAGACCCTACCTCAAAAAACAAAAACAAGGGCTGCAGGGATGGCTTAGCTGTTAAGGTGTTTGCCTGCAATAGCCAAAGGACTCAGGTTCAATTCCTCAGGACTCATGTGCGCCCTAGGGGGAGCACATGTCTGGAGTTCATTTGCAGTGGCTGGAGGCCCTGGCATGCCCATTTTCTCTCTCTCTTTCTCTGTCAAATAAATAAAAATAGAATATTAAAAAAGTAGAAAGAAAGAAAAAAGAATGATGAGCCAGTAAGGATAAGCCCCCACTAGAATTTCTCTTTTTTTTTTCCCTCGAGGTAGGGTCTCACTCTAGCCCAGGCTGACCTGGAACTGTGTAGTCTCAGGGTGGCCTTGAACTAATGGCGATCCTCCTACCTCTGCCTCCCCAATGCTGGCATTAAAGGCATGCGCCACCAGGCCCAGTTATTTTATTTTTTTAAATTTACTTATTAGAGATGGAGAGAGAATGAGAATGGGCACGCCAGGGCTCTAGCCACTGCAAACGAACTCCAGATGCATTTGCCACCCTGCATCTGGCTTACATGGCACCTGGGAAATCGAACCTGGGTCCTTAGGCTTCGCAGGCAAGGGCCTTAACCGCTAAGCCATCTCTCCAGCCTTCACTTTTTATTTTTAACCAACATTCCCAAAATTCTGGGATTTGAGTTTATCAACCACTCCCAAACCCGTGGCGAGTGTCACACGCAATGCCAACCAGCTCCAGACAGGCCTTGCCAGGGAATCCCGCCCCTTTCTCTGTGACATCATACCAGACTCCGCCCCCACAGCGGAACCACCAATAGCAGTGCGGGGGCGGGGCCTGTGTCTGAGGGAGCGCACGCGCACAGCAGGGGCGACAGCAGGGGCTGCGGCGGCGGCGGCGGCGGGCCAAACGCGCAGGCGCGATGGACCCAGCCGCCCATCCTTCAGTGTCCCGCGCTCACGGCCGGCCGCCGCCACGCAAGACTCTGCCGCCAGTGAGCTTGGACGAGGATCTGTACGACTGCCTCGACTACTACTACCTGCGTGACTTCCCGGCTTGCGGGGCCGGGCGCAGCAAGGGCCGGACGCGGCGGGAGCAGCAGCTGCGCACCAACCGGCCGGTGCCCGGCGGCCACGAGCGAAAGGTGATGCAGAAGATACTCTGCGGCCAGCGCAAGCGCCGCCAGCGCCAGCTGCAGCCCCGGCCGCGCACCCGACTCACCTGAGCGCCGGTACGCCGCAGCCGCACCTACATGACCTGTTCTTTCTTTTACTTTTATTTGTTTATTTATTTTTTGATTTTTCGAGGTAGGGTCTCACTCTAGCTCCAGCTGACCTGGAATGAACTCTGTAGTCTCAGGGTGGCCTCGAACTCAGGTGATACTCCTATCTCTGCCTCCCGAGTGCTGGAATTAAAGGCGTGCGCCACCACGCCAGGTTCTCTTCTTTATTTTTATTATTATTATTATTATTATTATTATTATTATTATTATTGGTTTTTCGAGGTAGGGTCTCACTCTGGCCCAGGCTGACCTGGAATTCACTATGTAGTCTCAGGGTGGCCTCGAACTCTCAGTGATCCTCCTACCTCTGCCTCCCAAGTGCTGGGATTAAAGGCGTGCGCCACCATGCCTGGCTTTTTCTCTTCTTTATTTTTATGGTTTTGGTTTTTCGAGGTAGGGTCTCACTCTAGCTCTGGCTGACCTGGAATTCACTGTGTAGTCTCAGGGTGGCCTCGAACTCATGGCGATCCTTCTACATCTGCCTCCCGAATGCTGGAATTAAAAGCGTGCGCCACCACGCCCGGCTCTTCTTTATTTTTTTTTTAATTTTAATTTATTTACTTATTAGAGACAGAGAAAGGGAGAGAGAGCGAGAGAATGGGAGCGCTAGGGCCTCTATCCACTGCAAACGAACTCCCGACGCATGTGCCCACCATGTGCTTCTGGCTTACGTGGATACTGGGGAATCGAGCCTCGAACCGGGGTCCTTAGGGTTCACAGGCAAGCGCTTAACCACTAAGCCATTTGTCCAGCCCTCATCTTTATTTATTTATTTATTCATTTATTTATTTATTTTACATAAGGAATTTTTATTTATTTTTTTTTAGAGAGAAAGACAGAGAGAAAGGGAGAGGAAGACAGAGATGGGCGTGCCAGCAGCCTGTCAGCTGCTGTGAACGAAATCCAGATGCGTGCGCCTCTTGTGGTCAAGTGCGGCATTGTGCCCTTGCCTCACTGCATCTGGCTGAACGTGGGACTGGTGATTGGAACCGCTGGAGATTGGGACCAGCGTTCTTAGGCTTAGGAGGCAGGTGCCTTAACCACTAAGCCATCTGTCCAGCCCCTCATTTTTATTTTTAATGAAATATTTTATTTGTTTATTTATTTGAGACAGAGAGATTGAGAATGAGTGTGGTAGGGCCTCCAGTCACTACAGAACGAACTCCAGATGCATCTGGCTTACGTGGGTCCTGGAGAATCAAACCGGGATCCTTTGGCTTTGCAGGCAAACACTTTAACCGCTAAGCCATCCCTCCAGCCCTTTTATTATTTTTATTTTACTTTTGGTTTTTCGAGGTAGGGTCTCAGTCTAACCCAGGCTGACCTGTAATTCACTATGTAGTCTTAGGGTGGCCTCGAACTCACAGCGATCCTCCTACCTCTGCCTCCCAAGTGCTGGGATTGAATAAGTGCAAGAAAAGAGAGGTCCAGATGCATGCACCACTTTGTGCATTTGGCTTTAAGAGGGTACTGGGGGAATTGAGCACAGGTCATTAGGCGTTGCAGGCAAACACCTTAACGACTAAGCCTTCTCTACTCTTTTTTTTTTTGAGAAAAGGTCTCATGCAGCCCAGGCTGGCCTTGAACTTGTGTAGCCGAGACTGACCTTGATTGCCTGATCTAACTTCCCCAACCTCCTGATTGCTGGGATGTACCACAATATAGGCTTTTTTGTTGTTTATTTTCAAGCAATCCAACCTCAGCTACTGAGATTTAGGCATGAGCCTAATTGCAGGTCAGCCTGGGCTAGAGTAAGACCCTACCTTGATGACTTTTGTTTGTTTGTTTTTCAAGGTAGGGTCTCATTCTAGCCCAGGCTGACCTGGAATTCACTATGTAGTTTCAAGGTGGACTTGAACTCATGGCCATCCTCCTACCTCTGCCTCCTGATTCCTGGGGTTAAAGGCATGTACCACCACACCTGGCTTAAATAATTTTTAAATATTTTATTTATTTGAGAGGGAGAGAGAAAGAGACACATGGAGAATGGGCACATTCCAGCTGGCCTGGAACTTGGGGCAGTTCCTGTTTGAACCTCCATAATGCTGGGATTTCAGGCCTGCGTTACCACACACGTGAGGCTGTTCAGCATAAGTCATATCTGTATCCAATCCATACCTAACTCATCTGTCATCTGACTGCACATGGAATAGTGTCAGATTGGGCCTTTTGGAATTTTTTTTTTTTTTTTTTTTTGGTTTTGTGAGGTAGGGTCTCACTCTGGTCCAGGCTGTCCTGGAATTAACTATGTAGTCTCAGGGTGGCCTCGAACTCTCGGCGATCCTCCTACCTCTGCCTCCCGAGTGCTGGGATTAAAGGCGTGCGCCACCACGCCCGGCTCCTTTTGGAATTTTGCAGTAGGAAATGCAGGAAAAAAAAAATGCACGCCTTTAATCTCAGCCCTTGGGAGGCACAGGTAGGAGGATTGCTGTGAGTTTGAGGCCAGCCTTGAGAGTACATAGTGAATTCCAAGTCAGCCTGGGCTAGGGCAAGACCCTACCTCAAAAAAACCAAACAACAACAAAAAAGTTTAGAAAGAAGTGGGGTTGCTGGAGAGAGAGCTTAGCGGTTAAGATGCTTGCCTGCAAAGCCAAAGACCCAGGTTCAATTCCCCAGGGCCCATGTAAACCAGATGTACAAGGTGGCACATACGTCTGGAGTTCGTTTGCAGGGCTAGAGGCCCTGGCACACCCATATTTTTCTCTCTCAAATAAATAAATAAAATGCTTCTTTCTTTCAAATACTTTTTTGTTGTTGTTGTTGTTTTGTTTTTCGAGATAGGGTCTCACTCTAGCCCAGGCTGATCTGGAATTCACTGTGTAGTCTCAGGGTGGCCTTGAATTCACGGTGATCCTTCTACCTCTACCTTCCAAGTGCTGGGATTAAAGGTGTGCACCACCATGCCTGGCTCAAATAAATTTAAAAAAATTTTTTTTAAACATTTTTTTGTTTCTTTTTTTGTTTGTTTGTTTTTCTCAAGGTAGGGTCTCACTCTAGCCCAGGCTGACCTGGAATTCACTATGTGGTCTCAGGGTGGCCTTGAACTCACAGTGATCCTCCTACCTCTGCCTCTCGAGTGCTGGGATTAAAGGGGTGTGCCACCATGCCCAGCTTTAAATAAAATATTTTAAAAGTAGGCCAGGCATAATGGTACACGCCCTTTAATCCCACACTTTGAAGCAAAGGTGATAGGAGGATTGTTGTGAGTTTGAGGCCAGCCTGAGACTGCATAGTGAATTCCAGGTCAGCCTGGGCTAGAGTGAAACCCTACCTCGGGGGACAAAAAAGGGGAGGCCTGGCGACTTAATGCATGTGATTTCAGCACTTGGGAGGTGGAGGCAGAAGAATCAGAAGTTCCAAGGTATTCTCAGATAGCAAGTTGGAGGACAGCCTGAGCTACATGAAACCCTGTCTCAAAAGAAGAAAAAGCAAGCTTGGAGTGGTGGCTTTTGCCTGTATGCTCTGCCTTCAGAAGTTGAAACAGGGGACTGGAAAAATTGCTAAGTGGTTAAGATGCTTGCTTGCAAAGCCTAACTGCCTGGGTTCAATTCCCCAATACCCACATAAAGCCAGATGTACAAAGTGGTGCATATACCTAGAGTTCATTTATAGTGGCTGGAGGCCTGGTGTGCCCATTCTCCTCTGTCTCTCTTCTCTCTGTCACTCTCTGCTTGCAAATAAATAAATAAAAATTGAAAAAAAAAAGTTGAAACAGGAGGATCGTGAGTTGGAGCCTAGGCTGAGGCAGGAGGATTATGACTTAGAGTCCAGCCTAGGCTTCATGGTGATGAAGGAAGGAGAAGGAGAAAGCAGACTGCTTTTGCTTTCTAGTGCTCCTGATCAGACTACAGAGAATAACTGATTATTGTTTCTATCTGATTTTCTACAGGAAACCTGAAGGCCCTGTTAAAAGCATTTTCACCAACTCCAGCTGAAATTGTGGTCCTCCATGTTGGTCAACAGAACTTTTCCCTATTGCTTACATTGACTGCTTCCGGTTTTTTCCTTACTAATTAGTTATTAAGTAAGTGGGAAGGCATTTTTAGGGTTTCTGATTAAAAGACAACACAAGTATGGCATTTTAACACTTGGGTTTTTTCCCCCTCTGGTTACCATGGTAACTGGTTTCCAGTTCACAGATACTTAGGTTCTTAGATACAAAGAAGAGTTCACAGGCATACAAGCAGGGAGACCCAACATAGGGTGTTGTACAAGATTTCTACCCAAACGTCATACTGCCCTGAAATTTTTGTATTTGTAGCAGTTACCTTGTCGTTGCAGAGGGAAAGCACCCAACCAGAAGCAGCTGATGGAGGAAAGGGTTTATTTAGTTCAGCTTACAGTCCCAAGGGGAAGCTGCATCATGGTGGGGAAAGCATGACATAAGCAAGACAGCAGGGCATCCCATCATCTGGGAGGAGTCGGAGCTAGCCAGCACTGGCAAAGGGAGGAGTTAGGCTGTAACACCCCAAGCCCACCTCCAGCAAGGTTCCACCTCCTCAAAGCCCAACAACTTTCCCAAATTGCCACCAACTGGAGACCAAGTATTCAAAACACACAAACACACGAGACTATAGAGGACATTTTACATTCACCACCACCGTATGCATTACAATAGGTCATATGAACATAAATTTAATGTCTTTTAAATAAAGACAAGAGCTAGGTTGTGTTTATTTACTGATCTCTCAATGACCCTCTAAGGTAGATGCTACTGTCCCCATATTGGAAAAGGGATCCTTGCCAGGCCTGATGGTGCATGCCTTTAATCCTAGCACTCCAGAGACAGAGGTAGGGTCATTATGAGAGTTCAAGGCTACCCTGAGAATATAGAGTGAATTTCAGGTCAGCCTGAGCTAGAGTGAGACCACACCTCTCAAAAAAAAAGGGGGGCTGGAGAGATGGCTTAGTGGTTAAGGCGTTTGCTTGTAAAGCCAAAGGATCCGGGTTCGACTCTCCAGGACCCATATAAGCCAGATGCACAAGTGGGTGCATGCATCTGAAGTTCATTTGCAGTGGCTGGAGGCCCTGGTGTGCCCATTTTCTCTCTCTGCCTCTTTCTGTCTCTCAAATATATTTTTTAAAAGGAAGAAAAAAAGGGATCATTAATATATATGTGTGTGTGTGTATGTATATATATATATATATATATATATATATATATTATTGTTTATTTGACAGAAAGAGGCAGAGAGAGAGATTGGGGGTGCCAGGGCCTCCAGCTGCTGCAAATGAACGCCAGATGCATGCACCACCTTGTGCATCTGGCTTATGTGGGTTCTGGGGAATCAAACCTTGGTCTTTTGGCTTTGTAGGCAAGCACCTTAACCACTAAAGCCATCCCTCCAGCCCCTATATGTGTGTGTGTATATATGTGTATATATATGTATGTATGTGTATATATATGTATGTATGTGTATATATATATATATATATATATATATATATATATATATAATATAATTTATTTGCAAGCAGAGAGAGAGGGAAGAGGGAGAGAGAGAAAGTATGGGCACTCTGGGGTCTATTGCCACGGTAAATGAGCTCCAGATGCATGTGCCACTTTTGAATCTCACTTTACATGGGTACTGGGGAATCAAACCCAGGCTGTCAGGTCTTGCAAGCAAACACCTTTCACCGCTGGGTCATCTCCATCCATAAAAAAAAAATTTTTTTTTTTTTGGTTTTTCGAGGTAGGGTCTCACTCTAGCTCAGGCTGACTTGGAATTCACTATGTAGTCTCAGGGTGGCCTTGAACTCACAGCAGTCCTCCTACCTCTGCCTCCCCAGTGCTGGGATTAAAGGTGTGTGCCACCACACCCGGCCATAAAATATATATTTAAAAAAAATTATCCCTCTCTATGGGAGGGAATACATACCTGGTACTGAAAAACCTAAGCAAAAGTCTATGGCAGGGGAGGTCATGAGCCTTAGGGGTATAAAGCCTGCTCTTGTCTGGCTAAATGTATATATTATTCCCATCAAGCTGCCCTGAAAGCACTACACTTAATGTCCATATTCACATATTAATGCTACTCTCACTTCTGGTTAGAGAAGCTTCTCTTTTCAGATGGCGATGACCACTGGGATGACCCAAAAGGCAACATAGTGCTGAGAAGAAGGGATGGAGGAGTGCCCAGCACTGAAACATCTCTGTCACACCCTCCAAGGCTCAGGGTCCATTGCGGAAGAGGGGGCGGATAGAATGGAAGAGCCAAAGGAAGGGTACGACTCCTTACAATGCAACTGTCACACAGAAATTTGGCCTTGATATCCGTGACCTTGCAGTGCCTAGCAATACCTTCGCAAGACCCTCATAATAGAAGAAAAAGATGATGACATCAAATTAAAAGAGAGACTAATGGAGAGAAGGAGGGGATATGATGGAGATTGGAGTTCTAAAGGGGCATGGGGGCAGGGGAGGGAAATATTGTGCATTTTTTGTATGTAAGTATAGAAGTTGTCAATAAAAAAATAAGTAAATAAAAGAAATGCAAAAAACAATTATTTGTGGGCTGGAGGTATGGCTTAGTGTTTAAGGCATTTGCCTGAAAAACCAAAGGACCCAGGTTCAGTTCGCCAGGACCCATGTTTGACAGATGCACAAGGTGGTGCATGTGTCTGGAGTTCGTTTGCAGTGGCTGGAGGCCCTGGTACACCCATTTTCTCCCTTGCTTTCTCTCTATCAAATAAATAAAAATAAAATATTTTTTAAAAATTTATTTGTAGCCGGATGTGGTGGTACACACCTTTAATCCCAGCACTTGGGAGGCAGAGATAGGAGGATCGCTGTAAGTTCCAGGCCACCCTAAGACTACATAGTAAATTCCAGGTCAGCCTGAGTTAAACTGAAACCCTACCTTGAAAAAAAATTTTGTAATCAGAGAGAGAGAGTACATATAGGCACTCCAGGACCTTCTGCCACTGCAAACTCCAGATGCATGTACCACTTTGTGCTTTTGGCTTTCTGTGGGCACTGGGGAATCAAACCTGGTTTTGCAAGCAAGCATGTACCTTTAGCTGCTGAGCCATTTCCGCAGCTTTGAGAAGGGGTTCTAATGCACAATTTTACTTTGCAGAAATCACACAGCTATTTAAACAGTACCCCAAGTAGACTGACTAGTTAACTTGAGTTCCCATTCAGCACAATGAGTATTTCACCTTTAGTTTTATGCAGGATTTGCCTGGTGGGGTACAGTGAACACATGGGCAAATCAGTCTGTATTTTAACTTTAGGGTTTTTTTTTTTTAATATTCTGTTTTTTTTTTTCCTTTATTGACAACTTCCTTAATTGTAGACAATATCCCATGGTACTTCCCTCCCTCCCCCCACTTTCCCCTTTGAATCTCCACTCTCTATCATATCCCTTTTTTTTTATTTTTATTTTTATTTTTTTGTTTTTTCAAGGTAGGGTCTCACTCTGGCCCAGGCTGACCTGGAATTAACTATGTAGTCTGACCTGGACCTCTCAGTGCTGGGATTAGTCACCATGGGTGGCCTTTTTTTTTTTAGGGTCTCCTCTCTGAAACACTGACCTGGAATTCACTAGGTAGTCTCAGGGTGGCCTCAAACACGTGGCGCTCCTCCTACCTCTGCCTCCCAAGTGCTGGGATAAAAGGCATGCACCATCATGCCTGGCTCAGATATTTTGGTTTTTCAAGGTGGGGGGGTCTCGCTCTAGCCCAGGCTGACCTGGAATTCACTATGTAGTTTCAAGGTGGCCTCAAACTCGCAGCAATCCACCAACCTCTGCCTCCCAAGTGCTGGGATTAAATGCATGCACCACTATGCCCAGCTAATATTTTCCAATATTTTTTTATTTGAGAGAGAAGAAGCAGGTAGAGAATGGATGTGCTAGGGCCTCCAGTCATCACAAACTCTAGATGCATGTGCCACCTCTTGTGCTTTTGGGAATCGAACATGGGTCCTTTGGCTTTGACAGCAAGTGTCTTAACAAATAAGTCATCTCTCTAGCCTTTTTTTTTTTTTTTTTTTTTTTGTTGTTGTTTTTTTGGTTTTTTGAGGTAGGGTTTCACTCTGGTCTAGGCTGACCTGGAATTAACTTGGTAGTCTCAGGGTGGCCTCAAACTCACAGCAGTCCTCCTACCTCTGCCTCCCAAGCGCTGAGATTAAAGGTGTGTGTCACCACACCAGGCTTCCAGCCACTGCATACGAACTCCAGACGCATGTGCCACTATGTGCATCTGGTTCACGAGGGACCTGGAGAATCAAACCTGGGTCCTTAGGCTTTGCAGGCATGCGCCTTAACTCGTAAGCCATCTCTCCAGCCCATTTTTTAGTATTTATTTACTTATTTTGGTTTTTCGAGGTAGGGTCTCACTCTAGCTCAGGTTGACCTGGAATTACTATGTAGTCTCAAGGTGGCCTTGAACTCATGGTGATCCTCTTACCTCTGCCTCCCGAATGCTGGGATTAAAGGTGTGCACCACCACCCCCAGCTTAAAAATTATTTATTTATAAAAAGATAATAGGTGTGCTAGGGCCTGCAGCCACTGCAAATGAACTCCAGGTGCATGTACTACTTTGTGCATCAGTACTAGGGAATCAAACCAGGGTCATGTGGCTTTGCAGTTTAACCACTAAGCAGTCTCTCCAGCCCCCGTATTTTAACTTCAAATTTGCGTGTGTGTATGAGTGATGTTTGCATGTGCACGTGTGCGTGGAGGCCAGAGGAGACTGTTGGAACGTCCTCCTCCTGCTCATCCATGTTTTGCTTGATACAGAGTCTCTCACGAAACCTGGACCTGCCACTTTCAGTCAAGTTGGTTGACCAACAAGCCCCAACCCAGGTCTGGGATTTCATGCATGCATGCATGGTCCTGCCCAGCTGCTTGCATGGGTTGTGAGGAATCCAATACAGGATGAATCTGGCCTTCTCAGGTCCTCGTGCTTTTTCAGCATGAGTCATCTTCCTTGTCCAAACCATTTCCATTTCATTTTATTGGTTTTAAAAGGTAGGGTCAGCCGGGCGTGGTGGCGCACGCCTTTAATCCCAGCACTCGGGAGGCAGAGGTAGGAGGATCACCAGAGGTACCCTGAGACTACATAGTGAATTCCAGGTCAGCCTGAGGCTAGACCTACCTGACAAAACAAAACAAAACAAAACAAAACAAAAAAAAAAAAAAAAAAGACAGACCTGGAATTCACTATGTGTCCTCAGGGTGGCGTCAAGCTCACAGTGATCCTCCTACTTCTGCCTCCCGAGGGCTGGGATTAAAGGTGTGCTCCACCATTCCATGCACCAAGCCTTTTGTTTTGTTTTGTTTTGTTTTGTTTTTGTTTTTGTCTTTTTCAAGGTAGGGTCTCACTCTGGCCCAGGCTGACCTGGAATTCACTATGTAGTCTCAGGGTGGCCTCGAACACACAGTGATCCTCCCACCTCTGCCTCCCGAGGGCTGGGATTAAAGGCGTGTGCCACCATGCCAGGACTGTTTTTAAACTAACCCACTTCTATTGCCTTTCTAGTCACAAAATCTTACATTCTTTTACTCGAGTAGTGAGCCTGATTGTGTGGCCGCAAAAGAGGTGTTGGGACCAACAGCAGCCATTGACTGGGTGGCGGTAGAGACTTGTGTTTTGGGCCAATGATAGTTTTACTTCTTAGCACCACAGTCCCCTTGCTAGAACACCTGGGGAAGTGTTCTGCTCACTGGCCAAGCTGGAAATGGTTTGCATGGTCATCTAGACCCAGGCTGGGGCTGTGCCTACAGAGCTGGGGCAGTGAGGTGGCTGTGGAATGTTGAAGATCACTGGGGCAGGCTGTTTGACTGACAGGCCTTTTCATTCTATGCAGACAGGGTAGCAAAGGAGAATGCAGTAGCCCCGTCACCTATGTTTTTGCTTACAGGAACATGAACCTAAGGAGTGTTTGTGATGTAAATTTAAGGAAGTTACCATTAGGCAGATCATGGAAGTACCCACCAGTATCTCATCACTCAGGAGGCGGAGGCAAGAGGATTCAGAGCTCAAGGTCATCATCAGCTACATATTGAATTTGAGGTGAACCCCTTCTGTATAGTAGCCTGGTGTGGTGGCACACGCCTTTAATCCCAGCACTTGGGAGGCAGAGGTAGGAGGATCACCATGAGTTCAAGGCCAGCCTAGGACTAAAGAGTGAATTTCAGGTCAGCCTGGACTAGAGTGAGACCCTACCCCCATAAAACCAAAAACAAGAACAACAAAAAGACTGGTATTAAAGGTATGCACCACTATGCCTGGCTCACAATCAGCCAAACAGAAATTTTTGTTTGTTTGTTCTGTTTTTCGAGGTAGGATCTCGCTGTACTCGAGGCTGACTTGGAAATCACTATGTAGTCTCAGGGTGGCCTCAAACTCACAGTGATCATCCTACCTCTGCCTCCCAAGTGCTGGGATTAAAGGTGTGCGCCACCATACCCAGCTTTTAAAATATAAATAAAATAAATTAATATTTATTTAATTTTACTTTTGTTTTTCAAGGCAGGGTCTCACGCTAGCCCAGGCTGACCTGGAAACTCACAGTGATCCTCCTACCTCTGCCTCCCCAGAGCCAGATCAAAGTTGTGTGCCAGCTGAGCATGGTGGCACACACCTTTAATCCCAGCACTCAGGAGGCAGAGGTAGGACAATCGTCATAAATTCAAGGCCACTCTGAGAGTACAGAGTGAATTCCAGGTCAGCCTGGGCTTCAGCGAGACCCTACTTCGAAAAAAAAAAAAAAAAAAAGATGTGTGCCACCACACCCAGCTCCAGGCCGTGTTTTAACTTCTTTTCCCTGAGGTAGGGTCTCACTGTAGCCCAGGCTGGGTGGAACTCATATGCGATCCTCAGGGTGGCCTCAAACTGCTATCTCAGGATGTCTTACCTCAGGGTGGCCTCCTACTTTGCCTTCCAAATGCTGGGATTACAGGCATGTGCCACCATGCCTGGTCATTTTTTAAGTCTTTATTTGAGAGAAAGAGAATGGGCACATCAGGTCCTCTTGCCACTGTATATGAACTCAACGCATGTACCAGTGTGCATATAGCTTTATGTGGGTACTGGAGAATTGAACCCAGTCCAACCCAGGCTGGCAGGCTTTGCAAGCAAGTGCCTTTAACCACTGAACCATCTTCCAACACAGCTGGGATGTAGCTGAGTAGTAGAAGTTCTTGCCTAGAATGTGCTTAGCCCCAGAATTCAACCTCCTACCAAACCAAACCCCAAATAAAGGCATTTCACACAAGTATTACTATAGCACAGACCCTTGGGGTATTTGGAATTGCTGTTACCTCTTTATGAAGTATCCTCAGCATTTTTTTTTTTTTGAGGTAAGGTCTCATTCTAGCCCAGGCTGACCTAGAATTCACTTTGTATTCTCAGGGTGGCCTCGAACTCATGGCTATCATCCTACCTCTGCCTTCTGAGTGCTGGGATTAAAGGCGTGTGCCACCATGCCAGTTTATATCCTCAGCCTTCTTAAAGGCATGGCTTGTTTCTCTACCTTTTTTTGTTTGTTTGTTTGTTTTAATATATTTATTTATTTGAGAGAAAGAGGCAGAGAGAGGAAGAGAGAGATTGGGCATGCCAGGGCCTCCAGCCACTGCAAATGAACTCCAGGTGCATGCGCCCCCCCCCCCCCCGTGCATCTGGAGAATCAAACCCAGATCCTTTTGGTTTTACAGGCGAATGCCAAACCAGCCCATCTCTACCTCTTTCAAGGGCTCTGTTCAAATGTCCCTCTTTAAAAAGCCTTGCCCTGCCTATCCTCTAATTGTCCACCTGATTTAAATCTGCTCTTCAAGTCACCACTACCTGCTTCATGCAAATATTTGCCTCCATTTCCTCTGCTTGAAACATTTCCCAACTGGATGACAGGGTAAGGGTGGCACACATGCCTCCAGTAAACAAGGCTCAGGAAGCTCACCACATTTAGAAGCTTCAAGCAGCTCCTCCACAAGGTTTTGTCAGCAGTAAGCAGCCAGGCTTGATGGCCGTCACCTTGACAATCCCAGCCAGGCAGCTCTTAGTGGTAGGGCCCTTGCCTAACATTCATGAGGTTCAATCCCCACAGCCATAAACAAAAGAGCTTTCGGTTTTGAGGAGAATGGTAGCCCATGTCTTTAATGCCAGCACTCAAGAGGCTGAGGCAGGAGGGTAAGTTTGAAGGCTTCCTGAGCTATATAGTACTGCACAGTGAGTTCCAGCCAGCTTCAGCTACATGAGACCTTGACTCAAAACCAAATGCCAGGCTGGAGAAATGGCTTAGCAATTAAGGCAGTTGCCTACAAAGCCAAAGGACCCAGGTTGGATTCCCCAGGACCCATATAAGCCAGATGCACAAGGTGGTGCATGCATCTGGGGTTTGTCTGCAGTGGCTGGAGGCGCTGACGCATCCATTCTCTCTCTCTTTCCCTCCCCCTTTCTCTCAAATAAAATAAACACCCCCAACACTTGGGAGGCAGAGGTAGGTGGATCACCATGAAGTTCGAGGCCACCCTGAGACTATATTATATAGTGAATTCCAGGACAGCCTGGGCTAGAAAGCAAGACCCTACCTCGGGGGGGGGAGCCTGGGCTAACAAGATGGCTTAGCAGTTTAGGTGCTTGCCTGTGAAGCCTAAACACCCAGGTTCAATTCCCCAGAACCCACGTAAAGCCAGATGCACAAGGTGGTGCATGTGTCTGGAGTTTGTTTGCAGTGGCTAGAGGTCCTGGCACACCCTTATTTATTCTCTTTGCATCTCTCTCTCTCAAATCAATAAATAGGGCTGGAAAGATTGTTTAGCAGTTAAAGCGTTTGCCTACGAAGCCAAAGGACCCAGGTTCGATTCCCCAGGACTAGCA
The DNA here is from genome assembly GCA_036365145.1 of Orientallactaga sibirica. Taxonomy (NCBI): domain Eukaryota; kingdom Metazoa; phylum Chordata; class Mammalia; order Rodentia; family Dipodidae; genus Orientallactaga; species Orientallactaga sibirica. The sequence continues at coordinate 2,013,643 of JAEOAD010000889.1, forward strand.
TAAGCCAGATGCACAAGGTAGGACATGCATCTGGAATTTATATACAATGTCTGAAGGCCCTGCCACGCCCATTCTCTCTGCCTCTTTCTATCTTTCAAATAAATATTTTTTTTTAAAGATTAAAAATCAGGGCTGGAGAAATGGCTTAGCAGTTAAGGCATTTGCCTGTAAAACCAAAGGACCCAGGTTCAATTCTCCAGGACCCATGTAAGCCAGATGCACAAGGGGCACATGCATCTGGAGTTCGTTTGTAGTGGCTAGAGGCCCTGGTGTGCCCATTCTGTCTCTGTCTGCCTCTCTCCTATCTCTCTCTGCTTGCGAATAAATAAATAAATAAAATTTTTAAAAATGATTAAAAATCAGCCGGGAGTGGTGGCGCAGGCCTTTAATCCCAGCACTTGGGAGGCAGAAGTAGGAGGATCACTGTGAGTTCAAGGCCACCCTGAGACTACACAGTACATTCCAGGGCAGCCTGGGCTAGAGCAAGACCCTACCTCAGAAAAAAAAAAAAAAAGATTAAAAATCCTATCTATATCTATATATGTATGTATTTTTGTTTTGTTTTGTTTTTCGAGGTAGGGTCTCCTCTAGCTCAGGCTGTCCTGGAATTCACTATGTAGTCTCAGGGTGGCCTTGAACTCACGGTGATCCATCCTCTTACCTCTGCCTCCCGAGTGCTGGGATTAAAGGCGTGAGCCACCACACCCGGCTACATATATATTGGTTTTTCGAGGGTCTCACTCTAACCCAGGCTGACCTGGAATTCACTCTGTAGTCTCAGGGTGGCCTTGAACTCATGGCGATCCTCCCACCTCTAATATACATATTTTTTTAATTCTGAGAAAGGTTAAACAGCCCAAGGTCCTCTGGCACTCAGGCCAGAGATGATTCAATCTCAAGGCTGCAGATAACATAGCAGCAAGCCTCGTGGTACACTCCTGCAATCCTAGTTTACATGAGAGGCTAATGCAGGAGGATCTCAGGTTCAAGGTCAGCCTGGGTTGCGGAGAAAGCCGCACTACTAGGAAGCAAATGGCTGTCATCATGGAGTCGGAAGGCAATACTTTGCGGGGTGGGGAGGGGAAGTCGGAGGAACTTCCGGTTTTCTAAAGGCTCCGTCGCCGAGCTCTGACGTCAAGGAGTGCGACGAAGCCCCGGTGATGACATCTTGCTCTTCCAATGACTTTCAGGGACCGGCTATGCCTGTTCGATGATTGGTTAGCGCTGAGGCTCCGCCTTTCGTCTTCCGGTCTCCTTCGCCGAAGTCTCTAGCGTCTTCTCAGAGTTTCGCATCTGTAGACGAGCGACGGACGCCCTCTGAACATGGGTCGTGGAAGCCGCAGCCGCACTTCCCGGGTGGCCGCCCCGGCCAGGTGAGACCATCTCGGCTTTGGGAGGGAGACGGTGCGCCCGGGCTCTGCCGGCTCCGTGACGCCGGGAGCTGCGGGCGGGCGGCGGAGACCGCTTCTGCCGAGAAGCTTGGAGGACATTTTATAACGCTGCCACCACGAATGTACTTCTGACCCAGACACCTGAGAAAACACCTCAGATAAGCAGCGAGAGCGCTATACACCTGAACTGTCTTTCTTTGAAGGTTTTCTTGGTTTGTTTTTGAGGCATCTCAGGCAAGTCTCGAACTCCAGATCCTTCTGCCTGCGCCCCCGAAGTGCTGGAATTGCAGCGTGTGCCTCGTTTAACATGACAAATGTTTTTTGGTTTTGGTTTTTCGAGGCAGGGTCTCGCTCTAATCCAGGCTGACCTGTAATTCACTATGTAGTCTCAGGGTGGCCCTTGAACTCACGGTGATCCTTCTACCTCTGCTTACCGAGTGCTGGGATTAAAGGCGTGCGCCATCACGCCCGGCTAAGTTTTTTGTTTTGTTTTGTTTTAAGAGAGAGAGAATGGGTGCAGCAGGGCCTCAAGATATAGAAAATGAACTCCAGACCCACGCGCCACTCTGTGCATCTCTCTCGCCTCACGTGGGTTTTGGGGAATCGAACCTGGGTCCTTTGGCTTTGTAGGCAAGTGCCTTAACCGATAAGCCATCTCCCCAGCTCAAACTGAAGATTTTTGAAAGCCAGGAGTGGTGGCACACACCTTTAATCCCAGCATTTGGGGAGGCAGAGGTAGGAGGATCGACGAGAGTTGAAACCAGCCTGAGATTACAGAGTGAATTCCAGGTCAGCCTGGGCTACAGTGAGACCCTCCGTCAAAACCAAAACAAGAGCTGGGCATGGTGGCACACGCCTTTAATCCCAGCACTTGGGAGACAGAGGTAGGAGGATCGCCATGAGTTCGAGGCCACCCTGAGACCACATAGTGAGTTCCAGGTCAGCCTGAACTAGAGTGAGACCCTACTTCAAAAAAATGGGTGTTGTAAGCACCCATTTGTTGGAGAATACAGTCGTTGAAGTTCCCAGTGCTGAGAAGAATCTGGCTCAGTGAATGTGCTATGGAAACTACTGCCCAGCTATGCCATGAGGTTTTTTGTTTTTTTTGTTTTTTGTTTTTTTTGAGAGAGAGAGAGAAAGGCAGAGAGAGAAAATGGGTGCACCAGGGCCTCCAGCCGCTGCAGACGAACTCCACATGCATGTGCCCCCTTATGCATCTGGCTTCTGGCTTATGTGGGCTTTGGGGAATCCAACCAAGGTCCTTTGGCTTCGCAGGCAAGTGCCCCAACCGCTAAGCCAACTCTCCAGCCCTGCCATCACATATTTGGGGTTTTTCGAGGCAGGATCTCACTCTAGCCCAGGCTGGCTTCGAACTCTGCCCCACCATGCCTGACTTGTTTTTGGAGACAGGGTCTCATGAATCCCAAGCTGGTCTCAAACTCACTAATGTAGCTGAGGATGACCTTGGCTTGGTCCTTGGCCTTTGGGAAGTTTTTACTGTGCAGCTCAGGCTGGCCTTGCCTACCCTTCCTCTCTCAGGTGCTGGTATTACAGAGGCATGCTCCATCTCTGGGCTTTGAACTTTATAACTGAGTCAATGGTGACATTCATGTCATAACAGCTCTCAGGAAGCAGAGGCAGGAGGGTTATCATAAATTTAAGACCAGTAGGGCAACCTGTTTATAGACTCTTGCCAGGCCAGACATGGTGGGTCATGCCTTTAATGCCAGCACTTGGGAGGTAGAGGTAGGAGACTAGTGAGGTTGAGGCTAGTTTAGGACTACTGAAAAGAATTTCAGGACACCTAGGGCTAGAGTGAGACCCTACCTTGGAAAAAAAAAAGCTGGGTGTGGTAGTATACTTTTTTATTTCAGCCTTTGGGAGGCTGAGGTAAGAGGATCTCAGAGTTTGAGGTCAGCCTAGGCTAGAGTAATACCCTATCTTGCTTTTTTTTTTTTTTTTTTTTTTTTTTATTTTTTTATTGACTTTTTTTTTTTTTTTTTTTTTTTTGTTTTGAGGTAGGGTCTTAATCTGGTCCAGGCTGACCTGGAAAAACCCCACCTGATCCTCCTACCTCTGCCTCCCGAGTGCTGGGATTAAAGGTGTGCGCCACCCCCTGGCTTTTATTCTTTTAATCTTTACCAAAAAAACCCACCTGATAGTCTCCCCATTCCACTTTAGAACTCCAGTTCCATCATATCCCCTCCCTCTCTCCATTAGTCTCTCTCCTAATTTGATGACATCATCTTTCTCTTCTATTTTGAGGGTCTTGCAAAGGTATTGCTAGGCACTGCAAGATCATGGATATCGAGGCCAATTTCTGTGTGGGCAGTTGCATTGTAAGAGGTCATATCCTTCCTTTGGCTCTTCCATTCTATCCGCCCCCTCTTGCGCAATGGTCCCTGAGCCATTGGAGGGTGTGTTGCTTTTTTTTTTTGTTTTTCAAGATAGGGTCTCGCTCTAGCTCAGGCTGACCTGGGATTCACTATGTAGTCTCAGAGTGACCTTGAACTCACAGTGAACCTCCTACCTATGCCTCCCGTGCCACTATGCCTGGCTGAGACCCTACCTTGAAAAACCAACTATATATATATTTTTTATGAATAGCTTTTCTTTAGAGATACAGGGCTGTCTATATGTATGGAAATGAGTGCAAAAAAGCAGAAGCAGGGCTGGAGAGTCTATATGTATGAAGAAAGGAGTGCTCAATTCTCCAGGACCCACGTAAGCCAGATGCACAAGGGGGTGCATGCATCTGGAGTTGTTTGCAGTGGCTGGCTGGCGCGCCCATTATTCTCTCTCTCTCTCTCTCTACCTGCCTATTTCTGTATCTCTCTCTCAATAAATAAATAAATAAATAATAAAAATATTTAAAAAAAAAGCAGAACAAGGGCCACATGTGGTGGCATACTCCTTAAATCTCAACACTTGGGGGTCAGAGGTAGGAGAAACACAGAGTTTGAGGCCACCCTGAGACTACAGAGTGAATTTCAGGTCAGCCTGGTCTATAGTGAAACCCTACCTTGAAAAAAACAAAACAAAAAACAGGACAAACCAGGCATGGTGACACATGTCTTTAATCCCAGCACTAGGAAGGATGAGGCAGGAGGATTCAGAAAGCTGGGGATGTAGCTAGGTTGATAGCAGTGCTACCCAGCATGCACCAACCAATCTGGGATTAGATTAATTGGCCATGGTAACATGCCCAGCACTCTGGAGGTCTATGCAGGGAGATCAGAAGTTAAAGATCAACCTCATCTACATAGCAAGTTCTGGGCCAGCCAGGGCTACTTAAGACTCCATCTTAAAAGAGAAAAGACAATCGTGAGGGTTTGTTTTGAGTAATTTTCAAGCCAGGCATGGTGGCACATACCTTTAATCCCAGCACTTGGGAGGCAGAGTTAGGAGGATCGCTGTGAGTTTGAGGTGAGCCTGAGCTAGAGGGAGACCCTACTTCAAAAAAAAAAAAATACTTAAATAATTTCCAAAGCCATTTGAGACTGAGAACTTGATGCTTTTTGTTCTTTTCTTTCATAGCCGGGCCCCTCAGATGAGAGCTGCACCCAGGCCAGCTCCTGCAGCCCAGCCACCAGCAGCAGCGCCTCCATCTGCAGTTGCTTCACCTGCTGCTGCACCTCGGCAGCCCGGTCTGATGGCCCAGATGGCGACCACTGCAGCCGGTGTGGCTGTGGGCTCTGCGGTGGGGCACACCCTGGGGCACGCTATCACTGGGGGCTTCAGTGGAGGTAATAATGCTGAGCCTGCAAAGCCTGATATCACTTACCAGGTAAGATTTTGGGCAGTCTTTCCTTTGTATGGGTGTATTGTGAGAAAACTTGGCTGTTAGTAAGTTCCTTTTGGGTGAAAGCTGTCATTAATGTTAGATTCCATGATGCTATTAGTAGAAAGTGGGCTATCACGGGCTTAGCAGTTAAGGGTTACTGGTACCATCTCCAGGTCCCACATTTAGCAAAAAGCAAAAGTGATGCAAGGGCACGATGCTGCTCTTGCCCACAAGGGGGCGCGTGCATCTGGAGTTTGTTCACAGCAGCTGAGAGGCCACTGGCTCCCTCTCTCAAATAATTTTTTTTTTTTTTTTTTTTTTTTTTGAGGTGGGGTCTCACTCTAGTCCAGGCTGACTTGGAATTCACTATGTAGTCTCAGGGTGGCCTTGAACTCATGGTGATCCTCCTACCTCTGCCTCCCAAGTGCTGGGATTAAAGGCGTGCGCCACCACGCCCGGCAAAAAAAAAAATTTTTTTTTAAGACTGTGGACTATTAAAAGCCATAAATGGGGCTGGAGAGATGGCTTAACAGTTAAAGCATTTGCCTGCAAAGCCTAAGGACCCAGGTTTGATTCTCCAGGTCCCACATAAGCCAGATGCACAAGGTGGCACATGTGTCTGGAGTTCATTTGCAGTGGCTAGCATCCCTGGTGTGCCCTTTCTCTCTTGCGTGTGCGTGCTCTCTCTCTCTCTCTCTCTCTCTCTGATAAAATCTTTAACAAAAAAACCCATAAGTGCCAGGCATGGTGGTGGACACCTTTAATCCTAGCACTTGGGAGGCAGAGGTAGGAGGATTGATGAGAGTTCTAGACCACCCTGGGACTACATAGTGAATTCCAGGTAAACCTGGGCTAGAGTGAGACCCTACCTTGAAAAACAAAAACAAAGCCACAAGTTGTGTTAGAGTCTGACACTTAGGCCATCAACAGCTTCGCCTTTTTTGGGGTGGGGGGGGGTTGAGGTAGGATCTTACTCTATCCCAGGCTGACCTGGAATCCTTGGCCCATTTCTTTTTCTTCAAGATAGGGTCTTGCTGTACCCCAGACTGACCTGGAATTCACTGTCTAATCTCAGGGTGGCCTAGAACTCACCTTTGCCTCCTGAATGCTGGGATTAAAGGCATACACTACCGCCCCAGGCTTGTTTGGGATTTTTTTAGTGGGAGGGACTTCTTTGTTCTTGAATGTTTATGCTTGCTGAAATTTTGTTTGCTTTTACATTTAAATGGTGGAACCTTAGTTGCACCTGATTCTAGTTGTTTGCGCAATTAACAGCAAAGATTATGAACATGAACTTTGTTCCTTGATTGTCACTACAGTTTCCTTCCTCAGTAGTGCTGACCATTGTATCTTCCCAGGAGCCTCAGAGTGCCAGGCCAGTGGAGCAGCAGCCTTGCTTTTTTGAGATCAAACAGTTCCTGGAGTGTGCCCAGAACCAGAGTGACGTTAAGCTCTGTGAGGGTTTCAATGAGGTGCTGAAACAGTGCAGAATAGCAAATGGTAGGTGATTTACACATCTGCTCGGTTCATAGCTGTGTTCCTGAACCCCTATAGGACTTGGGGAGTTTTTACTTAAATTTCTCTAAGCTTTTTACCACCTATTTTCTAAACCTGAATCTTCCTTAAACTGTAAAATCAATGTGCCATATCTTACTGTGGTTTACTGCATGGTCTCCTAGTCTTACAGCCCTCAATGGGGGGGGGGGTTAAGTAGTTGGGTGGGATTCTTGAGATTTAATTGGCCTGTTTCTGTGGAATTTATACCTAACAGTTCAGTTTAACAGCTGTCACAATGCTTGTTTTCTTCCCACCTTCAGGTAGATAGGAGAAAGGGAAGTTAACCCTTTCAGGTGGTGTAAGGCTGCAAGTCCAAGTTTGTCAGAACTCTGTTGACATAACATGGACTATCAGTGGCTAAACTTCTGCTTCAGGACTCTGTCCCTAGAAGCATATATGTCCTGTCTTAGTGTGGATTTTGGTGTGGTGAAAGGAAACCATTAGCTTAGAAAAGAAAGCTGTAACCTTGGACATTGTTTAGTGAGTGTCTGCAGCTAGTGCTCTTCTGACTTTTCTTTTCTCTTTGCAGGAATTATCTAAGAAGTTATTCAGCCTGAAGAAATGGAAAATCTGCTCTGATGACCAAGTTCCTTTAGCATAAAAATGTAATTATAGTGAATGTGTAAAGCTCTAAATTAAACTCTCTATTAACAGTTCTATTGCTTCAGAGTGGCCATGGAGAAGTGTCCTGACTGTACAGAAGCTCTTTGACACGTATAGGATGGGCTGGGCAAGTGTGGTGTGGCCCCTCAACCGGCTGTGATGTTTATGAGCTATTAGAATAAAGTGATTTTGTTCCCAGGAGTGGTGTCATGAGTTGGATGTTCCTGCTGAATGTAATGGAATTTGCCTAGAAGACAACTATCTCAGCATGTCTCAGTTCCTCTGGTTGACAGTAACTGAATATTAGCATCGCCCAGCAGATCTCCCTGAGGAGTTAAATGAGGAGCAGCTCACCAGCTACTGTGCTGCCTAAGACTCCAGCTGCTACAGGCTTAGAGTGCCATAAACTGAGCAGCAACAAGAAACTGCTTAAGGGCTGGACAAATGGCTTAGTGGTTGAGGTGCTTGCCTACAAAGCCAAAGGACCCAAGTTCAATTCCCTGGTATCCATGTAAAGCAGATGCACAAGATGGCACGCACCTGGAGTTTGCAGTGGCTAGAGACCCTGGTGCGACCATTTTATCCTTCTCTTTCTCAAATAAATATTTTTAAATAAAAAAACAGTCAATCTGGACTTGGGATGCTGAAGCCTATAGGGCAAAGGGATATAATGGGTCCACCCGAGCTTCTAGCCATTGCAAACTTCAGACGCACCACCTCTTGCATCCGGCTTTACATGGGTGCTGGGGAATCTTGAACCTGGGTCCTAATGATTTTGCAGGCAATCTTCCTCCAGGACTTTTGATCCTTCTGGCACACGTGATCACAACACAAGTGGGAGGATCATTTCAAGGTTGAGAACAGCCTGTATACTGACTGACATTTGTATTTCCACAGATCTGGCCTTAAAAGTTCTACTTTGTTTTTTTGTTGTTTTTAAGGTAGGATCTCACTAGCCCAGGCTGACCTGGCACTAACTTTGTAGTCCCAGGTTGGCCTGGAACTCATAGCAATCCACCTACCTGTCTCCTGGCTGAAGTTCCTACTTTTTTTGTTTGTTTTGTTTTTCAAGGTAGGGTCTCACTTTAGCTCAGGCTGACCTGAAATTCACTATATGTATTCTCAAGGTGGCCTTGAACTCACAGTGATCCTCCTACTTCTGCCTCCCATGTGCTGGGATTGTGCTCGAGGCAGGGTTTCACTCTTCCAGGCTGACCTGGAATTAACCAGTCCATGCCCATGGTGATCCTCCTACCTCTTTTTTTTTTTTTTTTTTTTTTTTTTGAGAGCGATAGAAAGGCAGAGAGAATGAGCATGCCAAGACCTTCAGCCTTCTGTGAACCCCCAAATACTTGTGCTCCCTTGTGTGCATATGCGCACTTCCATCACTGTGCACCTGGTTATATGTGGGACCTGGAGATTTGAACATGAGTTCTTAGGCTTGACAGGCAAGCATCTTAATCACTAAACCATCTCTCCAGCCCTATTTCTTTTTTTTTCAAGGTATTATTTATTAAATTACTTATTTTTTATTAAATAAAAATTCTTTAGCCAGGCATGGTGGCACATGCCTTTAATCCCAGCACTTGGGAGGCAAAGGTAGGAGGGTTGCCATGAGTTTGAGGCCACCCTGAGATGACAATGAATTCCAGGTCAGCCTGGTAGCTAGTGAGACCCTACCTTGAAAAACAACAAACAAAAAAATTTTAATTACAAGGGAAGAAAAAGAGAATGGGGAATTGAACCCAGTGCCTTTGGCTTTGCAGGCAAGCACATTAATTGCTGAGCCATCTCTCCAGCCCTTATTTTGGACTCTTTTTTTAATAATTATTATCACACACTCCTTTATCTTAGTTTATTTAGTTTGTTTTATTTTTATTATTTGAGAGTGACAGAGAGAAAGAGGCAGAGAGAGAGAATGGGTGCACCAGGGCCTCCAGCCACTGCAAATGAACTCAATGCATGTACCACCTTGTATATCTGGCTTACATGGGTCCTGGGGAATCAAGCCTCGAACCAGGTCCTTGGGCTTCACAGGCAAGCGTTTTAACCACTAAGCTATCTCTCCAGCTCTGGACTCTTGTATATAGCAGCTCAAAAAACATTCACAGTGGAGTAGTTGATCAGATGATAGGGATGTGGGTTAGATCTAGGTCTACTTATTTGCTTGGTGACCTTAAAGTACTTAATGTGGTTTTAGGGTGCAAGTGAAATTGCACATATTTTGCAAATGCTAATCATGGTATTTGTGGGCTGTGTAAAGCATTGTTACTCCCCTCCTTGTATTTGTAATGTTAGAGTCAGGGGCTTGAGAAAAGGTGTCAAGTAGATGCAAGAGACCAATAGTGTGGATTGTGTTGCCGCCTGAAGTAGACCCTGGCCCAAAATTGCACAGGTTAGAGGCAATACACTTTGTTCTGGCACGTGGAAGTCTTCTCAATACAAACTGCATTCTGCAAACAAGTGATGGAGCTGGGCACGGTGGCACACACCTTTAATCCCTTTAATTATTTTATTTTATTTTATTTTTTTTGTATTTTCGAGGTAGGGTCTCACTCTGGCCCAGGCTGACCTGGAATTAACTCTGTAGTCTCAGGGTGGCCTTGAACTCACGGAGATCCTCCTACCTCTGCCTCCTGAGTGCTGGGATTAAAGGCGTGCGCCACCATGCCCGGCTCCTTTAATAATTTTAATCCACCTTTAATAATTGGGAGGCAGGGTGTTGGGGATTTAGCTCAGTGGATGAGCACTTGCCTAGCAAGCGCAAGGCCCTGGGTTTGGTCCTCAGCACGGAAAAAAAAAAAAAAAAGACAAAATCACAAAAACAAAAAAAAAAAAAAAAAAAAACCAATAATTGGGAGGCAGAGATAGGAGGATCACTGTGAGTTTTGAGGCCAGCCTGAGACTACATAGTGAATTCCAGGTCAGCCTGGGCTACAGCAAGACCCTAACTAAAAAAAAAAAAAATTTTTTTTTTTCTAAGCTAGGCCTTGGGAAGAGAATGCATAAAAAAAGAAGGGCAGGGGGAAGGTCAATCTAAATTCAAGATATTGTGAATAAGACTTATGTAAACCTACTTTTTTGAAGAATGGCACATCCAGAAGCTATAGACTGTTATTAGAAAATTTTCAGTGCCTGGGATGGGATACCTTCCAGTGAGTTGTTGGCCAAGGAGGTCACGGTAGCCTCCAAAACATTAAAGGCTTTTGCCAAGGCCCTTGGTTTCCCTTGAGAAACAGATAGTAAGACCCTATTGCTGAAGACATCTCTTGCCTGAGAGGCAAGGTCACTGAGAAAGCAAGCTGGTGCTGAGCAGAAAACCTCCCTGTAGACCAGCCAACTGAAAACTGGAAAAAGCTGCACTGCATGCAGCCGTATGGGAGACAGAAGTCATCAGCAGTGAAAACAGTGGACACTGAATATTCAAGTTTGGCCATACAGGCCCAATGACAGAATGGGTGCAATAGTGGCATGTCTGCTCTTGGGGTAACCAACTGCTCCATAATTGGACTGAAGGCCCTCTCTATGGGAGGGAATACATACCTGGTACTGAAAAACCTAAGCAAAAGTCTATGGCAGGTGAGGTCATGAGCCTTAGGGGTATAAAGCCTGCTCTTGTCTGGCTAAATGTATATATTATTCCCACCAAGCTACCCTGATAGCACTACACTTAATGTCCATATTCATATATTGATGCTACTCTCACTTCTGGTTAGAGAAGCTTCTCTTTTCAGATGGCGATGATCACTGAGATGACCCAAAAGGCAACATAGTGCTGAGAAGAAGGGATGGAGGAGTGCCCAGCACTGAAACACCTCTGTCACACCCTCCAAGGCTCAGGGACCATTGTGGAAGAGGGGGAGGATAGAATGGAAGAGCCAAAGGAAGGGCATGACTTCTTACAATGCAACTGCCCAGACAGAAATTGGCCTCGATATCCATGACCTTGCAGTGCCTAGCAATACCTTCGCAAGACCCTCAAAATGGAAGAAAAAGATGATGACATCAAATTAAAAGAGAGAATAATGGAGAGAGGGAGGGGATATGATGGACATTGGCATTCTAAAGTGGAATGGGGGGAGGGGAGGGAAATATCATGTGTTTTTTGTATGAAAGTATAGAAGTTGTCAATAAAAAATGAAATATATATATATATATATATATATATATATATGAAAATAGAAAATTTTTAAGTAAGTTTTTTATTATTTATTTATTAATTAGAGACAGAGAGAGTGGGAATGAGCACTCCAGGGCCTCTAGCCATTACAAACAAACTCCAAATGCATGTGCCACCACGTGCAGCTGTCTTACGTAGGACCTGGAGAATCGAACCTGTGTCCTTAGGCTCCACAGGCAAGTTCCTTAACCTCTCTCCAGCCCCCCCCCAAGAAAAAAAACTTTTTAAAAAGATGGGTTCTCAAATGAAACTGTTGGGCTGGAGAGATGGCTTAGTGGTTAAGGCGCCTGCCTGCTAAGCCTAAGAACGCTGGTTCCAATCTCCAGGTCCCACGTTTAGCCAGATGCAAAGTGACACAAGGGCGCAATGCCGCACCTGCCCACAAGGGGGCGCATGCATCTGGATTTCGTTCACAGCAGCTGAGAGACTGCTGGCGCGCCCATTCTCTGTCTCCTTCTCCCTCTCTGTCTGTCTCTCCAACAATAAAAATAAATAAATAATAAATAAATAAATAAATAAATAAATAAATAAATAAATAAATAAAATGAAGCTGTTTTGTTTGCTCGGGGTGGAGTCATAGTCATGCTAGGCAAGCACTTGAAGGAAAACCATGGCAGGTACATCACAGGTGGATTCCTGAAAGGGAAGTTCCCTAACCTTTAAAATCTGCTGTGTCCACACAGGCAATCCTTGAGAGGATCCCCATGACAGCAATTTTGCACCAAGGTGTCACAAAGGCCTGTGCTCACTATCCATGGAAGTATGTTCCCTATGAAGCTGGCTGTGCCTCGTCTGGGCTGACCACTGTGCTGTCTGGCCTGGTCCCAAGCCTTCCGAGTTTCCAGCACCCTCCACCAGAGGTCACCCCTGGTAAAGTTCCACCCCATGCCTATCCTAGCTGGGCCTTGGCTTGCATCCCAGGTTTGCAGTTGCGGTTTATTTTTGGCATGTCAGTGCAGGCACCCGTCACCAAGTACCATACTCCAAAAGAGCGAGATATCTAACTTACAAGTGTCTGCTTGGGACACAGCTTCAGCCCTCTGTTGTCCTGGTCCTTCAGGAGCTCCAGGACCTTTGAGATTTTTGTCACTTTCATTCAAGGGCCTGCGAGGACCTAACAGGGTGAGTATCCAGGCAACAGGGGAGCAGAGGGCGTAGGAGGTCCCAAATGGTCAGGGGGCTGAGGATGGGCTCTGTGCTGGCTGCTCTCTGACTCAAGGCTGCGGGGAGGGATGTAATGTTCCAAAAAGACCAGGCCACCCACTTGGAACAGGTGTTAGGGGGCTGATGGAGCAGAGGACAGGCCCAAAGTTAGCCTTTAATCTCAGCACTTGAGAGACTGAAGTAGGAGGATTGTCTTGAGTTTGAGGCCAGCCTTGGGGCTACAGAGGGAGTTCCAGGTCAGCCTAGGCCTGAGTGAGACCATGCCTTGAAAAAAAGAATAAAAATTTTAAAAGTCCCTAGCCCTCAGGCCTCAGAGATGGGGACACACACACACACACACACATGGCCAGAATTTGGTTAACCTGGCTCTGCTAGGGAATGGAGCCCCCAGTCCAGGATTGCATCCTGGCATGGGAACAGATACACCCTCCATGCAAGGTCAAACAACAGGAGGTGTGTGAGGGGCACAGATGTCCATTTGGGGAGCTTGTCTGCAAATGAGCTTGTGTGGAACAAACACTCCCAGGCCCTGCTGACAGGGTCTGTATTCAGCTCAGTTCAGGTGCTTGGCTATTGGCAAAGAAGACAGTTGTTATGCTAAGCCTTCCTCTGGTTACCAGGCACCCAGTAGCAGGGACACCAGGCTTCCTGGAACAGCCTGTCTGAGTCCTGAGGCAGCCAGGACTGCTGCTTGGCTGGTCAGCAAATTGGGCCCTTGAGAGGCCAGGCCTTCTGGGGCCCATGGAAGTGGGGCAAGAGGCAGTGTGTGCCTGTTGCCTGCTTGCCTCTGTTTTGCGGGTAATTTTCTTCAATGGTCAAATGCTGGGTCTGAGGTAGGGGTTCAGTTCCCTGGCAGGAGCCCTTTATGTGCCCCCTGCCCTGCAGAAAACAAGGTAAGCCAGTTCTGTGTCCAAATTTGATTATGCTAACTCTGGTCTGGAGGTGTGTAGCTCAGTGGTAGAACACTTGCCTAGCATGCACAGGGCTCTGGGTTTGATTCCCACTACTGCAAAGAAATAACAAAGGGGTCAGCAGGTTGGGAATGTAGCTCTGTGGTAGTGTGCTTGCCTAGGATGCACAAGTTCCTGGGTTCAATCCCTACCACTAGAAAATATTGTCACTGACTGTACTATCTACACTGGCCCAGAACTCACTGATCATTATTAGGTAGATTCTGAGGTATTCCATCAGCCAGAGCCTGAATCTGAGGTAGAGCTAGAGAGATGGCTTAGTGGTTAAGGCACTTGCCTGTGAAGCCTAAGGACCCAAGGTCGATTCCCCAGGTCTTACATAAGCCAGATTTACAAGGTGGCACATGCATCCTGGAGTTCATTTGCAGTGGCTGGAGGGGCCTGGTATGCCCCTTCTCTCTCCTCTTTCTCTCTCTTCCTCTGACTCAGATACAAATAAAAACAATTTTAGAGTCTGAGGTATTCCAATCAGTCAGAGCTGGACCAGAGGTCACCTGCCTAAACACGGACTCACAGCTAGGAAGCAGAAATTGCTACACATCCATGCTGGACAAAGGCAGCACAGGCTAACCGGGATGTGCTTTGTTTTGTTTTGTTTTGTTTTTTTTCGAAGTAGGGTCTCACTTTATAGTTCCAGGCTGGCCTTGACCTTATAGCAGTCCTCCTACATCCACACCATGAATGCTGGGACTAGCCGGGCGTGTTGGTGCACGTGTTTAATCCCAGCACTCGGGAGGAAGAGGTAGGAGAATCGAGGTGAGTTCGAGGCCACCCTGAGACTACATAGTGAATTCCAGGTCAGCCTGGAGTAGAGTGAAACCCTACCTGAAAAAAAAAAAAAAAAAAAAAAAAAAAAAAAAAAATGCTGGGCTGGGACTAAAAGTGGATGCCACCACCACGCCTGACTTAACCAGATGTTCTACTGAAGATCACTATCTGATGGCAGAGATAACAGCACACAGTGGCAAGCCATACCCAAGGCTGGAACCAAGACTCTTTTGCCCAGCTCTGACACAGTGTTTAGCTTTCAGCCAGGTGCCATGGCTCATGTTTGTAATTCCAGCACTCAGGAAGGTAAGGCAGGAGGACTGTTATAAATTGAAGGCCCATCTGGGCTACATAGTGAGTTTGAGGCTAGTTTGGCCCACAGAGTAAAACCTATCTCAAAACAATAACAAGGCTAGGTGTGGTGGTACACACCTTTCATCCCAGCACCCAGGAGGGCTAGGTGTGGTGGCCTTTAATCCCAGCACTCGGGAGGCAGAGGTAGGAGGACCTGAGAGTTCATCCCAGGTCAGCCTGGACCAGAGTGAAACCCTACCTCGAAAAACCAAAAAAAAAAAAAAAAAAAAAGTAGGAGGATCATTGTGAGTTCGAGACCTCCCTGAGACTACATAGTGAATTCCAGGTCAGCCTGGACTAGAGTGAGATCCTACCTTAAAAATAAAAATAAAAATAAAAAACAAAAAAGAAACACTGAACAACAACAACAAATGGGAGCCCAAGATGATGGTGCACACACCTGTAATCCTAGCACTTGGGGAGATGGAGGCAGGGCAGTAGGGCATGATGGGGAGATCAGCTGAGGTGGGATCAGAAGTTCAAGGCCAACGTCAGCTACATGAGACACTGTCCAACCTCCTCTCCCCCCCCAAAAAAAAAAATGAGTGTTCAGTGTTAGCAAAATGAAAGAGGGAGGGCTTATGAAAGTGCTGGTGACAGACAGAATGAGTGAAGGAGCAGTGTGGTGAAGGAGGGGTGTCTTCAGGTGACGCTTACAGCTGGGGAAATAAAGAAAGACCACTGCAATGGAACATGGCTGTGATGAAATCTTGGCTTCTCATTTTTGTTGAAAATACAGAGAACACAGAGCAGCAGGTCCTAGTCTCCTCAGAGGGACTTAAGAAACTGCACTTTTAAATTTGTCCTCTGCAGGGTTTTTTTTTTTAATTTCATTTTTACTTTATTTTTATTTATTTTTTTGACAACTTCTTTAATTGTAAACAATATCCCATGGTACTTCCCTCCCTCCCCCCACACTCCCTTTTGAAACTTCACTCTCCATCACATCCCCTCCCCCTCTCAATTAGTCTCTTTTCAGTGTGATGTCATGATCTTTTCCTCCTATTATGATGGTATTATGTAGGTAGTATCAGGCACTGTGAGGTCATGGACATCCAGGCCATTTTGTGTCTGGAGGAGCACGTTGTAAGGAGTCCTGCCTTTCCTTTGGCTCTTACATTCTTTCCACCCCCTCTTTTGCAATGGACCCTGAGCCTTGGAAGATAGGTTTAAGATGTTTCAGTGCTGAGCACTCCTCTGTCCCTTCTTCTCAGCACCATGGGGCCTTCTGAGTCATCCCAAAGTTGCCACCATCTGAAAAGAGAAGCTTCTCTAACCAAAAGTGAGAAAAGCATTAATATATGGGTGTGGACATTCAGGGAAGTGCTTACTGGGCAGTTTGGTAAGCATAGTATACACATTTAGCGTGACACCAGCAGACATTACAACCTTAGGGCTCATGACTACCCCTGTTGTAGGTTTTCAGTATCAGGGATGTGTTCCCTCCCACGGAGCAGGCCTCCAGTCCAATTAGAAAGCAGTTGTTTTCCCCCATAACAGACATGCCACTATTGCACCATTGGCTCATTTGGCCCAGCTGGCCAAATTTAAAGCTTGAAGTGTTCACTGTTGAGTATCTTCACTGGTGTTTTCTCTCTCTCCCATTGGTTTTTCGAGGTAGGGTCTCACTCTGGCCCAGGCTGACCTGGAATTCACTATGTAGTACCAGGCTGGGCTTGAACTCTTGGCGAGATCCTCCTACCTCCACCTCCAGAGTGCTGGCTCCTTTTATTGTTTATTTTATTTTTTTGATATATCAGGAGTTCAAGGTCATTCTTGACTACAAGTGACCCCACCTCAAAAACCAACCAAAAGCCTGGTGTGGTGGTGAACTCCTTTAATCCCAGCACTTGGGAGACAGAGGTAGGAGGATCGCCATGAGGCCACCCAGAGACTACATAGTGAACTCCAGGTCAACCTGAGCTAGAGCAAGACCTTACCTCAAAAAAAAAAAAAAAAAAAAAAAAAAAAAAAAAGAGAGGCTTAACAGTTAAGGTACTTGCCTGCAAAGCCCAAAGACCCAGGTTCGATTCCCTAGGACCCATGTAAGCCAGCTGCACAAGGTGGTGTATATTCTGCAGTTTGTTTGCAGCAGGTGAGGGACCTGGCATGCCCATTCTCTCTCTTGCTCTCTCTCTCAAATAAATAAGAGTTTTTTTTTTTTTTTAAGGCATGTGCCACCACACCCGACTATGTTTTTTTTTTTTTTATTTTTATTTATTTATTGGCAACAGACAGACAGAGAGAGAAAGTGGGAGAGAGAGAATGGGTGCCTCCAGCCACTGCAAACGAACTCCAGATGCATGTGCCACCTTGTGCATCTGGCTAATGTGGGTCCTGGGGAATTAAGCCTCGAACCAGGGTCCTTAGGCTTCACAGGCAAGCGCTTAGCTACGAAGCCATCTCTCCAGCCCCAAGAGTTATAAAACATGGAGAAAGAGCTCCAGCCCACGAGGACACATCCTCTGCACTGAGGGGAACTGACTGCTTCTTTCTACTCCCCTCTCAGGCCTTCAGAATCCCCCCTCCCAGACACGGAGCATGACCCGGGACGAGGCTCTCCCTGACTCCCACTCTGCCCAGGGCTTCTATGAGACCTATGAACCCAAGGAAATCCTGGGCAGGTAAGACCTATACCTTCCCCAGGATGTCCTGACCTGAGCTAGAGCAGGCTCTGGGACCCGGAGAGACCTCGGCTTGACCCTCCACACTGGCCCCTTAAAGAATGCCTGTTGTGGGCGCTGCCTTCCTGAAGCCAGAACAGACGAAAGGGACGTGAGATCAGCAAGTTCTCCTCTCAGGCACTGCGGACAAGAACATCTAAACTCGCCTTTGGGTTAGGGGCGGAGAACCCCTCTCTCTCCCCACTTCCTGCCCCCTTCCCCCATTCTTTGCCCTCTGTTCTCTTACCTTTGACTTCCCTCTCCCCCTCCTTCCCTTTCTTTTTCTTCCTTTATTTGTTCTTTTGTTTTTTTGAGGTCTCATTCTAGCTCAGGCTGACCTGGAATTCACCATATAGTTTCACAGCAATTCTCCTACCTCTCCCTCCTGAGTGCAGGGATTAAAGGGGTGCACCATCATGCCCAGCATTTTTTTTATTTTTGAGGCAGGGTCTCACACTAGCACAGATTGGCCTCAAACTTGCAGTGATCCTCCTGTCTCAGCCTTCCAAGTGCTGGGATTCCGGGCATGTGCCACCATGTCCAGCTGTACTATGTCTGAGGAGCACTGAATGAGGAGTCAAGAGGTTTGATAGGAGGCTTGTTATCCCTCAGTTGTAGGCCAGTCACTCAGAGCTCTGTGTCTGTATTGCCTCGCCCTATCGTCTCCCCAAAGCTCCCAGGGAGTGGGGAGAAATATAAACTACCAGCTTGGCTTGGTGGCACATGTTTGTGATCCTAGCACAAAGGAAGCTGAGGCAGGAGGATCCTGAGTTTGAAGCCAGTCTGGAATACACAGAGACCCTGGGGGTGGAGAGAGAAAGAGAGAAACAGAGAGAGAGAGACAAAGAGAGAGAATTAGCTAGGCAGGGAAGACAGGAGAGGAAAGAAGGAGGGAAGGGCGTGGTGGTACATGCCCCTAATCCCAGCACTTGGGAGTCAGAGGTAGGAGGACTGCCGTGAGTTCGAGACCACCCGGAGACTACGTAGTGAATTCCAGGTCAGCCTGAGCTAGAGTGAGACCCTACGGAGGAAAAAGTAAAAGAAGGAAGGGAGGGAAGATTATCACACAGAGAGCAAAACCCCCTCTGCTCTGGCTTTGACCTGGGACTTCACTGTGGGTGAGGGGTCCTAAGGCCATCTGTCCTCTGCCCCTCAGGGGAGTTAGCAGTGTGGTCAGGCGCTGCATCCACAAGCCCACATGCAAGGAATACGCAGTGAAGATCATTGACATCACCGGCGGAGGCAGCTTCAGCTCCACAGAGGTTCAGGAGCTGCGAGAAGCCACACTGAAGGAGGTGGACATCCTGCAAAAGGTCTCAGGACATCCCAACATCAGTGAGTGATGGCCCCACTCAAATCAAATCACACTAGCATGCTCCACCATGATTCTGCCCTGGCACTCCAAGTCAGGGCATGCAAACACACGCCATGGCTGGCTAGAACCATCCATGGACACCGTGCCCTTGAGGCTACCAGCTCCATCCTTACTGCTCCGACAGAGAGAGTCCCAGACAGGGCTGGGAATGGGGGCAGGTGGGGCAGGGAAGTGGCTAGTCCCCGGGGTCCTTCCACACCCCTGTAACCCCCTTTGAGCACCATCCCATTCCCACCCCTGCTTCTGAAGCCAGCTCACAACCGCTTCATTTCCCATTCGCTGTGCTCTGCGGGCCCTGCTCAGTCTGCCCTGCTCCTTGACACCAGCCAGCCATTTCCATTTCAGTACAGCTGAAGGACACATATGAGACCAACACTTTCTTCTTCTTGGTGTTTGATCTGTAAGTACCCAACCCTGGAGCTACCATTATCCTGGGATCTAGGAGAACCCCTGCCCTGGTTACCCACCCAGTTGTGAGGGAGATCATCCCCCCAACCCATTCTGAGGCCAGATAGGATCACAGATGTGTTAGGGCCAGGCTGCCAGGTTTCAAAACCTGGAACACCACTTAGGGAATGAGATATATATATCTGTGGAGAGAGAGAGAGCAAGACGCTACCTTGAGAAAAATATATATATATATTTGAGGGCTGGAGGGATGGCTTAGTGGTTAAGGTATTTACCTACAAAGCCAAAGGACCCAGGTTTGATTCCCCAGGACCCACATAAGCCAGCTGCACAAGGTGGGGCATGTGTCCGGAGTTTGTTTGCAGTGGCTGGAGGCCTTGGGGAACCCATTCTCTCTCTTTCCTTCTTTTTCTCTGTGCAATAAATAAAAATAAAATATTTGAGGGCTGGAGAGATCCTTAGTGGAACGCTTGCCTATGGAGCCCAAGGAAGCCAGCTGCACAAGGTGGGTAAGCCAGATGCACAAGGGGTGCATGCATCTGGAGTTCGTTTGCAGTGTCTGGAGGCCCTGGCACACCCATTCTCTCTCTCTCTCTCTCTCTACCTGCCTATTTCTGTATCTCTCTCTCTCAAATAAATAAATAAATAAATAATAATAAAATAAAATAAAATATTTGAAAGAAAGGATGGACACAGGGCCAGAGAGGTGGCTTAGCAGTTAAGCACTTGCCTGTGAAGCCTAAGGGCCTTGGTTTGAGGCTCGATTCCCCAGTACCCACTTAAGGCAGATGCACAAGATGGCACATACATCTGGAGTTTGTTTGCAATGGCTGGAGGCCCTGGTGCGCCCTCTCTCTCTCTCTCCCTCTTTCTCTCTCGCTAATAAATAAAAGATAAACCAAAATTTAAAAAGAAGGATGGACACACCAGGGTCCCTTGCTGCTGCAAACAAACTCCAGATGCATGTACTAGCTGTGTGGTATTGGGGACTTGAACCCAGGCTTGCAGGCTTTGCAGGCAAGTGCTTTTATTTGCTGTTCCATCTTCCCAGAATCTATTTTGAGACATCAGCTTTCTATGATGGTCAGATTCCCCTGCCCCAGGATTCAGTCTGTTGCTCAGGGTAGCCTCAAACTCCTGACTCAACCTCCCAAGTTTTGGGATTACAGGTCTGTGCTACTACTTACAGCTTTTCATTTTCCGATTACCCATAGAAGAGTCTCCTAGGACCCCCTCCAGACTTCGCAGCAGCTGTCCCAACTCAGCTCTGTCACAGGGCTCTGTCCATATGAACACTGGGGACAGATCAAATGTCTCTGACCTTTGAAGAGGTTGCTAGCGGAAGCTATTTTTTTATTGCTGCCCTGAGGTGTCCTCCAGAGCATAACTAGATAGTTCTAGCAGAGACCTTTCTAGATCAGATAGGAAAGATGGAATTGCAACACCTTTGACTTTTTTTGTTTTGGTTTGGTTTTTCGAGGTAGGGTCTCGCTGTAGCTCAGGCTAACCTGGAATTCACTATGTAGTCTCAGTGTGGCCTCGAACTCACGGAGATCCTTCTACCTCTGCCTCCCGAGTGCTAGTATTAAAGGCGTGTGCCACCACACCCGGCTCCTTTTGATTTAAAAAAATTTTTTTTAATATTTTTAAATTTTTATTTATTTATTTTGGTGTTTCAAGGTAGGATCTCACTCTAGCCCAGGCTGACCTGGAATTCACTATGTAGTCCCAGGGTGGCCTCGAACTCACGGCGATCCTCCTGCTGGGATTAAAGGCATGCACCACCACGCACGGCTCCTATATTTTTTATTTTTATTTATTTATTTATTTATTTTATTTTATTTATTTATTTTTTTTTTTTGGTTTTGCGAGGTAGGGTCTCACTCTGGTCCAGGCTGACCTGGAATTAACTATGTAGTCTCAGGGTGGCCTCGAACTCTCGGCGATCCTCCTACCTCTGCCTCCCAAGTGCTGGGATTAAAGGCGTGCGCCACCACGCCCGGCTATTTATTTATTTTATTTCACAGGGAAATAAGGAGAGAGAGAGAGAGAGAGAGAATGGGCGTGCCAAGGCCTCCAGCCACTGCAAACGAACTCCAGATGTGTGCATCCCCCCTTGTGCATCTGGCTAATGTGGATCCTGGGGGATGGAACCTGGGTCCTTTGGCTTTGCAGGCAAATGCCTTAACTACTAAGCTGTCCCTCCAGCCCAAATATTTTTTATTTCTTACAAACATATTTTTATTTATTTGAAAGATAGACCCAGAGACACAGATAGAAAGAATGGGCTCTCCAGGGCCTCCAGCCACTGTAAATGAACTCTAGATGCATGTGCCACCTTGTGCATCTGGCTTATGTGGGTCCTGTGGAATTGAACTGTGGTCCTTTGGCTTTGCAGGCAAGTGCCTTACTTAACTGCTAAGCCATCTCTCCAGTCTCTTAATTTTTATTTATTTATTTATTTATTTATTTATTTATTTATTTATTTATTTATTGCAGAGAGAGAGAGTGGCAGATAGAGAATGGGCATGCTAGGGCCTCCAGCCACTGCAAAGGATTGGAACCGCTGGAGATTGGAACCAGTGTTCTTAGGCTTAGGAGGCAGGCGCCTTAACCCCTAAGCCATCTCTCCAGCCCTACTTTTTTTTTTTTTTTTTTTTTTTTTTTTTTTTCAGCCCTACCTTTTGACTTTTTTTTTTCCTTTGGTTTTTCGAGGTAGGGTCTCACTCTGGCCCAGGCTGACCTGGAATTCACTATGCAGTCTCAGGATGGCCTTGAATTTATGGCAATCCTCCTACCTCTGCCTCCCAAGTGCTGGGATTAAAGGCGTGCGCCACCACGCCCGGCTCCTTTTGACTTTTTGAGACAGGATGTGGCTATGTAGCCCAAGATGGCTTCCAGATTTTTTTTTTTTTTTTTTTTTGGTTTTTCGAGGTAGGGTCTCACTCTAGTCCAGGCTGACCTGGAATTCACTATGTAGTCTCAGGGTGGCCTTGAACTCTCGGCGATCCTCCTACCTCTGCCTCCCGAGTGCTGGGATTAAAGGCGTGCGCCACCACGCCCGGCTGGCTTCCAGATTTTGATCCTCCTGCTTCAGCCTCCCAAATACAAGCATTGCAGATGTCCACCACCAAGGCAAACTTTGAAAATTTATTTATATATTCCCCTCCACCACCAAGGTAAGATCTCACCTTAGCCCAGGCTGACTTGGCACTCACTCTGTAGTCCCAGGCTGGCCTTGAACTCACAGTGATCCTCCTACCTCTGCCTCCAAGTGCTGGGATTAAAATCATGCGCCACCACATGCCTGCGAAGCCTAAGGACCCAGGTTCGATTCTCCAGGTCCCATGTAAGCCAGATGCACATGGTGGCGCATGCGTCTGGAGTTTTTGTAGTGGCTAGAGACCCTGGGGCACCCATTCTCTCTCTCTCTCTCTGACTGAAATAAATAAAAATAAACCCTTAAAATCATGTGCCACCATACCTGGTCTTATTTATATCTATTTGAGAGACAGAGAGAGAATAGGCACCAGGGGCTTCAGCCATTGCAAATAGACTCTAGATGCATGTGCCATTTTGTGGATCTGGTTATATGTGGGTACTGGGGAATTGAACCTAGGCCTTCAAGCTTTGCAAGTAAGTGTCTTTAACAACTGAACAATCTTTCCTGCCCCCTTTTGAGGTAGGGTCTAGTTCTAGTCCAGGCTGTTCTGGAATTCACTCTGTAGTCTCAGAGTGGCCTCAAACTCATGGCGATCCTCCTACCTCTGCCCCTTAAGTGCAGGGATTAAAGGCATGTGCCAACATGTCCAGCTTCTTCTTAAAACTTTAAAAATATTTTATTTATTTATTTGAGAGAGAGAGAATGGCCATACCAAGTCTTCCCGCCACTGCAAAGGACATCCAGACCCATGTTCCAGCTTGGACATTTGGCTTACATGGGCACTGGGGAGTCTAATCTGGATCCTTAGGTGTCTTAGTACCCAAGGAAGCTACGATGGCACATGCATCTGGAGTTCGTTTGCAGTGGCTAGAGGTACACCCATTCTCTCTCTCTGCCTCTTTTCTCTCAAATAAATAAATAAATAAATAAATAAATAAATACTTTTCACTAGGTGTGGTGTCGCACACCTTTAATCTCAGCACTCAGGAGGCAGAGGTAGGAAGATCACCATGAATTTGAGGCCAGCCTGAAACTAAATAATGAATTCCAGATCAGCCTGAGCAAAGCCCTATCTCGAAAAACAAAAAACAAAATAGCTGGGCGTGGTGGCGCACGCCTTTAATCCCAGCACTCAGGAGGCAGAGGTAGGAGGATCGTTGTGAGTTCCAGGACACCCTGAGACTACACAGTGAATTCCAGGTCAGCCTGAGCTAGGGTGAGACCCTACCTCAAAAAAAATCAAAACCAAACCAAAACAAAAAATCCCCAACTCTCTCTGATTTGGTTCTGAAGTCCTGGGCTAGTCAGGGGTCCATCCTTCACCCCCAGTCCTGACAGATCCCTAGGGTACAGCTGAGGACCTCACCTTGGCACACATCCCCTCTTTCCAGCATTCTTCCAATTCTTCTCAGAGAATTCTTCCTCTCCCTCCTCCAGTTCCTCTCCTCACACTTTGGTCCTTGGTCCTTCAGGCAGAGTAAGGAGCCCACTTTGCCTCTGGTGGGAGATAGCTCTCTATGGGTAGGGGAGGAGCGGGTGGTCTTGGAAACCTTCTGTTCCCACAGGATGAAGAGAGGAGAGCTCTTTGACTATCTCACCGAGAAGGTCACCTTGAGCGAGAAGGAAACCAGGTGAGGGGCATCCCTTCCCCACGTCCTAGCCACAAATCTGGCAGGGGGCCTGTTGAACATTTGTTCTCAGTCCCTACCCCCTTGGCTCAGTCTCCATTGTCCCAGCCTGCCCTGGATTCTCCCTTACTCACAGTATGGCTGGCATGAGGGCTTTGGTCTCCCTGCATCTCAGAGAAGAACAGTAATGTGTGGATGGGTGGAACACTCATTCTGGTTTTCTTGTTTTCGTTTTTCACTCTAGCCCAAGCTGACCTGGAATTCACTATGTAGTCTCAGGCTATCCTCAAACTCATGGTGATCCTCCTACCTCTGCTTCCCTAGAGCTGGGATTAAAGGTGTGCCCACCATGCATGTGTTGCTGAAAAAAAAAAAAAGTCACTTGATTCTCGAATCAAAAATAGGAGGGTGGCCGGGCGTGCTGGCACATGCCTTTAATCCCAGCACTCAGGAGGCAAAGGTAAGAGGATCACTGTGAGTTTAAGGTTAGTCTGAGACTACATAGTGAATTCCAGGTCAGTTTGAGCTAGAGTGACACTCTACCTCGAAAACCAAACAATAAAAAATAAAATAAGGGCTGGAGAGATGGCTTAGCTGTTAAGGTGCTTGCCTGCAAAGCCAAAGGACCCAGGTTCGATTCTCCAGGACCCACATTAGCTAGCTGCACAAGGTGGCACATGCATCTGGAGTTCGTTTGCAGTGGCTGCTGGCTCTGGAACACCTCTCTCTCTCTCTCTCTCTCTCTCTCTCTTTCTCTCTCTCCCTTTCTCACTCTCTCAAATAGATAAATAAAAAAAATTTAAAAATAAAATAAAATTAAATTAAAAAAAGAGGGAGCTGGGCATGGTGGCGCATACCTTTAATCCCAGCACTTGGGAGGCAGAGGTAGGAGGATCACCATGAGTTCGAGGCCACCCTGAGTCTACATAGTGAATTCCAGGTCAGCCTGGGCTACAGCGAGACCCTACCTAGAAAAACCAAAAAAAAAAAAAAAAAGAAAAAAAAAGAAAGAAAGAAAGAAAGAAAAGAAAAAGAAAAAGAAAGAAAAGAAGGGGGTGGCGGGAACTAGGGAAGGACGGAGCAGAGGAGCCTAGCAGCATGCTGGTTAAGGATGGGTGTACAAGGCGCTGGAGTGGCCAGGGCCACATCACAGGGCGCCACACAGTTGGAGAAAAAAAAAAAAAAATTAAAGGGCTGGGGTGATTACTCACTCAGTGGCTAAAGGCGCTTAAGCATCTACTTAAAGTCAGATATAAAAAGTGATGCTAGCCTGGACTAGAGTGAAACCCTACCTCGAAAAACCAAAAAAAAAAAAAAGTGGTGCAAGCATCTGGCATCATTTGCAGTGGCAAAAGAAAACCCTTGTGTGCACCCCTCCACATAAATAAATAAAATTTTATTTTTTTAATTTTATTTGAGAGAGAGAGAGAGAGGGAGGGAGGGAGAGAATTAGAGTGCCAGGGCCTCCAGCCATTGCAAACAAACTACAGATGCACGTATCACCTTGTGCATCTGGCTTTCATGGGTCCTGGGGAATCAAATCAGGGTGCTTTGGCTTTACACATGAATGTCTTAACTGCTAAGGCATCTCTCCAGCACAATAAATAAAAATTAAAAAAAATTGCTGTGCATGGATGCTCACATCTTCAATCCAATAATAGGGAGGTTGAGGTAGGAGGTTCACCATGTGTTCAAGGTCACATGGTAGTGGTTCCAAATCAGCCAATGCTAGAATGAGACCTTGCCAAATAAAATAAAATAATATGGGCTGGAGAGATGGCTTAGTGGTTAAAGTGCATGCCTGCAAAACCCAAGGATCCAGGTTTGATTCTCCAAGTCCCACATAAGCTGGATGCACATGGTGGCGCATGCGTCTGGAGTTCGTTTGCAGTGGCTAGAGGCCCAGGCGTGACCACTCTCACTTTCTTTCTATCTTCCTCTCTCTGTCTCTAATACATAAATAAATAAAAATAAATCTTTAGAATAAAATAATAAAGCAAATGGGTTGTGTCTTTAGCTCTGTGGTAGGGTGCTTGGTTAGCATGCACAGCGTCCAGGGCTATTCCCTTGCCTGGAATAAAATGAAAACAAAAACCACATTGAGGCTTGGTGGTGAAGACCTGTAATCCCAGCACTACAGAGGCTAAAGCAGAGGTAGGTGGATTGTCATGAGTTCGAGGCCTGAGACTACATAGTGAACTCCAGGTCAGCCTGGGCTAGACCGAAACCCTACCTCAAAAAACCAAAATAAGGCCGGGCGTGGTGGCGCACGCCTTTAATCCCAGCATGCGGGAGGCAGAGGTAGGAGGATCGCCGGGAGTTCGAGGCCACCCTGAGAATACAGAGTGAGTTCCAGGTCAGCCTGGGCTAGAGCGAAACCTTACCTCGAAAAACAAAAAAAAAAAAAAAAAAAACAAAATAAAGCCAGGCGTGGTGGTGCACGCCTTTAATCCCAGCACTCGGGAGGCAGAGGTAGGAGGATCGCCGTGAGTTCGAGGCCACCCTGAGACTACATAGTTAATTCCAGGTCAGCCTGGGCCAGAGTGAGACCCTACCTCGAAAAACCAAAAAAAAAAAAAAAAAAAAAAAAAAAAAAAAAAAAAAAACCCAAAATAATTAAATAATAAAATAAGGGGCTGGAGGGATGGCTTAGTGGTTAAGGCATTTGCCTGCAAAGCCAAAGGACCTAGGTTCTGTTCCCCAGGAGCCACGTTAGCCAGATACACAAGGGGGTGCAGGTGGCTGTAGTTCGTTTGCAGTGGCTGGAGGCCCTAGCATGCCCATTCCCTCTCTTTTTTTCTCCCTCTCTCTCTGTCAAATAAATAAATTAATAAAAATAAAATATTTAAAAAAATAAGGTTGTGTATGGTGGTACATGCCTAATTCCAGCACTTGGGAAGCTGGAGATAGGAGGATTTCTGTGAGTTCAAGGCCAGCCTGAGACTACATAGTGAATTCCAGGTCGATCTGGGCTAGAGTGACACCCTACCTCGAAAAACAAAACAAAACAAAACAAAACAAAACAAAACAAAACAAAACAAAAAATAAAATCAAATAGCCAGGTGTGGTCACACACGCCTTTAATCCCAGCACTGGGGAGGCTGAGGTAGGAGGATCGCTGTGAGTTGAGGGCCATCCTGAGACTACATAGTGAATTGCAGGTCAGCCTGTACTACATACAGTGAGACCTTACCTCAAAAAAAAAAAAAAAAAGCCAAAAATTAAATAAATAAACACATAAACCAACAGCATGCTCTTGCCCCCTTAGAAAGATCATGAGGGCCCTGCTGGAGGTGATCAGTGCTCTGCACAAGCTCAACATCGTGCATCGGGACCTGAAACCTGAGAACATCCTTCTGGATGACAACATGAACATCAAGCTCACAGACTTTGGTTTCTCCTGTCAGCTGGAGCCAGGAGAGACGCTTCGAGGTTTGGTACCACAGCCTTGGCCCATGTTGGGCCCTTAGAGATGGATACTCCCTAGACTTTCCCCCTAAATTTTCCCCCAGATTAAAAATCCTACCACTTCAGGGCTGGAGAGATGGCTTAGTGGTTAAGACTGTAAAATCTAAGGGCCCAAGTTTGATTCCTTAGTATCCACATAAGCCAGATGCACAGGGTGGAGCATGTGTCTGGAGTTCATTTGCAGTGGCTGGAGGCCCCGGTGCACCCATTCTCTCTCTCTCTCAAATAAATAAATAAAATCCTACCACTTCAAGGTAGGAGGATTGCCATGAGTTCGAGGCCACCCTGAGACTACATAGTGAATTCCAGGTCAGCCTGAACTAGAGTGAGACCCTACCTTAAAAAACCAAAAAAAAAAAAAAAAAAAAAAAAAAAAAAATCCTACCACTTCATAAACTAGGTTTATGAGATGGCTCAGTGGTTAAAGGTGCCTGCTTGCAAAACCTGCCAGTGTATGTTCAATTCCCAGTCACTCATGTAGGGTTTGCAGAGGCAAGAAATCCTAGCATGCTGATACACAAACACGTGCAAATAAATAAAATTTAATTTTAAAAAATCTAGCCTGCTGGGCGTGGTGGTGCACACCTTTAATCCTAGCACTCGGGAGGCAGAGGTAGGAGGATCGCCGTGAGTTCGAGGCCACCCTGAGACTACATAGTGAATTCCAGGTCAGCCTGAGCTAGAGTGACACCCTACCTCGAAAAACAAAAAAACAAACAAACAAAAAAATCTAGCCAGTGTGGTGGCTGAGGTAGGAAGATCACTGTGAGCTCGAGGCAAGCCTGATACGACATAGTGAATTCGAGGTCAGCTTGGGCTATAGCGAGACCCTACCTCAAAAAAACAAAAATTAAGCCGGGCGTGGTGGCGCACGCCTTTAATCCCAGCACTCGGGAGGCAGAGGTAGGAGGATCGCCGTGAGTTCGAGGCCACCCTGAGAACTACATAGTGAATTCCAGGTCAGCCTGGACCAGAGTGAGACCCTACCTCGAAAAACCAAAAAAAAAAAAAAAAAAAAAAAAAAAAAAAAAAAAAAAAAAAAAAAATCAAAAAAAAAAATCAAAAAAAAAAAAAAAAAAAAAAAAAAAAAAAAAAAAAAAAAAAATCCTGTCACTTTAGAGGCTACATACCTCTATAGGCAAGACCTCATCCTAGGACTGTACAGAGCTGGGTTTCCACTACCCAAGCTCCATGCCAGGATGGCTAAAGGGGCCCAGGGAGCACCTGGCGAGATGACTCACTGGCACTTATTTGCAAAAGCCCGCTGCCCTAGGTTCAATTCCCCAGCACTCAGGTAAAGCTGGACGCAGCCGCAAGACTCTGGTGTATACACACTCCCTCCCCCCCTCCACACACACACACACACACACACACACACACACACACACACTTGCAAATTAGGCCCAAGAAACTCATAGGTGGCACTGTGAACCTGTGTACCCTAACCCTGCTCTAGGGCCTGAAGTTGGCCAGTGTTGGGGGGTGGGCAGTTTCCACTAGGCACTGTTCCTGTTCCATCTCTGACTTCCTGGACTTCCAAGTGGCCCTAACCTGTCCTGATGGACTGTTCCTACAGAGGTCTGTGGGACCCCCAGTTACCTGGCCCCTGAGATCATCCAGTGTTCCATGAATGAAGACCATCCTGGCTATGGCAAGGAGGTGGATATGTGAGTATAGGGGGAACTGGGGAGTAATGGTCAACCCCATGGGAGGAGCGCGGTGGAGTTGGAAGCTGAGGCCAGCACTCCTGATGCCTCCCCTGGCCCGGAACTCTGCAGGTGGAGCACAGGTGTCATTATGTACACCCTGCTGGCCGGCTCCCCGCCCTTCTGGCACCGGAAGCAAATGCTCATGCTAAGAATGATCATGGACGGCCAGTACCAGTTTGGCTCACCTGAGTGGGATGACTACTCAGACACGGTGAAGGACTTGGTGAGAGGCCAGGCACACCTGCCCTCCCCACCCCCGCCTAGGCCCAGACGTGGGGAAGAGGCACCTCATCATGCCTCCCTGCTAGCAGAGACTCCGTGTGATTTGAAACGCAGGAGTGGGACCCTGCCTTGGCATTCCTGACACCCCCACCCTTCTTCTGTTCTCTCAGGTTTCTCGCTTCTTGGTGGTGCAGCCCCAGGACCGCTGCACAGCTGAAGAGGCCTTGGCACATCCCTTCTTCCAGCAGTATGTGGTGGAAGAAGTGAGGCACTTCAGCCCCCGGGGAAGTTCAAGGTACTCAGGCTTCCTTCCCTTCGCCCAGGGCCCTGCTACCGTTGCTGTTGTAGGCTCCTGAGGTCTGCACGCAGCAACTCCCCAGCAGGCCTTATACCCCGAGGGCCTCCAGAGCTGCCCACTTTTTTTTTTTTTTTTTTTTGAGGTAGGCTCTCACTCTAGCTCAGGCTGACCTAGAATTCACTCAGTAATCTCAAGGTGGCCTCGAACTCATGGTGATTCTCCTACCTCGGCCTCCCCGAGTACTGGGATTAAAGGCGTGCGCCACCACACCCGGCTAAACAATTTTTTTTTTTTTTTTTTTTTTTTTTTGGTTTTTCGAGGTAGGGTCTCACTCTGGCCCAGGCTGACCTGGAATTAACTATGTAGTCTCAGGGTGGCCTTGAACTCACGGCGATCCTCCTACCTCTGTCTCCCGAGTGCTGGGATTAAAGGCGTGCGCCACCACACCCAGCTTGGCTAAACAATTTCTTAAAATTTATTTTTATTTATTAGAGAGAAAAAGATAGGCAGGGAGAGAGAGAGAGAAAGAATGGGTGCACCAGGGCCTCCAGCCACTGCAAACGAACTCTACATGCATGCACCCCCTTGTGCATCTGGCTAACATGGATCCTGGGGAATCGAACCTGGGTCCTTTGGTTTTGCAAGCATGTGCCTTAACTGCTAAACTATCTCTCCAGTCCCAGAGCTGCTCACTTTTGCACACCCACCCTTGGCAGTTCCAACTCAACTTCTGACTGCAAGGAAAGGTGTCAGCAGATTGGTCCCATCAGCTTAAATACCTGTACATGCTGGTGGGTTGAGAATGAGGGGACACCATGAAGAGTTCCTCCCCCAAGCCACTTAAGGCTTCCTGACAAACAAGCTCTAAGCCTCCCTGTGCTAGAGGGGCCAGGAGTCTGCAGAGGGCGCAGCTGCCAGCTCAGAGGTTCTCAGTGCTGGCCCCTTGCAGGTGATCTGCCTGACGGTGCTGGCTTCAGTAAGGATCTACTATCAGTACCGCCGAGTGAAGCCAGTGACGAGAGAAATTGTCATCCGAGACCCCTACGCCCTCCGGCCTCTGCGGCGGCTCATCGATGCCTATGCTTTCCGAATCTATGGCCACTGGGTGAAGAAAGGGCAGCAGCAGAACCGGGCCGCCCTTTTCGAGAACACACCCAAGGCTGTGCTCCTGTCCTTGGTTGAGGAAGAGGACTACTGAGGGGCTGGTGGGTCAGGGAGGGAGGGGAAGCCACAGACATGTGAGACCCCATGTGGGCCTTTGCATAGAAGGAGTAGTGACCCCACTCTGCCCTTTCAAAGGCTCTGCTCAAGATGAGCTGGTGTTAATACCACATAGCAATAAATGCAGTGGGGATTGGACACATTTGTAATCACAGCTAGTTTGGAGGCTAAGGCCATCCTGGGCTAGTGTTCCAGGCCTGCCTGGGCAATTTAGGAAGACCTTAATAAAAAAAAAAAAATAGTAAAAGGAGGGCTGGGAATGAAACTCATCGGTGAGTGAGGCCCTGAGTTCAATTTCCAGTATGGTGATAAAGGAATTAATAAACAACTAAATAAATAAAATCAATGCACCTTGGGCCAGACCAGGCTGCAATGGTGGGATGGAGAGCAGATCTGTGCTGGGATCCACGAGCCTCTGGTTTTCCCACTGTCCAGATGCACATCACCTCAGTTTCTCTTTAAGGGGATCCAGGGTTATTAACAACTGGGCTTCTTTCCCAGAGTTCCTGTGTGAGGTAAAAGAGAGAAATGGGCCGGGCATGGTGGCACATGCTTTTTTTTTTTTTTTTTTTTTTTTTTTTTGGTTTTGCAAGGTAGGGTCTCACTCTGGTCCAGGCTGACCTGGAATTAACTATGTAGTCTCAGGGTGGCCTCGAACTCATGGCAATCCTCCTACCTCTGCCTCCCGAGTGCTGGGATTAAAGGCGTGCGCCACCACGCCCGGCTGTGGCACATGCTTTTAATCCCAGCACTCGGGAGGCAGAGGTAGGAGGATCACCATGACTTCGAGCTACCGAGATTACAGAGTGAATTCCAGGTCAGCCTGGACTAGAGTGAGACCCTATCTCGAAAAAAAAAAAAAAAAAGAAAGAAAGAAAGAGAGAGAGAGAGAGAGAGAAATGGGCCGGGTGTGGTGGCACATGCTTTTAATCCTAGAACTCAGGAGGCAGAGGTAGGAAGATTGCCATGAGTTTGATGGCGGCAGGATCGCCATCCTTGGCTACATAGGGAGTTGGGGGCCAGCCTGGGACACATTGAGACCCTGTCTCAAAAAACAAAAACCAAGGCCTGGAAAGATGGCTCAGTTCGTTAAAGGCCCTTGCTTGCAAAGCCTGCCAGCCTGAGTTAAATTCCTCCACATCCATGCAAAGATGGTTTGCAGAAGGAAGAAAGTGGAACCCAGATAGCCCGAGGTTGTCCTCTGATGTCGCATGCATGCCATGGCAAAAGTGCCCATACATAATACACCACACAAATAAATAAAAATTTATAAACAAACAGCCAGGCATGGTGATATATGCCTTTAATCTTAGCACTTGGGAGTCAGAGGTAGGCGGATCACCATGAGTTTGAAGCCACCCTGAGACTACATAGTGAATTCCAGGTCAGCCTGCGCTAGAGTGAGACCCTGCCTTGAAAAAAAAAAAATTACAGAGTCAGAGGAGGGCTGGAGAGATTGCTCACCTGTTAAGGTGCTTACCTACAAAGCCTGCCAACCTGGGTTCGATTCCCCAGTAGCCAGGTAAAGCCAGATGCACAGAATGGCACATGTACCTAGAGTTCATTTGCAATGGTTGGAGACCCTGGCACATCCATTCTTTGTCTCTCTTCTATCTCTGCTTGCAAATAAACAAATAAAAGACAGAGGAATGCCGGAGATACAGTACAGATTTTATTGATCTCATCATGTTTAGTGACACCGTGAGAGCAGGATATTCTCCCGGAAATGCTGTTTTCAGGGATACGTGGGAGTCCCTAAATAACAGGAGGAGCTTCTGGTATTGTCTTCCTGGGGGGAGTATTTACTTTGTTACTCCCATGATGCACAGCCTCACCTGGTAAATGATTCAGTGCTCCCAGACTGCTGTAATATGAGGCTCTGTGTGCAATCCCAGAACTGGGAGGTCGAGGCAGGACAATCATGAGCTTGATGCCAGTCTTGCCTACAGCATGGCAAGACCCCTTCCCAAACAACAAAACACTGTGCTTTAAAGAGCCCAAATGACTTTTTTTTTTTTTTAAATAGCACTGTTTCATGCTGGTGCACTGTTGGTGTGATTAAATTGAGAGCAGTTTGGCGTCAACATCTTGTAAATTAACCATCATGTAAATTAACCAGCAACTGGATTTCTTTTTTATTTTTATTTATTTATTTGCAAGCACAGAGAGAGATAGAAGAGAGGCAGACAGAAAGAGAATGGGCATACCAGGGCCTCTAGCCACTGCAAACGAACTCCAGATGCATGCGCTCCCTTGCGCATCTGGCTTACGTGGATCCTGGAGAATTGAACCGGGATCCTTTGGTTTCGCAGGCAAACGCCTTAACCGCTAAGCTATCTCTCCAGCCCTCTGACTGTCTTTTTATAGACAGTCCTTCAGAGGTATTAATCTACATGAGGCAGATGAAGGAAGCATTTTCCTTCTACAGAAATTTCCTAGGAAGATAGAGCTGCCAGATCCCTGAGTCAGGGAGAAAGGGAAGGGAACAGGTCTAAAGTGTTAAGCACACTATCTTAAAGAGAATGATTCCAAATGTTGGAGTGTTTGGTCCCCATGATGTTAATACTGTGCTTCTCAAAGAATACCCAGCTCCCAGCCACCGTCAGTGTCCTGGTCTTCTCAGGCAGCAGTGGTGGTGGCAGTGGTGGTGGCGGCAGCAGCCTCCTCTGGGGCTCCCTCAGCCCTCAGCAGGTGCCTGCCACAGAGGGAAGGGGTGGGCAAGGAGGCCATCCCCAGGCTGTTGAAGAGCTTGCAGCTTCCCTGTCTCCGTGCTGCTCACAGCTCCTTAGGTGGTTGACCTACACCAGAAGCGCAGCGGAAGCCCAGGTTGTCTGAGGCTGAATCTGGAGTGTTGCCCATCCTGCAGGGAAGCCAGGGAGAGAGCACGGGCACTGTGGAGGAAGAGGCCTGTGGAGCTCTGGCACACAGCACTGAGGGGAGAAGGGCTGGGAAAGAACCCGGCTTGAGTGCAAGGCCACCGCTGGGCTGAGGAGACAGTGAGGGAGATGAGGGGCTCTGAGAGATGGCTCTGGAGGGCAGGGTTTAGTGCCTTCTAGTAACTTCTACTCTGAGTTCCTTAGTATAACTCCACTCAAAACAGCTGCAGAAGTCACGTGATGGCGCACTTCTTTAATCCCAGCACTCGGGAGGCAGAGAGGAGGATCACTGTGAGTTCAAGGCCAGCTTGGGATTATAGAGTGAGTTCCAGGTCAGCCTAGGTACGGTAAGACCCTACCTCAAAAAAAAAAAACCTAAAAATAAATAAATAAACATAAAACAGCCGGGTGTGGTGGCGCACGCTTTAATCTTAGCACTCAGGAGGCAGAGGTAGGAGGATTGCCATGAGTTCGAGGCCACCCTGAGACTACATAGTGAATTCCAGGTCAGCCTGAGCTAGAGTGGGACCCTACCTCGCAAAACCAAAAAAAAAAAAAAAAAAAAAAAAAAAAAAAAAAAAAAAAGAAACAGCTATAGGTAAGAAATGAGGGTCATAGTACTAGCCAAAGAACTTTCATAAATATTCTTCATTTTCCATTTCCCAACTGCTCTGGCAGGCAGAGGATCTAACACTACAAAGACTGAGAAGCGGTGCCCAAGGCAGACCAAATGACATTAGAGAGTGGTCTCAAAGACGGGTTCAACCATGCAGGCACACAGCCACTAACTACCTGTGTGAGATGAGCAGCCCCAGGCCTCTCTAAGCTTTTTCTCCCTACCCCCATAATTTCATATATGTATGTAATGTATTTTGATTATATTCACCCCTATTATCTTCTCTTATCCACTGCCCAGCCCCACTAAGACATGTCTCATTTTCATGTCTGCTTTTTTTCTCTTTATGACCCATGGAGCTTAATTAGGTCGACTTATAGGAGCACAGGTGGGGTGTATTTACTGGAGCATGGGCAACTTACACCGCTGAAGAATATCACTCCCTCTCCCTGAGTGACCGTGAACTTTCAGTACCTCCTTGGGGAGAGGTAGGACCTCATGTGGCCACATCCTTTTTCTTTTATTTGTAAGTCTTTTGTTTGTTTGTTTGTTTTTCGAGGCAGTGTCTCACTCTAGCCCAGGCTAACCTGGAATTCACAACGTAGTCACAGGGTGGCCTTGAACTCACAGCAGTCCACCTACTTTTGCCTCCCAAGTGCTGGGATTAAAGGCGTGCACCACCACGCCCAGGTTTTTTTTTGTTGTTGTTGTTTTTTTTTTTTTTTGTCATATCTATAGTTTATTTAAAAAAATTGTTAAAAACTAATCATATAAGCCAGGCATGGTGGTGCATGCCTTTAATCCCAGCACTCGGGAGGCAGAGGTAGGAGGATCACTGTGAGTTCGAGGCCACCCTGAGACTACATCGTGAATTCCAGGTCAGCCTGGGCCAGAGTGAGACCCTACCTTGAAAAACCAAAAAAAAAAAAAAAAAAAAAAAAAAAAAACTAATCATACAGGAATATTGAAACCAGAGTTGTTTTTTTTTGGGGGGTGGGGTTTGAAGTAGGGTCTCACTCTGGCCCAGGCTGACATGGAATGCACCATGCCTCAAGCTCACAGTGATCCTCCTACCTGCTGTACCCACAACTTTCAGTGGAGGTGGATATGGAAGAGAGGTGTAGAAGCCGTGAGAAAGGGAGTGGGTGTGCAAGGGAGGTAAGGTGTGGGAGAAGTTGGGGTGAGGAAGGGGGAGGGTGCGGGAGGAAGTGGGGCACGGAAAGGAGGTGGAATAAGGCAGGGGGTGCAGTGAGGAAGCAGTACTCATGCCAGCTCTAGGCACCTGGGCTCCAGAGGCCTGACATCCATAGCCTTGGCCTTGGCTACCGAAGCCCTTACCTGGTGGTGACCCGAGCTCGGTGATTGGCAGAGCCATCTGCTGTGTCGATCCATGATGCTCCCCGGAGGACACGCATTTCTTGGCCAGCAGCCTGGTAGGGGGATGCCGTCCACTCCCACACGTTGCCCATAAGGTCGTAGAGCCCTACAGCATAGGAGCATGAGACCCCTACCATTCTGAAAGCCCTGGGGAGAGAGAGGCTGGGCTTTCCTCTGCCACCTCCCTGACGCACAGAGGTCACACAAAGCAGTGTGCAAGCCCTGGGAAATCTTACCATAGTTGTTCTGTGGGGGGAAAGCATTCACTGGGGACAGTCCGTGGAAGCCATCTTCAGCTTTGTCGCCCTTGGGGAACTTTCCCTGACAGAAGAAATTTAAGGTAAGGACTGATCAGCTTGTCCCAGGGTCACCCAGCTGTATCACCTGGGGAAGGAGAAGGGCAGTGAGCTGAGGTTCCTGTCCCCAGTTGCCGGTGTCCTTCACCATGATCTCTGTGCTGGACTAGAAGTCTCCCCTAAGACACTCATACACAGCGGTCCGTACCAAGTTCATCCCGCTCCTCCTTCCTCCACTGTCCCTACCTTCTTCCCTCTGTCTCAAACCCTGCCTGACATGGTGCCCTGGAAAGACAGACATCCCCATCCCTGAATCCCTTATGTAGTCTCAGAAGCCCACACTTGTGACCTTCCCTGGAACCACTGATGCCTTTCCTGCAAAATTATGTTTTTGGTTGGGGGAGAGGCAGGGTTTGAGGCAAGGCCTCACTCTAGCTTAGGATGACCTGGAACTCACTCTAGCCCAAACTGGATTTGAACTCATAGCAATCATCCTACTTTTGCCTCCTGAGTGTTGGGATTACAGATGTGAACCACCATGCCCAGTTACTAGCAAAGTTCTTAAAAATGCAACCTATGGGGCTGGAGAGATGGCTTAGCGGTTAAGGCGCCTGCCTGCTAAGCCTAAGAACACCCGTTCAATTCTCCAGGCCCCATACTTAGCCAGCCGCAGTGATGCAAGGGCGCAATGCCGCACTTGCCCACAAGGTAGTGCATGCATCTGGAGTTTGTTCACAGCAGCTGAGAGGCCACTGGTTGGCCCATTCTCTCTCTCTCTGTCTCTCTCAAAAAATTTTTTAAATTAAAATTAATTAACTTATTTGCATATGTGTCTATGTATTGCAATGCCAGGGTCTCTTGCTGCTGCAAATGAATGCCAGGCATATGTGGCACTTTGTGTACTTTACATGCCTCAGCTTCTTGAGTAGCTGGGATGACAGAATTGCACCACCGGGCTCAGCGAGGCGCTGTCTTTTTCCCTTAATGTTTATCTGTTATCAGTTCCATTTAAACTTAAAGCTTTCAGAATCCCACAACGGCCTAACACAATACAAGACCTGCTGGACTCAGCCAAGGTTAGGGAAAGGAGGAAGATTGGTCTTACCTGCCACAGGTTGGTGCGGTTTGGCTGGAATCGGTTCCCCCAGGGATAAGCCTGGCCTGGGAAACAGCAAGGAGATAGAGAGGAAGAGTTGGGTGATTAAAAAAAAAGTGAGGGGCTGGAGAGATGGCTTAGCGGTTAAGGCGCCTGCCTGCTAAGCCTAAGAACCCAGTTCCAATCTCCAGGTCCCACGTTTAGCCAGATGCAAAGTGAGGCAAGGGTGCAATGCTGCACTTGCCCACAAGGGGGCGCACACATCTGGATTTCATTCACAGCAGCTGAGAGACTGCTGGCGCGCCCATCTCTACCTGTTTCCCTCTCCCTCTCTCTCTGTCTGTCTCTGTCTCTCTCCAAAAATAAATAAAGTAAAAAAAAAAAAAAAAAAAGTGAGAAAGCCAGGCGTGGTGGCACACTTGATGGCGCAACCCTTTAATCACAGCACTTGGAAGGCAGAGGTAGGAGGATTGCAGTGAGTTCAAGGCCACCCTGAGAGTATGTAGTGAATTCCAGGTCAGCCTGGGCTGGAGTGAGACCCTACCTTGCAAAACCAAAATAAATAAATAAATAATAATAATAATAGAATTCACTATGTAATCTCAGGGTGGCCTTGAACTCATGGTAATCCTCCTACCTCTGCTTCCTAAGTGCTGGGATTAAAGGCCTTTGCCATCGCAGCACTTGGGAGGCAGAGGTAGGAGGATTGCCATGAGTGCTAGGTCTATATCTTTTTTTTCTTTCTTTTTTTGGGTTTTTTTGAGGTAGGGTTTCACTCTAGCCCAGGCTGACTTGGAATTCACTATGTAGTCTCAGGGTGGCCTTGAAAGCAGGGCAATCTTCCTACCTCTATATCCCAAGTGCTGGGATTAAAGGTGTGCGCCACCATACCTGGCCTTTATATATATATATTCTTTTCTAATATTTAATTTAATTTATTTATTTGACAGAGAGAAAGAGGAACACAGAGAGAGAGAGAACAGGTGTGCCAGGGCCTCCAGCCACTGCAAACGAACTCCAAACACATGTACCCCCTTGTGCATCTGGCTAATGTGGGACCTGGGGAATTGAACATGGCTCCTTTGGCTTTGCACGCAAACACCTTAACTGCTAAGCCATCCCTCCAGCCCTGGCCTTTTTTTTTTCGAGGTAGGGTCTCGCTCTAGTCAGGCTGACCTGGAATTAACTATGTAGTCTCAGGGTGGCCTTGAACTCACAGCGATCTTCCTACCTCTGCCTCCCAAGTGCTGGGATTAAAGGCGTGTGCCACCATGCCCGGCGCCTTTTTTTTTTTTTTTTTTAATGTGACAGAGAGAGAATTGGTGTGCCAGGGCTTCAGCCATTGCAATTGAACTCCAGATACATGTGCCCCCTTGAGCGCATGTGTGACCTTGCATCACTGTGTGGCTGGCTTATATGGGACCTGGAGAGTCAAACATGAGTCCTTAGGCTTCACAGGCAAGTGCCTTATCCACTAAGCCATCTCCCCAGTCCAGTTTTTTTAAAAAATATATTTTTATTTATTGATTTATTTGACAGAGGCAGAAAGAGAGAGGGAAAGAGGCAGAGAGAGAGAGCAAGAAGAGAAAAAATGAATATGGGCACCCCAGGGCCTCTAGCCACTGCAAAGAAACTCCAGACATACATGCCACCTCATGCATCTGGCTTATGTGGGTACTGGGGAATTGAACCTGGGTACTTTAGCTACTCAGGCAAGTGCCATTGGAAAAAATTTATTTATTTATTTATTTATTTATTTATTTATTTATTTATTTATCTATTTGACAGACGGAGAGAAGAAAGAGGAGTAGAGGCAGATAGAGTGAGAGAAAGAGAGAGAGCGAGAGAGAGAGAATGTCCAGCCACGTTTTGGTGGTGGTTCTTTGTTCTTAAGACTTTTGTTCTTATTGTATTGCTGAAAGTACTTTAAGGAGGTGTGGTGGCTCACACCTGTCATCCTAGCATGTGAGAGGCTGAGGTAAACTTATCTTGGGCTACATAGTGAATTCCAGGCTGGCCTGGGCTACAGAGACCCTGTCTCAAACAAAAAAAAAGGGGGAGGCTGCAGAGATGGCTCAGTGATTAAGGTGCTTGCCTGCAAAGCCTAAGGACCTGGGTTCAATTCCCTAGTACCTACATAAAGCCAGATGCACAAGGTGGTGCATGCCTCTGAAGTTCTTGCAGTGGCTAGAGGCACTGGTATGCCCATTTTCTCTCTCTGCCTCATTCGCTCTCTCATAAATAAATAAATATAAAAAATGTCTGTTTGACCTTCCGGTTATTAGCTTTTAGTGTATTTATAGATCTGTTGATCTGAGTGGATTAGATTACAGAGCAGTGATTGGTCCTTTGCCACAGATGGTGTAAGAAACTGCTACAGGAAGTATGGAACATTCTCACCCTTTCCAACCCCCATGCAGGGCAAGATGAGAAGAAAAACAAGGGATCCACATACCTTTTAAGCCCCCACGGGCAGCGAACTCCCATTCTTCTTCGGTGGGCAGTCGTTTCCCCCGCCATGCACAGTAGGCATCAGCATCATTCCAGCTCACATGTACCACTGGGAGCTCCAATTTCTCTCGGATGCCAGAGCCAGGACCTGAGGGCTGACAGCCAAGATAAATGAGATAGGCAGCCTTCTGGGATCCAGGTGAAGCTTTGTCTCAGGGTGCCTGGGCCCAGTCATGCCACTAGATGGAGCAAAGAAGCTGCAAGAAATGCTTGGTGAGTCAGAGACTGCATACACCTGTAATTCTAGTGCTCGGGAAACTGAGGTGGGAGGATCCTGGGTTACATAACGATATGTGTGTGTGTGTGTGTGTGTGTGTGTGTGTGTGGTGGGAACACACCTACCACTAGAGAGAAATGGGCAATAAGGAACAGATTTAGAACAGAGGAATCAGGACTGGCTATTACCTTGAACTTCCATATCATCCCTTAAAACTCACTTTTTAGGGCTGGAGAGATGGCTTAGCGGTTAAGGCATTTGCCTACAAAGCCAAAGGATCCTGATTTGATTCTCCAGGACCCACGTAAGCCAGATGCACAAGGGGGCACATGCATCTGGAGTTCATTTGCAGTGGCTAGAGGCCCTGGCGCATCCATTCTCTCCCTCTCTTCTCTTTCTCTTAAAAAAAAAAAAAAAAAGTGTGATTCTTTTTCAAAAAAACCTCAGTTTTAAAAAAACAATTTCGCCGGGCGTGGTGGCACACGCCTTTAATCCCAGCACTCGGGAGGCAGAGGTAGGAGGATCACCGAGAGTTCAAGGCCACCCTGAGACTACATAGTTAATTCCAGGTCAGCCTGGACCAGAGTGAGACCCTACCTCGAAAAATAAAAAAAAAAAAAAAATTTCTATTTATTTATTTGCGAGACAGAGAGAGCGAGAGAGGTAGAGAGAAAGAGAGAGAAAGAATGGGCACACCAGGGCCTCCAGCCACTGAAAATGAACTCCAGATGAATGTGTCACCTTGTGCGCCTGGCTTTACATGGATACTGGAGAATCGAACCTAGGTCCTTTGGTTTTGCAGGCAAGCCCTTAACTTCTAAACCATTTCTCCAGCCCCAAAACTCATTATTTTTTTTATCAGGTTATGTGTCTAGGAAAGCAAAACTTCCAGAATAAGGCTTAGCTATGGGAGAAAATGAGGGAGAGGAACCAACACATACCTGCCTCCAAAACGCTCTTTGCACCGGCAGCCACCAGAGAACAGACTATAAAAACAGAAGCAACGTGAGGATAAGATACTCTGACCCAGCAAGGGCCGACTTAGTCACCAAAAACAAAACAAAGAGTTCAGGCTGTGGATGGATTTTTTTCCTTCCTTTCCTTCCCTCCTTTCCTTCTCTCCTTCCTTCCTTCTTTCCTTCCTTCCTTCCTTCCCTCCCTCCCTCCCTTCCTTCCTTCTTTCCTTCCTTTCCTTCCTTTGGTTTTTCAAGGTAAGATCTCACTCCAGCCTGGGCTGACCTGGAATTCACTATGTTGTCTCAGGGTAGCCTTGAACTCACAGTGATCCTCCTACCTCTGCCTCCTGAGCGCTGGGATTAAAGGCGTGCACCACCATGCCTGGCTTCAGGATTTTTCTTTTTCTTTTTTCTTTTTGGTTTTCTGAGATAGGGTCTCACTCTAGCTCAGGCTGACCTGGAATTCATTATGTAGTCTCAGGGTGGCCTCGAACTCACCGTGATCTTCCCGAGTGCTGGGATTAAAGGTGTGTGCCACCAGGGCTGACTTTTTATGTTAATTTTGAGACACGGACTTGCTAAATTGGCCTTAAATAGGCTATCCTCCTGCCTCAGCCTCCCAAGTAGCTGGACTGGCAGACATGTGTCACCAGGTCTGGCATTCATCACCCTTATTAGAGGGAAGTTTGTTAAAACACTGTCTTGGTGGATCAGGAAGCATGTGAGGACGTGAGGGTGATCTGGCTGATCACCAGGGTTGATTCGGCTGATCTAGCTGGATATGCTGGTGTCCCTTCCTCCCTCTTCGCTCCATGTATGGCCCTCCTGAAACTGTGTGCTTGGTGGAAATGGATGACCTTCCCCGAACAGAGGAATAGTCTTCTGTCAAGGGTATACGAGTAGCAATGTTCCCCTGCCAGAATATCCAAACAAGCTCTCAAGGAAGTTTCTGAAGCCTATATTGACTTGGCTAATTCTTAGTCTCTATGCAAGAAGAGGGTGGAAGCTGGGCGTGGTGGCGCACGCCTTTAATCCCAGCACTCGGGAGGCAGAGGTAGGAGGATCAAAAGAGTTTGAGGCCACCCTGAGACTACATAGTGAATTCCAGGTCAGCCTGAGCCAGAGTGAGACCCTACCTCAAAAAAAAAAAAAAAAAAAAAAAAAAAAAAAAAAAAGGTGGAATCCTCTTGCTTCTGCTCTGCCTCTAGTACATAGACTTGATTCTCCACTGTGACCTAGGTGACTCCATATCCCTCAGAAGTCCCTGACAGGTCCCGGCCCTGGCCCTTCCCCTCCATGACCAGGTTCTCTCACCTCCATCTGCTGGGTGGCTTGCTTTCTGAGCTCATCAGAGACGAAATCCTCAAAGACAAAGCTCCATCCAAACCCCTCAGCCTCTGTCCGGTACTTTTTCTCCCTGACAAACTCCCTGGAAAGAGAGAGTTCACGGCAGGAGAGATGGCTTAGTGGTTAAGGTGTTTGTCTGCAAAGCCAAAGGATCCTGGTTCGATTCTCCAGGACACATGTAGGCCAGATACACGAGGGGGTGCATGTGTCTGGAGTTTGTTTGTGTGGCTGGAGGCCGTGGTGTGCCCATTCTCCCTCTCTCTGCTTTTTCTCTCTCTCAAATAAATAAATTAATTAAATATTTTTTAAAAAAGAGAGAGTTCAGTGGACAGGATTCCACACCCCATCCCTACCCTTTCCTGCTCTAGGAAGCTTCCTCTGTCCTTGTCCTCTAAGTTACACACTAGAGTTTTCACAAGCTTCAAGAAATTAAACAGGGCTGGAGAGATGGCTTAGTGGTTAAAGTGCATGCCTGTGAAGCCTAAGGAACCTGATTCGATTCTCTAGGTCCCATGTAAGCCAGATGCACAAGGGGGCACACACATCTGGAGTTCGTGTGCAGTGGCTAGAGGCCCTGGTGTGCCCATTCTCCCTCTCTCTCTCTCTCTTTCCCTCTCTCTGCCTCAAATAAATAAATTAAAATTTAAAAAAAGAAATTAAACAAAACAAAAAAGCCAGGTGTGGTGGCACATGCCTTTAATCCCAGCACTCAGAAGGAAGAGGTAGGAGGATCATCATGAATTCGAGGCCACCCTGAGACTACATAGCGAATTCCAGGTTAGCCTGGGCTAGAGTGAGATCCTACCTTGAAAAACCAAAAAAAAAAATAAATAAATAAAATAAAAATAATAATAAATAAAAATAACCCAAGGGGTTTAGAAGATGGCTTGGTGGTTAAAGGCACTGGGCTACAGTAAGACTCTACCAAAAAAAAAAAAAAAAAAAAAAAAAAAAAAAAAAAGCTGGAGAGATGACTTAGCAGTTAAGGCACTTACCAGAAACATCAAAGGACTCAGGTCTGATTCTCTAGGACCCTTGTAAGCCAGAAGCACATGCGTCTGGAGTTCATTTGTGCACTCATTCTCTCTCTCTCCCTCTTCCTCTAGCTCAAGTAAATAAATAAAAATAAAATATTTTTTAAAAATAGAGAGAGCCAGGCATGGTGGTGCACACCTTTAATCCCAGCACTCGGGAGGCAGAGGTAGGAGAATCGCAGTGAGTTCGAGGCCACCCTGAGACTACATAGTGAATTCAGGTCAGCCTGAGCCAGAGTGAGACCCTACCTCGAAAAACCAAAAAAAAAAAAAAAAAAAAAAAAAAAAAAAAAAAAAAAAAGAGTCAGCAAGGTGGCACACACCTTTAATCCCAGCACTTGAGAGGCAGAGGTAGGAGGGTCAACATGAGTTCAAGGCCACTCTGAGCTAGAGTGAGACCATGAGCCCCTACCTCGGAAAACCAAAAGAAGAAAAAGAGAAAAGGTAATAAAGGTGGTGCACGCCTTTAATCCTAGCTCTCTCGGAAGGGGAGGCAGAGATAGGATTACTGTGAGTTCAAGGCCCGCCTGGAACTACAGAATGAGTTCCAGGTCAGTGTAGGATTCAGTGAGACCCTACCTTGAAAAACAAACAAAACGGTAATAAAATGAAAGGCTTTGGGCTGGAGATGGTTAAGTGGTGAAAGGCACTTGCGTGAAAAGCCTGTCAGCCCTGGTTCAATTCCCCAGTATGCATGTACAAACAGATGCACAAAGTAGTGCATGCATCTGGAGTTTGTTTGCAGTGGTAAGAAGGCCTGGTGCACCCATACTCACTCTCTTTATAAATTTACTTTCTATTTACTTATTTATTATTTGAAAGTGACAGACAATGAAAGAAAGAGGCAGAGAGAGAGAGAGAGAATGGCCGCCGGGCGTGGTGGCGCACGCCTTTAATCCCAGCACTCGGGAGGCAGAGGTAGGAGGATCGCTGTGAGTTCGAGGCCACCCTGAGACTACATAGTTAATTCCAGGTCAGCCTGGACCAGAGTGAGACCCTGCCTTGTAAAACCAAAAAAAA
The DNA here is from genome assembly GCA_036365145.1 of Orientallactaga sibirica. Lineage (NCBI taxonomy): Eukaryota > Metazoa > Chordata > Mammalia > Rodentia > Dipodidae > Orientallactaga > Orientallactaga sibirica. Next base: position 2,057,916 of record JAEOAD010000889.1, read on the forward strand.
AAAAAAAAAAAAAAAAAAGAGAGAGAATGGGCACACCAGGGCCTACAGCCACTGCTGACGAGCTCCAGATCCATGTGTCACTTTATGCATCTGGCTTACGTGGGTACTGGGGAATTGAGCCTCGAACTGGGGTCCTTAGGCTTCACAGGCAAGTGCTTAACCACTAAACCATCTCTCCAGCCCTTCTTTATAAGTTTTTTGTTTGGTTTTCAAGCTAGTGCCACCACACCTGGCAAACTTACTCTCCAATAAATAAAAAAAAATTCAAAAGCATATGTAGGAGTTGGAGAAATGGCTTAGTAGGTAAGAGTACTTCTCCCTCAGCATAAGGCCTGAGGATGCCCGACATGACCCGATTTCAACCTCCCAGACCCACATAGACAGCTAGGCACGTCTGTAACTCCAGATGGGGAGCAGAGACCAGAAAATGGCTGGGGCTTGCAGAAACAGCAAGTGCTGGAATAAGTGACAGACTGATTCAAGGGAACCCATGGATTAAGCAGTGAAGGAATGGGACAGATGATGTTTTCCTCTGGCTTCCACACATGCATGCATGGGGCATGTGCACCTACACACACACACACACAACATATGAAAAAACATATAGCTGGATGTGGTGGTATACACATGTAATCTTAGCGCTTGGGAGGCTAAGGCAGGCCATCCTAGGCTACAGAGAGATAATATCAAAAAATAGCCGGGTGTGGTGGCACACGTCTTTAATCCCAGCACTCGGGATGCAGAGGTAGGAGGACTGCCAGTGAGTTCAAGGCCACCCTGAGACTATATAGTTAATTCCAGGTTAGCCTGGGCCAGAGTGAGACCCTACCTCGAAAAACAAAAACAAAAACAAAAACAAAAAATAATATTAATAGCTGGGCGTGGTGGTGCAAGCCTTTAATCCCAGTACTTGGTAGGCAGAGGTAGGTGGATGGCCATGAGTTCAAGGCCACCCTGACAGTACATAGTGAATTCCAGATCAGCCTGGGGTAGAGTGCGACCCTACCTTGAAAAACCAAAAAATAAAAAAATAAAAATAAAAAAATAAAATAAAAACTAGTCAGGCATGGTGGTGTACGCCTTTAATCCCAGCACTCGGGAGCAGAGGTAGGAAGATTGCCATGAGTTCGAGGCCACCCTAAGACTACATAGTGAGTTCCAGGTCAGCCTGAGCTGAGGTGTGGTGGTATATTCCTTTAATCCCAGCACTTGGGAGGCTGAGGTAGGAGGATCATTGTGAGGTAGAGCCCAGCCTGAGACTACGTAGTGAATTCCAGGTCAGCCTGAGCTGAGGTGTGGTGGTATATTCCTTTAATCCCAGCACTTGGGAGGCTGAGGTAGGAGGATCATTGTGAGGTAGAGCCCAGCCTGAGACTACGTAGTGAATTCCAGGTCAGCCTGGGCTAGAGTGAGGCCCTACCTTGAAAAAACCAAAATATAAGGCTGGAGAGATGGCTTAGCAGTTAAGGCATTTGCCTGTACAGCCAAAGGACTCAGGTTCGATTCCCCAGGATTCATGTAAGCCAGATGCACAAGCTAGCACATGTGTCTAAATTTCATTTACAGTGGCTGAAGGCCCTGGTAAAAACATTCTCTCGAGCCGGGCGTGGTGGCGCACGCCTTTAATCCCAGCACTCGGGAGGCAGAGGTAGGGGGATTGCCGAGAGTTCGAGGCCACCCTGAGACTACATAGCTAATTCCAGGTCAGCCTGGACCAGAGTGAGACCCTACCTTGAAAAACCAAAAAAAAAATTCTCTCTCTCAAATAAACAAAATAAATACTAACAAAACAAAATATAAAAACAATAAGTAGCACAAAGCAACATACATTGTACTGCAGAAAAATGAGGACATACAGATAGGTAAAGAGAAAAATAAGCCAGACGTGGTAGCGCACACCTTTAATCCCAGCACTCGGGAGGCAGAGGTAGGAGGATCGCTGAGAGTTCGAGGCCACCCTGAGACTACATAGTGAATTCCAGGTCAGCCTGGACCAGATTGAGACCCTACCTCGAAAAACAAACAAACAAACAAAAAAAAAAAAAAAAAAAGAGAGAGAGAGAAAAATAAATAACTGTCCATTATCACACCAACTAAAAGACACATCTTTCCACATTTGTACTCTACCTCCCCCCTCTCCCAGGAGTTTATTCTTGCGGTGCTTAAGATCAAACTGAGCCAAGGAATTTTATGTTATTTAGAGCCTTTACTCCCCCTGAAGAACACCTAATGTACCTGAAATCTTTATTGGTGACAGGAAATATGTCGATGGCAAAAGGTTTTACTGTTACCTCCCGGACAGGCCCTTCTCCATCTCGGCCATCTGGAGCATTTGTTCCCATCAGGAATTTCCCGCCAGGCAGCTGCACCATGCTGGAAGCCTGTGCATCTCCTACAGAAAAGGGGAGTTAAGTGTAATCCTGACATACACAACAAGTAGTAATGTATGCATCCTATGTCATACCCATAATAGTATGAAAACACAAAGTATGGAGGCTTAATATTTGTAGCTTTAAATTTTCTTCTTCTGCCACTTAATTTGCTGGCACCTTAGGCAAATTACTTAATCTGAGATTTAATTTCTTCATCTATAAAATGGGGATACATCTATTTTATGGGTGGCAATTATGTGCATTGAAATAACAAGTGTGAGGGTTGTTGGGGAGATGGTTCAGTGGTTTAATGAGGTCCTGCTGTTTAAACGTGAATGCCTTGTGGGCCAAAGAACACCAAGTTTGACTCCCCAGACCCCATGTAAAAAGATGGGCATGGCTACACACACTTGTAATCCCTCAGGGAGCAGAAACAAGAAAATTGCTGATGGATAGCAGCTCAGTTTGAGGGTAAAACCTTCTTTCAAGGAAAGAAATAAGAGGATGGGACTGGAGAGATGGCTTAGCGGTTAAGGAGCCTGCCTGCTAAGCCTAAGAACGTCGGTTCCAATCTCCAGCGGTTCCAATCTCCAGGTCACACGTTTAGCCAAATGCAAAGTGACGCAAGGGCTCAATGCCGCACTTGCCCACAAGGGAGTGCACACATCTGGATTTCGTTCACAGCAGCTGAGAGACTGGCGCGCCCATCTCTGTCTCCCTCTCCCTCTGTCTCTTTCTGTGTCTCTCTCCAAAAAAATAAATAAATAAATAAAAATAAAGAAAGAAATAAGAGGATGGACAATAAAAGGATACCCCAAATTCTACTGTGGTCTCCACATGCACGTACATGGAGCATGTTCATCTACACACATGCATGCATACACAACACATTCATACATTACACATATACATATATGCACACACTCATACACACACAAAAAAACTCATGTGTAACCAGGCATGATACTTACAATCTCAGCACTTGAAAGGCTGAGGCAGCAGGATTACTGCAAGTTCTAGGTCAGCTTGAGCTACATAGTATGTTCTGGGCCAGCCTGGGCTACAGTGTGAAACCCTGACTCAAACAAAACAAAAAAATAAGATAGAGGGAGTAGAGAAATGGCTCAGGAGTTAAGGGCATTTGCTTATAAAGTCTGCTGACCCACGCAAAAAATGATGCAAGTGTCTGGCGTTAGTTTTCAGTGGCAAAAGGTCCCTGTGTACACACACATACACCATGTGAAATGTTGCCAGGCATGGTAGTGCACACCTTTAATCCCAGCATTCAGGAGGTAGAGGTAGGAGGATGGCTGTGAGTTCAAGGCGCCTTAATTGCTAAACCATCTCTCCAGCCTCAGTAAATCAAGTTTTTTAAAAAAAATTTAATTTTTGGAGAGAGACACAGAGAAAGACAGAGAGAGGGAGAGGGAGACAGATAGAGAATGGGTGCGCCAGCAGTCTCTTAGCTGCTGTGAACAAAATCCAGATGTGTTCCCCCCTCGTGGGCAAGTGCAGCATTGCGCCCTTGTGTCACTTTGCATCTGGCTAAATGTGGGACCTGGAGATTGGAACCAGTTCTCAGGCTTAGCAGGCAGGCGCCTTAGCGGCTAAGCCATCTATCTCTCCAGCCCAGTAAATCAAGTTTTAAGATGGAAATTTGGATTGTAATTTTTGTGTGAAACTTTTTTTTTTTTGAGGTAGGGTTTCACTCTAGCTCAGGCTGATCTGGAATTCACTATGTAGTCTCAGGATGGCCTTGAACTCATGGAGATCTTCCTACCTCTGCCTCCTGAGTGCTGGGATTAAAGGCGTGTGCCACTATGCCCAGCTTCCTTACATCTTGTGTTTTGGGTATCAAAGTTGAACTTTTTTGTTTATTTATTTATTTATTTGAGAGCAACAGAGAGAGAAAGAAGCAGATAGATAGAGAATGGGTGCACCAGGGCCTCCAGCCACTGCAAATGAATTCCAGATGCATGTGCTACCTTGTGCATCTGGCTTATGCGGGTCCTGGGAAATGGAGCTTCGAACCAGAGTCCTTCGGCTTCACAGGCAAGCGTTTAACTGCTAAGCCATCTCTCCAGGACCCCCAAAGTTGAACTTTTTTTTTTTCTTTTGCTTTTTTTTTTTACCCCCAGAGGTAGCCTAGGCTGGATCCATCTCAGATATAGCTGAGGATGACCTTAAGTTCCTGATTCTTCCTCCTTTTTACCTCCCAAGGGCTGTGATTACAGGCATGTGCTACAAGCTTGGCTTCAAACTGAATTTCTAGGAATAAAATGGAATATTCCATGCTTGGATTCCTTGCCTCCAAAAGTGAGTTCTGTGGGATGGGAAGGTGCATGCCTGGCTGGAGTACCAATTCTTGCCTAATGACCTGGGCATGTCAGGGCCTCTAGCCACTGCAAATGAACTCCAGATGTATGTGCTACCATGTGCATCTGGCTTATGTAGGACCTGGAGAATCGAACCGGGGTCCTTAGGCTTCGCAGGCATGGGCCTTAACTGCTAAGCCATCTCCCCAGCCCTAAATTAATTTTTCGAAGTAGAGTTTCACTCTAGCTCAGGCTGACCTGGATTTCACCATGTACTCTCAGGGTGGCCTTGAACTCATGGTGATCCTCCTACCTCTGCCTCCCGAGTGCTAGGATTAAAGGCGTGCGGCACCACGCCCGGCTTCAAATAAATAAAATATTTTTAAAAAGTTTGGAGTGGTGGCGCACGCCTTTAATCCCAGCACTGGGGAGGCAGAGGTAGGAGGATCACCCTGACATGAGATTACATAGTGAATCCCAGGTCAGCCTGGCCTAGAGAGGCCCTACCTCCAAAAACAAAAAAACCCAAACAGCAAAAAATAAAAAAGAAAATGGGGGCTCATGACTGTAAACCTAACATTCGCGAAACAGGAGTATTGCTGCGAGTCCCAGATTCCGGCAGAGCGACATAGAGAGATCCTGTCCCAAAAGCAAAGTAGTGGACAGCAGGGGGTGAGGCGAGAAGCCCACGCGTCCCTCCCCGACAGGACCCCAGCACACTGACCTCGCGAGAGCACAGAGGCGAACGCGAGCCACAGCAGCGGCAGGAGCGGGAGCCCCATGCTGAGCGCGGCACGCCGTGCGGCCCCACTGCGCCTGCGCAAGCAGCCACGTGGGCGTGGCTCCCCCGCGCTTGCGTACAGCGCCTCTCAGACTCTGGCAGCCGAGCCAGGGCTCACTGCCCTGCCGCCACTAAACTTCTAAAACTGTAGATTAGTGGTGTGTGGTGGGCCACGTCTTTAATACTAGCACTGGGGAGCCAGAGGGAGGAGAATCGCAGTGAGTTCGAGGCCACCCTGAGACTCCATAGTGAATACCAGGGCAGCCTGGACCAGAGACCCTACCTCGAAAAACCAAAAAAAGAATTCTGAGAGAGAATAGGTGCACCAGAGCCTCTAAGCAATGTAAACAAAGTTCAGACGCACCGGGGCACCTGGCTTTATGTGGGTACTGGGGAATCAACCTGAGTCTTTTGGTTTTGCCAGTGCCTTAACGCCAATCCATCTCTCCAGCCTCAGAAAAATACTTCCAGTGTATTCTGGGATTAAAGGTGTGCACCACCAAGCCCAGCCCAGCCCATTTGTATTTTGCCTCTAATTCACCATGTTCTAAGACTTGGGATCTTCCAACCCCATCTTCTGGCAAAACTTTTTCTTTTTTTTTTTTTTTTAACAAGGTAGAATTTCACTGTAGCCCAGGCTGACCTGGAATTCATTATGTGGTCCAGTGGTATTTGGGTAAATGTGAAATGAACACACCACAGGCAAACTATGATTTCATGAAGGGTCAGGGAGATGAGTTTGAGCGCTTTTCCCATTGACTACTCACAGCTTTTGTTTAGATTCAAGTAGCCAAAGCAATGGGGAGTCAGAGGGCAAGAGAGATCAGACAAGATCATATGCTAGGCTAGGCGTAGCGGCGCATGCCTTTATGATCCCAGCACTGAGGAGGAGGTAGGATAGTTACCCTGAAATTACATAGTCAATTCCAGGTCAGTCTGGGCTGAAGTAAGATGCTACCACAAAACAAAACAAAACAAAAAAAAATAAAAAAAAAAAAAAAAAATCATGAGTTGTTTAGGTTTATCTCATCAGGAAATCTTTGGAAGCTCCACCCAAGGTTGAGTTTTCCATGTCCCCAGGGTTAACCTGTGTGCAGATTATGCTTATTCCATCCACTAGCTTCATCTCCAGTCTCAGTGATGGGATTAAAAGGCATGTGCCACTAAGCCTGGTTTATTTTTTTTTTTTAGGTAGGGTATAGCTCTAGTCCAGGCTGGGCACCTACCTCAGCCTCTGGAGTGCTGGGATTGACTGAAGGCTTGTGCCACCATGTCTGGCCCACTTTAATTTTTATTTGGGACAGGGAGCCCAACGTGCCACCCTGTGCATCTGGCTTTATGTGGGTACTGGGGAATTGAACCTAGGTTCCTTGGCTTTGTAGGCAAGCACCTTAATTGCTAAGCCATTTCTCCAAACAATACCCCCCCTTGTATTTTTGAAGCCAGGTGTGGTGGTACATGACTTTAATTCCAGTACTAGGGAGGCCAGAGGTAGATCTGCCATAAATTCAAGGCCACCCTGAGACTGATTCCAGTTCAGCCTGCACTAGAGTGAAACTCTACACAAAAAAAAAAAAAAAAATTGAACTGGGCATGGTGGAGGCAGAGGTAAGAGGATTGCTAAGAGTCCCAGGCTAGCCTGGGATCTGAGGTCCTGGTGAGTCAGAGCGAGACTCAACCTCAAAAAAAAAAAAAAAAAAAAAAAAAAAGAATCTTGTCACTGCAAATAAACTCGACCTATGCATCACTTTGTGTACCGGGCTTTACTTGGGTATTGAGGAATTAAACCTGGGCTGTCAAACTTTGGAAGCAAGCACTGCTGAAAACACGTTTGTTCAAAAATTGTTAATTTTCACATGTGGACGGGCATATGAGTCTCTTGCAATGCAAATGCCACTCATGCATACCTCTTTGTCATCAACTTTACATAAGAGCCTGTAACTTGGACCATCTCGTCAGCTCAGACAATATATATATTGGTTTTGCAAGGTAAGGTCTCACTCTGGTCCAGACTGACCTGGAATTAACTATGTAGTCTCAGGGTGGCCTCGAACTCTTGGCGATCCTCCTACTTCTGCCTCCCAAGTGCTGGGATTAAAGGCGTGCACCACCACGCCCGGCTCAGATAATATTTTAACTATTTCAAAACCATATAAAATCCAACTGACACAATTTCACTCAAAAATTTATTATAGATGTTGTCAAAACCTTAGGTTATCAGTTATGTCTCATGTTAGCATTACATTTAGATGTTAACAGGGCGGTTGGCTAAAATTTAATGTACCGCTAAGAATAAAACCTTTCTTAAGATCTCACTGTAGCCCAAACTGGCCTAAAACTCCTGTGTCTATGTCCAAAGTGCTGGGATTACAGGTGTACCACCACAGCTGGCTTCAAAAAATTAACACTATAATTCTTCAAGGAACAGTTAAGAAACAAGGCAGACAGCATGCTAACCTAACATGTACTTTTGTTATCACTGCAGCTAAAACAAAACTTGCTCACTGGGTAAAAGGACTTTGTGTGTACACTCAGTGCAATAAAAAAAATACCGTAATTATGATTTTACAGTATAATTTAAAGATTCCAAGTGTCCTTTTTTTTTCATAAGGGGAAAATTCCTTTGAAAGTCACTTGAAGCTTGGACAAAAATGACCATTTCTATAATACAAGAGGTTCCAATTCAGCCTTTCAGAGATGACATTCCAGCTCGCATGATCTCATCAACCAGGAGAATGTTGGTAGCAATCACAGTGCTGAAAGGAAGGAGGGAGAAAAAAATCAGATGACTCAGACAGAAACGTTAACAACAACTGGCTGGCTTAGTCTCTATGCTAAAGTTGTTAGGGAGGGAGGAACAACAACCAGAAGATTTCCACTGAAGACTGAGAGGTACTTTAGTCTTCACTGTCTCAGGCTTACCAGGAGTGAAGCAGCTGTTTCTTCACACAATAGTTATCCCAAACGCCTACGTCTGCTGCTACCATCGGTTCACCTGTAAGTAACCAAATCTTAAAAATCACAGTATTAGATGCTGTTTAAAAGGGAGCCTTAATTATATTAAGGAAACCTTGCTAATCTAAAATAGAAAATAAAGCCCACAGAATTTTTAGCTCTCCCCCTCATGCATTATTAACCATGATAATCCTCCAAATCATGCATCTAAAGTAATGACTTGGGCTGGAGAGATGGCTTAGCGGTTTAGGTGCCTGCCTGCTAAGCCTAAGGGAATGCTGGTTCAAATTTCCAGGACCCACATTTAGCCAGATGCAGAGACACAAGGGTGCATGCATCTGGAGTTCATTCACAGCAGCTGAGAGGCTGCTGGCACCCATTCTGTCTTCCTCTCCCTGTCTCTCTCCAAAATAAAAATAAAAAATAAAGTAATGACTTGCAGTGATTGGTTATATTGATATTCCTGATTAAAAATGGAGTTTAAAGCCGGGTGTGGTGGTACAAGCCTTTAATCCCAGCACCCAGGAGACAGAGGTAGGAGGATCACCATGAGTTCAAGGCCACCCTGAGACTGCAGAGTGAATTCCAAGTCAGCCTGAGCTTGGGGAAGAAAAAAAAAAAGGGGGGAATGTTAGTGACAGCCCTACATCACAGTTACATCTCCAACAAATCTGTACTCTGGAAATTATAGCACCTATCCTATAATTGAAATCTAGTCATTTTCATTTGTCCATCACAGGATATCTCAACCCAGAACCCAGGATTCTTTTACAGAAACAAAGAACAACACACCAAGACTTCGCTCCCCTTTTCTCACCTTTCCTAGCTTCACCCTATCTACAGTACTTAGTTCTTCTCCTACACAAATAGATGCATTCTCTTACCTGTGTTTAAGTCCACACCTACAAGCTGACCAGTTTCTGTATGTTCGGCTTTCATTTTAACTAATGTTTCCTGAAGGTCAAAACCAGAGTTCTGTGCAAGAACCTAAAGTAAACAAATTTGTGAAAAGATGTAAATTGAGAAGCAAAAATAAAACCTGGGCTGGGCGTGGTGGCGCATGTCTTTAATCTAAGCACTTGGGAGGGAGAGCTAGGAGGACTGCCCAGAGTTCCAGGCCACCCTGGACTACAGTGAGACACTACCTTGACAAACCAATAAATAATTAAAAATAAAATAAAATCTAAGCCGAGTGTGGTGGCACATGCCTTTAATCCAGCACTTGGGAGGCAGAGGTAGGATGATCACTGTGAGTTTAAGGCCACCCTGAGACTACATAGTGAATACCAGGTCAGCCTGGGCTAGAGTGAGACCCTACCTCAAAACCCAAAAAGAACTGGCTGAAGTAAAGCCAACCCTTTGTGAATATAGAGAATGATGATACAAAGCAAAAACATGTTTTTGTTCAAGAGCAACCCCCATGAAAATAACAAAAATTAATCTGTTGCAAGCATTACACACATATCAGGAACAGGGTTTATGTGATGGAATTCAGGACAGCTCCAAACTCAATGATCCTGACCATACAGCCCTGCCTGACCCAGTAGTGGGCTGTGCACAAAGGCTGAATGCAAACACTAAAATAGTCCAGGCTCCCAGAGAAACAAAATCCTGTAAAATGACAGAAGGATAACTCCAGAATTGGTGATAAACCATACTTGCTTATCAAAAATCCACATTATAAAAACACCCTACATACTATCAAAAAGGTCCACTTATTTGTTTTTATGTAGTCAGCTTGGCCTGGTGACACATGCCTTTAACCCCAGCACAAGTGATGCTAACATAGAAGTATTACTGTGAGTTTGATGCCCAACCTGAGCTAAAGGAGACTCTGCCTTTAAAAAAAAAAAAAAAGTGACTTAAGTATTCAGACCTTGGGAATAATGAGTAGTGCATCTGCAAATGCCTGGACTCCAAGCTGGGCCCTGCCCTTCACACTGGGCTTATATTTAATCAGGGCTTCTGCTATCGCCACTTCTACTGCACCAGCACCTGGAACCACACAGCCTGTTGGGTGGGCAGCAAGGAGAAACACTAAGTTATTAGAAAATAAAACTGTGGAACCCATAGGACAAAGCACATATATCATTTCTTATAAACCCACTATGACCACAATTATTCACCTACAGCATTGTTTTTCAGTCCTAAGAATGGAAGCCAGGGCCTGTTGTATATTAGACAAGTGCTGCATCACTGGGCAACACCCCCTGCTCACAGAATTAGTAAACTGCAATACAACCAATTTACTAACGTCAAACAACAAAATGAAGAAGCTGCATCCGGTGGCCCATGCCTTTAATCCCAGCACTAAGGAGGCAGAGGTAGAAGCATGGCCCGAGTTTGAGGGTACCCAGGTTAGCTTGGGCTAGAGCAAAACCCTACCTTGAAAAACCAATAGTTCTAGAAAGAGCCCTGTCAGATTTAAGTAAAATGTGGCAAGAGACAAGGTTCACCTGAAAAGGTAATCAGTCTGACTGGCTCCTCACAGAACACCCAAAATGAGTTAAAGATGTCATTAAGAAAGCTGGAGAGATGGCTTAGCAGTTAAGGCATTAAAAAAAATAATAACCCTAACTCTTTTGGCCTTGTTTCAAAGTTATCCATTAAGGGATTTGGTTCAAATTTTATTACATCAGTACAAACTGCTGTAAGCCATTCTGCTTTCCAAGATGCAGAACACTCTAAAGTGACGGTCTGAGAGTTATAGTGAATTTTCATTGGAATAAAGTACATCTAAGTTTGAAAGAGGACTATATCCCCCAAGATAACCGTTTTACTGATGCCACATTTATAAACAAAGTATATAAAATGGCATAAATATGGGCTGGAGAGATGGCTTAGCGGTTAAACGCTTGCCTGTGAAGCCTAAGGACCCTGGTTCAAGGCTCGATTCCCCAGGACCCACGTAAGCCAGAAGCAGGAGGGGCGCATGCATCTGGAGTTCGTTTGCAGTGGCTGGAGGCCCTGGCATGCCCATTCTCTATCTATCTGCCTCTTTCTCTGTCTGTTGCTCTCAAATAAATAAATAAAGATAAACAAATTTAAAAAAATGGTATAAATATGTTCGTATCCATGTCATAAGACAGCCCAGCCCCAGAAACAATTCACCAGCATGTATGTAGATTGCTTCTGTTCTCAGTAGATGAGCTAACCAAGACCATCACCTAATCCATACAACAGCTTATTTTCACATTGATGTTCTCATCACAAGGCCAAATCAAGACAGAAAGAAGAATCAAGATCTCTAAAGCCATGGAGACCTTCAAGGTTGACTTCCAGCTCAGCAATACTCAGGAAAAAAGTGTACTTGCTTTTGACTAATGATGATACACCATAAAAATAACCAAGTATATCACCATTCATTTTAAAAGGAAGACTTTACTGTTGCATGGTGTCTGGCTGTGTAAATTACTGACTAAAGAACACAGTATTCAGCCATGCTATAGACTAAAGAGTTCAACTTTAAAAACAGTGAGGTTCTTACCATCATCAATAGCATTTTTGACAGCCCTCAAACCATCTCTTATTGCATCCTTGATCTGATTGAGTGTGTGCTTATTTGGTCCTTTGATCAATAATGTGACAGAACGGGGATTGTTACATTTCTCAATAAAGGTGAATTTTTCTTCTCCCTAGTGCAGAAGAGGTGTGTACAAAATCAGTTTATCATTGGGAAGTTTTTTTTGGGGAGGGGCAGGGAGAACACATATACAAAATGATTTTTCAAATATATTTTATTTGAGGGGGGAAGGAGGGAGACAGAAGACAGGAGAAAAAAATGGGCCCCTTGTGCATTTGGCTTATGTTGAATCCTAGGGAATCGAACCGGGGTCCTGTGGCTTTGCAGGCTAACATCTTAACCATTAAGCCATCTCTCCAGCCCCCAAATTATTGTTTTTTTAAAGGCAGGGTCTCAGTCTAGCCCAGGTTGACCTGGAATTCACTATGTAGTAGTAGTATCAGGCTGGCCTCCAACTCAATGATCCTCCTAGCTCAGCCTCCAGAGTGCTGGGATTAAAAATGTATACCACCATGCCCAGCCAAAATGATTTTTTTTTTTTTTTGGTTTTGTGAGGTAGGGTCTCACTCTGGTCCAGGCTGACCTGGAATTAACTATGTAGTCTCAGGGTGGCCTCGAACTCTCGGCGATCCTCCTACCTCTGCCTCCTGAGTGCTGGGATTAAAGGCATGCGCCACCACGCCCGGCTTCCAAAATGAATTTTTAAGTCAAAACTTCTATTACAGCCAGGCGTGGTAGTGCATGCCTTTAATCCCAACACTTGGGAGGCAGAGGTAGGAGGATCATTGTGAGTTCGAGGCCACCCTGAGAATATAGTGTGTGTTCCAGGTCAGCCTGGGCTAGAATGAGACCCTACCCCCAAAAACAAAACAAAAACTTCTATTACACTTAAGTTGTCATAATATGAAAAATCTGGTCCCGAGTTTGAATTTTCCACTAAAGAAAAGTACTATTATTTTTATGACGAGAACACTTACCAATGTGTACTCATACACAAGTCCTGCATATCCCAAACAGTCAGGATTTAGGTCATCCAAAGAATTTAGAGCTATCCCACCACATGCAAGAGTCAGTCTGAAATATTAAAGCATTTTAAAGGAAATATATTAAATAATGTTCAGTGATGTTCCCACAATTTTCAGGAAGAACATTTTCATAATTACATGCTAAATGTTAGTGTATTTCTACTTAAGCCTTCCAATTTACCACTACCCAGCTAAAAACTCACCTTCCCTTTAACCCACCTTCTACTAAACCTCTAACGTCAGCCCATCAAATTCAATATAAAATCAGTTTTTCAGGGAAAAGTATTTCTTTTCTTTCCTTTATTCGAGGTAGGGTCTCACTCTAGCCCAGGCTGACCTGGAACTCTCTATATATAGTCTCAGGGTGGTCTCAACTCATGGCAATCCTCCCTACCTCTGTCTCCTGAGTGCTGGGGTTAAAGGCGTGCGCCACCATGCCTAGCAGGGGAAAAGTATTTCTATAACCTTTCTTTCTGCTTTAAAAATATATATATTTATTTGAGAGAGAGAGAGTGGGCACGCTAGGACCTCCAGTGGCTGCAAACAAGCTACAGATGCATGCACCCCTTGTGCATCTGGCTTATGTGGATCCTGGAGAATCGAACCGGGACCATTTGGCTTTGTAGGCAAATGCCTTAATCACTAAGCCATCTTTCCAGTCTCTTCTTTCTTCTTCTTCTTTTTTTTTTTTTTTTTTGGTTTTTCGAGGTAGGGTCTCACTGTGATCCAGGCTGACCTGGAATTAACTATGTAGTCTCAGGGTGGCCTCGAACTCTCAGCGATCCTCCTACCTCTGCCTCCCAAGTGCTGGGATTAAAGGCGTGCGCCACCACGCCCGGCTCTTCTTTCTTCTTTTAAGGGAGGGAGATACTTGTAGCCAGGAAGAGGTTGGCCTTAAACTCTTTATCTTCCTGTCTCCAGCTCCCAAATACAAGGATTACTGGCATGTGTGTAGCCATATCTGGCACTATGTGAACTCTTGATGTTGCCGCTCTTTAACAATCAGGTACAATGCATGTTATGGCTTAAGAAATAAACCAGTTGGAATCCCAGCACTCTGGAGGCAGAGGTAGGAGGATCTTTGAGCTTGAGGCCAGATGGACAAACAAACAGGACACATATAAACAATGGACAATCATTTAGCTTCATAAGAGTTGGATTCTGATAAATTACTACAGATTAACATGCTTAGTAAATAAAATAACACTACAGAAAATCGTTTGAGCCAGCTGTGGTGGCAAACACCTTTAATCCCAGCTCTTGGGAGGCAGAGGCAGGAGGATTGGTGAGTTCAAGGCCACCCTGAGACTACCCAGTGAATTCCAGGTCAGCCTGGGCTAGAATGAGACCCTAACTCTCGAAAAACCAAAAAAAAAAAAAAAAAATCATTTAAGCTAATGAAACTTCTGGAGATGGACAGTGAGAATGACACAGTATGAATTTAATTACACTGAACTGTACTTTTAGAAAATACTAAAAATAATAACAACAATAATTTTTTGGGGGCTGGAGGGATGGCTTAGCCTGCAAAGCCAAAGGACCCAGGACCCAAGTAGGCGAAATGCACAAGGTGGTCCGTGCATCTGAAGTTCTTTTGCAAAGGCTGGAGGACCTGGCATGCCTTTCTGTCTCAAATAAACAATTTTTTTTAAAAAGCAGGCCAGCTTAGCAGTGAGCTTCAAGTAATTATGGACTTGCACATTTATGAAATGGATAAAATAGTGGCTGGGAGTTGTGGGGCACACATGCAATCCCAGTACTTTGGAGCCTATGGCAGGACTGCCAGTTTAAGGCCTGCTTGAGCTATATGGTAGAAACAAAACTGGTCAATTTTGGGCCTGGAGAGATGGCTTAGCCCTTAAATGCTTGCCTGTGAAGCCTAAGGACCCCAGTTCAAGGCTTGATTCCCCAGGACCCATGTAAGCCAGAGGATCTGCCTGCCTCTTTCTCTGTAGTTCTCAAATAAATAAATAAAAACTGGTCAATTTTGCTATTTATACTTTGACACATTAAAAGTATAGGGCTGGAAGGGATGGCTTAGCAGTTAAGGCATTTGCCTGCAAAGCCAAAAGACCAAGGTTTGATTCCCCAGGACCCACGTTAGCCTAATGCACAAGGGGGTGCATGTGTCTGGAGTTCATTTGCAGTGGCCAGAGGCTCTGGCACGCTCATATTCTCTCTCTCTGTCGAATAAATAAATAAAAATAAAAGAAGTAAGCCGGGCATGGTGGCGCATGCCTTTAATCCCAGCACTCGGGAGGCAGAGGTAGGAGGATTGCTGAGAGTTCGAGGCCACCCTGAGACTACATAGTTAATTTCAGGTCAGCCTGGACCAGAGTGAGACTCTACCTTGCAAAAACCAAAATAAATAAATAAATAAATATTAAAAGAAGTAAAAGAATGTATGAAATCTAGTTAAAAGAGAAAAATTAAAAACCTAGTTAGTAGAAGGAATACCTGGAAGGAGGTTCAGTGGGACAGTGAGGAGGGACAGGAGAGGTTAATGGGGGATGTGTATGAATACAATCAAAGTACATTTTGTACTTGTATTACACTTTAATACACACCAATTAAAAAAATATATAACAATCAGTAGAGAAGGAGAGCTAAGTCTGCAAAGTAAGCAAAATTCATATTGGATAATCTGCCCATACCTCTCCATATTCCTCCTTTTCGCTCTGCGCAAAGCGACTATGCCTTCTTTTGCAAGAGCATCTAAGGAAAAGGGGTCAATTCCCTGTAATAAAAACAAAAACTAGTTTTAATAGCTTTTACCTTAAAAAAAAAAAAAGATTTTTTTGTCTATACATTTTCACTCACCTTTTGATTAATAACAACAAATCCTTTATCTGAGTCACCACAGACTTTCTTTTTCAGTTCTATTATTTTTTTAACTCTATCTTCAATGAATTTTCTTTCAGCTCTTACTAGCTTTTCTCTTTCCTCTGCACTCTTGTAAAAAAAGCCAGAATTCACTTCTCTAGAAAAGAAAGTTAGACAATGGGAGAAATTTCCATTTTTGTTTATGGCATGGGGTGGGGGAGGGAGAGGACGAAATTGGGCTTTCTACATTCTCACTAAGTGCTCAGCCACTGAGCAAAATGTCTATGTATCACCCAGCTCCCATGTTTACATTTTGTCTCTTTCTTCTAAACCAAACTTAGGCATTTCTGTCCCTGGAGTGGGGAAAATGAATGTCAAATTGCACTCCCCACCCCATTTTGAAGGGGCTATAAACTCACGTTTTCTCATACTCTAATGATACATTGCATGTGAGGATGTATGCATTCTCTACTCTTTTTTTCATATCAGGATGCCGTGCTCCATGATCCAATACAAGCCCTCTAATTAAGCTGTAAAAACATAAAAATCAATATTGCTATTTATTTTAAGATGGGAGTTGTTAACAAAACTAACAAAGTGTTATACTGATAACTTTCACACCTATATACTCATTTCTATTTATTTTTGTTTTGTTTTTCAAGTTAGGGTCTCACTGTGGCCCAGGCTGACCTCGAATTAGTCTCAGGGAATCCTCGAACTCTTGGCAATCCTCCTACCTCTGCTTCCCAGGTGCTGGGATTAAAGGGGTGCGCCACCACGCCTGGCTCTATTCTTATTTGTAGAATTATTTGAACAGAGCTTTCAAGTGATACCCTAGGGAGGTCAAATGTGAAGATGCAATGTTGTAGGACATAAGAGAACACCCAAAGAAAAGTAACCTCATCTTTTACAGATGATTCTGTCATTTGTCAAATGTTACACCGTTTTACCGGGCGTGGTGGCGCACGCCTTTAATCCCAGCACTCGGGAGGCAGAGGTAGGAGGATTGCCATGAGTTCGAGGCCACCCTGAGACTACATAGTGAATTCCAGGTCAGCCTGGACCAGAGTAAGACCCTACCTTGCAAAACCAAAAATAAAAAAAAAAAAAAAAAAAAAAAAAAACACCTTTTTAAAGAGAAATGTACAAACATTTCATTAAGTGCAAAGCCACTTTTCAGAATCACTGACCAAAACCACATTCCCTCCATCTCAAGGGCATGTTACTAACCAGGCAAGGTAGTGCAACACCTTTAATCCCAAGTACTCTGGAGGCAGAGGTAAGTGGACTGTTATATGAGTTTGAGACCACATAATGAATTCAGGTCAGCCTGGGCTACAGCGAGACCCTACCTTGGAAAAAAACTGATCATAAAAAAAGTATGTTACTAAACCAGGTGTGGCAGTGCACACCTTTAATCCCAGCACTCCAGAGGCAGAGGTAGGAGGATCGCTGTGAGTTCGAGACTACACAGTGAATTCCAGGTCAGCCTGAACTAGAGTGAGATCCCACCTTGAAAAACCAAAAGAGTGAAACACTACCTTGAACCCCCCCACACACAAAGTGTCACTTACCTTGTATCAGTTTCAGATTTATGTTTCATCTCCATGATTTCAACCATGAAGAGGTCAATAGGTTCATCTTTTTTTTTAATGGCCAAAATGGAGTCCACGACAGCCTAAAAGAGGAAAAACACCAGAATTTTACAAGGATTAAACCAAGGTGCCTCCTTACTGAAGCAGGCAGCTTGTCAGTTTCAAAATGGGATTAAACCATTTATATCCCTAAAAACAAACAAGCAAACACCTCAAATTTATAACTGTCCAATGAATTAGCAACACCCCTCTAATTTATTTTTATTATGTGAGAGAGAGGCAGAGAGAATGAGTGTGCCAGGGACTTCAACTGCTGCAAACAAATTCCATATGCCTGTGTCCCCTTGTGCATGCTTGCATCACTGTGTGTCTGGCTCTGTGGGCCTCGGGCTTTGCAGGCAAGCACCCTAACTGCTAAGCCATCTCTCCAGCCCTCCTCTAGACCCTACCTTCAAAAAGCCAGAAGATTAGTGCAGCAATTTGAAGGTTCCCAAAACAAACATGTAAGCATCCAAGGACAAAAATGATAATTAACCTGATTTTATCATTACATATTCTATACTTGAACAATTAGTTCCAACAAATCTATAGAACTTAAAAAATACTCATTACTGGATGTTTTATGAAAGCTTCAATTATACTCCTACAACTTGTTCAACAAATTGTTCATTTCCTTATTTTATCTTCTGGAGACACAGGTTAGGACAAGAATAAGCCACTTATTTCAGACTATGACCCTGCGAAGACCTGGCACGTGGACCTGCTAAGATTCCCCAAATGTTCTAAACCACACATACTACATATTGAAGACATACCTCTGTTAAGACATCGGCAAGTTCAGCATGAACTTTCGTCCGTAGAGATGTTCTGGCCACATCTACAAGTGTTTCCCTATCCATCTCTTTGCTCACTTTAATTTGTTCCAAAATTTGAAGGGCCTTTTCCTTTGCAGCCTCAAAACCTTCAGTGATTATTCTGGGATGAAGACCCTAATACAAAACATACACTTACAAAACCACAATCTACCCTTGTGTTTTCAACTAGATGTAATTACAGTTCATGGAAAATCAGCTTAACTGTGGGCACTCTGAATCACATATTTATTATACAATTAAGGCAACATGATGTACTGACTTTTTGAATACATTTAAAAGGATACTCCTTTCAATGCAGAGGAAAAGAACAGACATTACTCTAGCACAGAGTCAAGGCCAAGAGCACTATAAAGCACACTTGAGTGTTCACTGTGCAAACTATAAGAATGCTGAAACCAAAACTGGCTTCTAAAACTCTGCAATCAATATAAACATCACGCTGGGCATGGTGGCACATGCCTTTAATCCCAGCACTTGGGAGGCAGAGGTAAGGATCACTGCCAGTTCCAGGCCACCCTGAGACTACAAAGTGAATTCCAGGACATCCTGGGCTAGAGTGAGATCCTACCTCTAAAAACCAAAAATAAGTAAAAATAAGTAAAACAAACAAACAAACATTACATCTTTCTACAGGTAGTGTAGAATTAATTCACATAATTTAAAATCCCAGCACTTGGGAGGTGGAGGTAGGCTGATCACTGTGAGTTCAAGGCTACCCTGAGACTACATAGTGAATTCCAGGGCTATAGCAAAACCCCACCTCGAAAAACCAGGATAAATAAAATAATCAAGAGATTTCTAGTTACATGTGAACATTTTTATCTAGTTGGCTTTATCCTTATAAATATGCTAGATTTCAACTTTGTCAGACTAGGATAAAGACAGAATCTCAGCATCAGGTGCCCTGATCTTCACATTTGTAATGTAACATTAGCTTGTAATTAACACATCTATTTCTAGCAATAACCCCTAGACAGACACTGCAGAAACGTACCTCAGAAATGTAGAGATCTGCCTGTTTCAGCAGCTCTCCAATGATGAGAACATTGGAAGTAGTACCATCACCAGTTATGTCATCCTGGGCTGTGGCCACTTTTGCTATTAAGGAGGCAGTTGGGTGTTGAATTTGCTGAGAATAGAAAAGAAAATTAAATGACTTAGTTATATTTCAGGTAAACTCTATTACAGTCCTCTTGACATACTACTTTGACTAAGTCAGAGGTAAGTGGATTGTTATATGAGTTTGAGACCACATAATGAATTCAGGTCAGCCTGGGCTACAGCGAGACCCTACCTTGGAAAAAAACTGATCATAAAAAAAGTATGTTACTAAACCAGGCGTGGCAGTGCACACCTTTAATCCCAGCACTCCAGAGGCAGAGGTAGGAGGATCGCTGTGAGTTCGAGACTACACAGTGAATTCCAGGTCAGCCTGAACTAGAGTGAGATCCTACCTTGAAAATTGATGATCAACATATTTTTTGAGCCGGATGTGGTAGTGAGTGCCTTTAGTCCAAGCACAAGGTAGGATCGCCATTGAGATCAAGGCCAGACTGAGACTACACAGTGAATTAACTCCAGGTCAGCCTGTGCTAGAGCAAGACCCTATCTCTAAAAACCAAAAGTCAGGCTGGAGGGATGGCTTAGTGCTTAAGGTACTTGCCTACAAAGCCAAAGTAAACAGGTTTGATTCCGAGGATTCCCCACATAAGCCAGATGTAGAAGGTGGCACATGCATCTGGAATTCGTTTGCAGTGGCTACAGGCCCTAGTGTGCCCATCCTCTCTCAAATAAATAAAAATAATTTAAAAGTCTATTAGTTCTGTGCTTATTATACATACATGGTGAAATTTCTTTTTTTTTTTTTTCCTTTTGGTTTTTCATGGTAAGGTCTCACTCTAGTCCAGGTTGACCTGGAATTCACTAAGTAATCTCCGGGTGGCCTTGAACTTATGGCAATCCTCCTACCTTGGCCTCCCAAGTGCTGAGATTAAAGGAACACACCACCACACCCAGCTCATATCATATTAAATATGATAAAAACTCCATATTCTAGGCTAGCTCCTTTTAACTCAAAATATCTGCATGGCTGGGCATGGTGGCACACCCCTTTAATCCCAGCACTCTGGAGGCAGAGGTAGGTACATTGTTATGAGTTCAAGGCCACCATGAGACTACATAGTGAATTCCTGGGCTAGACAGAGACCCTACCTCAAAAAAAAAAAAAAAAAAAAAAAAAAAAAAAAAAAAAAAAGGAATAACTGAGGCTGGAGAGATGGCTTAGTGGTTAAGGCATTTGCCTGCAAAGCCAAAGAACCCAGGTTCATTCCCCAGCACCCATGTAAGCCAGATGCACAAGGTGGTACATGTGTCTGGAGTTCATTTGCAGTGGCTGGAGGCCCTGGCATGCTGCTTATCTCTCTGCTTGTTTCTCTATCATAAATAAATACTTAAAAACTGGATGGCATATACAATTAATCCCAGCACAGGGGAAGCAGAAGGAGGAGGATTGACTTGAATTTGTGGCCACCCTGACACTAGTAAGTGAATTCCAGGTTAGCCACGGCTAGAGTGAGATCCTACCTTGGTAGAAAAAAAAAAAAAAAATCCACAAAACCCAGTATCCACCCTACTTTGTCAATCATCTGTAATTTCTCAGTTTATAGTCTGAAAGCTATTAATCTAATTTTCCCCACCTTGAGAAAGAACAGGATAAAGACTCCTACTTAAACTACAGAAAGTCAAGGATCTTTGTGATGACCCCTCAAGGAAGCCTCTCACCATTTCATGAAGCAGCACATTGCCATCTTTAGTAAGCTTGATGTCTCCAGCACCAGAAACAAGCCTGTTCAAAGAGCAGAAACGGATGAATTAAAATGTGACTTTTCCCAACAAAGACCAAATTAAGAATTTCAGCTGGGGGGCTGGAGAGATGGCTTAGCGGTTAAGGCGCTTGCCTGCAAAGCCAGAGGACCCAGGTTCAACTCCCCATTACCTATGTAAACCAGATGCACAAAGAGGCACAAGGACCTGGAGTTCATTTGCAGTGGCTGGAGGCCTTGGCACACCCATTCTCTCCCCCCCGCCTATTTCTGTATCTCTTTCAAATAAATAAATAAAAATAAAATATTAAAAAAAAAAAAAAAAGAATTTCAGCTGGGTATAGTAGCACATGTCTTTAGTCCCAGCACGTGAGAAGTAGGAGGATCGAGGTGAGTTCGAGGCCACCCTGAAACTATGTAGTGAATTCCAGGTCAGCCTGGACTAGAGCGAGACCCTATCTTGGGGCGCCAGGGGCACACATGGGGCTCAGCCTATAACCCCAAGCATTAAGGAGGCTAAGATAGAGGATCACCATTAGTTAAAGGCCAGCCTGGGGCCATACTCAGTTCCAGGTCAACCTAGCCTAGTGAATCAGAACTCAAAAATACAGAATCATCTAAGAGGGAGAGGAAAAAGGTCTACAGGGAAAGGGGAATAGAGGAGAATGTCCAAGATAAGAGCAAAATAAAAGGATCTATCTATGAAAAATTCACAATGAAACCCATTATAAAAAAAAAAAATTAGAGTCGGGTGTGGTGGTGCACGCACTCGGGAGGCAGAGGTAGGAAGATGGCTGTGAGTTCAAGGCCACCCTGAGACTACATAATGAATTCCAAGTCAGCCTGGGCTAGAGTGAGACCCTACCTCGACCCCCCCCCCAAAAAAAAGAAATTAATAAGTTAAGGAATAAAAGCTGGAGTGATGGCTTAGCGGTTAAAGCTCTTGCCTGTAAACCTAGGTTCAATTCCCCAGTACCCACGTTAAGCCAGATGAAAACAGTGGCGCATGCGTCTTGAGTTCGTTTTGCAGGGGTCCCTGGCACTCCCCAAAACTCTGTCTACCTCAACCAGTCTCCTCGCATTCTAACCTGGGCCGGCCTATTGCCACCCTATGGAACCGTGACCACAGGGGTGGTTATGTCTTCCCAGAGGTAGCGTGCGCGCCCCATCCCCTCCCTCGGGAGAAAGTGGGTGCGGTGAGTGCCTCCGGGGTGCAAACGCGGGTAGTTTTGTTCTCAAAAGAGGCCGAACGAACCGAGAAGGAAAAGGCCGCAGCAGAGGGGTTCCGTTCAGAAAGCATGTCCGGACCCAGAAACCCGGAAAGACGGCCCATGTTGGCGAGCAGAGCCCGGAAGTAGCGGACCCCCGGCCCGCCATGCCCGCCCCGCCCGTTCGCCGGCCGGGTCTTACATCTTCATGGTGCCCTTAGGCCCTAAATTGGTCCTCAGCACGTCCTGCAGCCCCCGAGCTGCGCTGATGTTCACCGCCAGCGCCGCGTGCGCTCGGGCCACCTCAGCTTTGGGATTTAGGGTCTTCACCGCCGACATAGCCGCCCAGCAAACGTAAAAGCAGAAAGCAACGTGCCTACTTAAGGCAGAAGACTCGCTCAACGTGGTCCGGAAAGCACGGCTCCGCTCTTCTGGAAAAGTCTGGCGCGCCCGGCCCGCCCCCAGCGTGCTTACGCCGCACCGCTATTGGATCGTGACTTGGCCTGCGCTCACTCATTGGGTAAATAAGCTGTACGTCACCTAAGACTCCCCCCCCCCGCGCGCTCCTCAGCCAGGTTGCGGCGTCATTGCGCACCAGAGAAATCTGTTCTCCGGGAGACTGGACTCCGACTCTAAGGGTTCCGGGGTCGCTGAGATCCAATTTTTTCTGTGGATTACAGACCTAAGGACTGAAGGGGAGCTGTTTTCGTGCCCTGCTTTGCGCTCAGGGCCTTCAGGGCCCAGGTGCGAGGGATGCAGAGCCCTCTCCGCGCGTGTGCGCCTGACCGGAAGTGTGGAATTTTCTTTGCTGGAGGTCCCTGGTCCCAGGATGCAGGCTGGGATTGTTCCTGCACCCTCTTAAGGTGCTCCTCCGGATCCCTTCCATTCTTTTATCCCCTTGACTGTGTAAACTAGATTTTGGTAAGTCCTGTGCGAACATGAAAAGCACCCTTTCCCAGTATCTTGGTGTTTTTTAAGACCAGGGAAGATGAAGTATAATGCCAGGTAGAAAGTCCAATGTGTGTATGGCCATGGTTACGCCTTTTAAAAAATTTTTATTTTTAATTATTAGAAAGAGAGAGTGAGTGGGCGCACCAGGGCCTCTAGCCACTGCAAAGAACTCCAGATGCATGTTCCACCTTGAGCATCTGGCTTACATGGGACCTGGACAATTGAATCTGGGTCCTTAGGCTTTCCACAGGCAAGTGCCTTAACAGCTAAGTCATCTCTCCACCCCACCCTTTTTTTAAAAACTTATTTATTTCTCTCTTTTTTTAAATTTAATTTAATTAATTAATTTATTTATTTATTTATTTTGGTTTTTCGAGGTAGGGTCTCACTCTGGTCCAGGCTGACCTGGAATTCACTATGTAGTCTCAGGGTGGCCTCGAACTCTCAGCGATCCTCCTACCTCTGCCTCCTGAGTGCTGGGACTAAAGGTGTGCGCCACCACGCCCGGCTTTTTAATTTTATTTTTTATTTATTTGCAAGCAGAAAGAGAGAGAAGAGAGGCAGACAGAGAGAGAACGGGCATGCCAGGGCCTCTAGCCACTGCAAATGAACTCCAGATGCATGTGCCCCTTGTGCATCTGGCTTACGTGGGTCCTGGAGAATCGAACCAGGATCCTTTGCCTTCGAAGGCAAACGCCTTAACCACTAAGCCATTTCTCCAGCCCTTATTTATTTCTTTAAGAGAGAGGGAGAAAGCCGGGCGTGGTGGCGCATGCCTTTAATCCCAGCACTCGGGAGGCAGAGGTAGGAGGATCGCCCTGAGTTCAAGGCCACCCTGAGATTGCATAGTTAATTCCAGGTCAGCCTGGACCAGAGTGAGACCCTACCTTGCAAAACCAAAAAAAAAAAAAAAAAGAAAGAAAGAAAATGGCTGTTCCAGGGCCTCTAGCCACTGTAGATAAACTCCAGACTCATGCAACACCTTGTGCACCTGGCTCTATGTGGGTTCTGAACTCCATACTCTTGTGCCACCTTGTGCATTCGCCTTTATCTGGGTACTGGGGAATCCAAACTTTAGTCCTTTGGCTTTGCAGATAAGTGCCTTAACTGCTAAGCCATCTCTCTAGCCTTATGTTTTTATTATTTTTTATCTTAAGTTTTTATTTTGAGACAGGGTCAGAAAGTTCTCAAGGCTGTCCTTGAACTCACTCTTTAGTGCAGGTGGCTTTGAATTCATGTTCTTCCTGCCTCCACCTATCAAGTGCTGTGATCACAGGCAGCTGCCACCATGCCCAGTCATTCTGATGTTTTAGATGAGATTAACATATAAGCTACTGTACTTGAAGAAAGTAAATTGCCCTCTTTTATAATCAAATTAGTCAAAACTTATAATAAAGAATTACCTACTGGTTAGAAGTTCTGCCAGCAGACAAACTTTGGAATCAAACAACTCTCTTTCTCTCTCTCTCTCTCTTTTTAGAGAGAGTCAGTGAGAGAGAGAGAGAATGGGCACACCAGCAGCCTCTCAGCTACTGTGAACGAAGTCCAGATGTGTGTGCCCCCTTGGGGCAAGTGCAACATTGCGCCCTTGCATCACTTTGAGTCTGGCAAACCATGGGACCTGGAGAATCAAACTGGCAATCTTAGGCTTAGGAGGCAGGCGCCTTAAGCACTAAGCCATCTCTCCAGTCCCCCTCTCTCTCTCTCTCTCTCTCTCTCTCTCTCTCTCTCTCTCTCTTTCTTTCTTTCTTTCTTTTGAGGTAGGGTCTCACTCTAGCTCAGGCTGACCTGGAATTCACTATGTAGTCTCAGGGTGGCCTTGAACTCATGGTGATCCTCCTACCTCTGCCTCCTGAGTGCTGGGATTAAAGGCATGTGCCACCATGCCCGGCTCCCTCTCTCTCTCTTTAATTAATTAATTTGTTTGTGAGGAGGGAGAGAGAGAGAGAACAGCAGGATTTTTTTGCTGCTGCAAACTCCAGATGCATGAACCACTCTATGCATCTGGCCCTATGTGAGTACTGGGGAATTGAACCCAGGTGGTCATGCTTTGCAAGCAAGCTCCTTTAACCACTGAGCCTTAAACTACAGCTCGTTTGTTTGTTTTCTGGTGGGTTGGTTGGTCGGTGTTTGTGATAGAATCTCGCTATGTAGCCCAAGCTGACCTGAAACTCACTCGGTAGTTCAGGCTGGCTTTGTACTCACAAAGTCATCCTGCCTGAGCTTCCTGAGTGCTGGGATCTTCAAACTATGACTGGTGTCTGGGTTTTCAGTCTTTTGGCCTACAATTTTGGTTTTACCACGCCTCTAAAATTGTGATCTAATTCTTTTAAATAGTTGTGTACTTATACACCTCCCATTGATTCCTTTCTTCTGGAGAACTCTGATAAACCATGGTTAACCATTTACTCTCTGATGTCAGGCTTTGTTCTATATTTACATAAGGTTTTTTTTTTTTTTTTTTTTTTTTTTGTTTTTTTGCGAGGTAGGGTCTCACTCTGGTCCAGGCTGACCTGGAATTAACTATGTAGTCTCAGGGTGGCCTTGAACTCTCGGCGATCCTCCTACCTCTGCCTCCCGAGTGCTGGGATTAAAGGCGTGCGCCACCACGCCCGGCTCAAGGTTTTTTTTTTGTTTGTTTGTTTGTTTTTTTGAGGTAGGGTCTCGCTCTAGCCCAGGCTGACTATGTAGTCTCAGGGTGGCCTTGAACTCATGGCGATCCTCCTACCTCTGCCTCCTGGGTGCTGGGATTAAGGCGTGTGCCACCACGCCTGGCTGTTTTACCACTTCTAGCTTTTTTTTTTTTTTTTTTTTTTTTTTTTTTTTTGAGGTAACGTCTCACTCTAATTCAGGCTGACCTGGAGTTCACTCTGTATTCTCAGAGCGGCCTCGAACTCATGGCGATCCTCCTACCTCTGCCTCCCAAGTGCTGGGATTAAAGGTGTGCTCTACCACGCCTGGCTAACTTCTAGCTTTTTACATGGCTGCTGGGATTGAACTCAGGTCCTCATTCTTATGCAGCAATTCTTCTTGCCTACTGATCCCCACATCCCTTTTTTTTGTTTGTTTTGTTTTGTTTTGTTTTTTGTTGAGGTAGGGTCTCACTCTAGCCCAGGCTGACCTGGAATTCACTCTGTAGTCTCAGGATGGCCTCGAACTCATGGCGATCCTCCTACCTCTGCCTCCTGAGTGCTGGGATTAAAGGCATGTGCCACCATGCCCGGCTCCCACACCTTTTTTTGAGACATGGTCTGATGTAGCCCAGGCTAACCTTGAACTCCTGAGCCTCCTGACTCTACTTCCCAAGTAGTTTTAGGATTACTGACACAACCTCACACATGCTAAGCATCTATTCTACCATTAAACAACATTCTAAGTCCCATTTTTACCAGTTTGAAACTAGCTTATTAGTGTAACTTTTCTAGGTTTTTTTTTTTTCCGAAGTAGGTTCTCACTCTGGCCCAGGCTGACCTGGAATTAACTATGTAGTCTCAGAGTAGCCTTGAACTCATGGCGATCCTCCTACCTCTGCCTCCCGAGTGCTGGGATTAAAGGCGTGCGCCACCACGCCTGGCTAGGTTTTTTAATATTTTACTTATTTGAGAGAGAGAGAATGGGTGCACCAGGGCCTCCAGCCATTGCAAACAAACTCCAGACGCATGCGCCACATTATGCATCTGGCTTACATGAGTCCTGGGGAATCGAACCTGGGTCCTTAGGCTTTGCAGGCAAGCACCTTCACTGCTAAGCCATCTCTCCAGCCCAGTGTTTTTTTTTTTTTTTTTTTTTTTTGGTTTTCCGAGGTGGGGTCTCACTCTAGCTCAGGCTGACCTGGAATTCACTCTGTAGTCTCAGGGTGGCCTTGAACTCTTGGTGATCCTCCTACCTCTGCCTCCCGAGTGCTGGGATTAAAGGCGTGTGCCATCATGCCCGGCCCAGTGTAACTTTTTAAAACTTTTCATTTTGAAATGATTTCAGACTCACCAGAATTTTCAGAAATAGTAGAGTCCCCATGTCCTTTATACAGTTTCCCCACATGTAAACATCCTGCATAACCCCACAACCAACAATGTCAACAACAAGAACTGGATGTTGACATACTGTCTAATCTATACATTTACTTTTTGTTTTCGGAAAGCTCGGGATTGAATCTGAGGCCTTATTCATTCTTAGTCTACCACTAATGTACACCCAGCCCTAGACATTGTAGTCACTCTTACTAACATCCTACTTCTGGCGTAGGATCATCTCCATAGTCACACTTTGAATTTCATCGTCATATCCTTTATTCTAAAGTAGTCCCACAGGATTCTTGGCCTTCAATGATCCTGGTGTGTGTGGGGCGGGGAGGGATGCTGTGACCCAACCTAGGGCCTTGCTAAGCATATGTTCTGCCACTGAATGACATCCTCACCTCAACCTTCTTTCATTTATCTTTTAATTTATTTATTTTTGGTTTTTAGAGGTAGGGTTTCCATTCCAGCTCAGGCTGACCTGGAATTCACTATGTAGTTTCATAGTGGCCTCAAACCCACAGCAATCCTTCTACCTCTGCCTCTTGAGTTCCAGAATTAAAGGCTTGTATGCCACCACATCCTGCTATTTTACTTTTTTTTAAACAATCTTTTCATTTTATTTTTTAAAGATTTTCTAAAATTTATTTATTTATTAGAGACACACACACACACACAGAATGGGCGCTCCAGGGCCTCTAGCCTCTGCAAACGAACTCCAGATGCATGCGCCACCTTATGCATCATGGGACCTGGAGAATTGAATCTGGATCCTTAGGCTTCGCAGGCAAAAGCCTTAACTACTAAGCCATCTCTTCTTCCCTCATTTTATTTCAGCCATCATTTTATTATTTTATTTTATTTATTTTTATTTATTTGAGAGAGGGAAAGAGGCAGACTGAAAGAGAAAGAGAATGGGCACTCCAGGGCCTCCAGCCACTGCAAACAAACTCCAGATGCATGCACCCCTGTACATCTAGCTTACGTGGGTCCTGGGGAATCGAACCGAGTTCCTTCATCTTTGCAGGCAAGCACCTTATCCGCTAAGCCATCTCTCCAGCCCTTATTTTATTTTTGAGAGGGAGACAGAAGAGGAGAGAGAGGGAGAGAATGGGGCATGCTAGGGCCTGTAGCCACTGCAAATAAACTGTAGATGCATATACCACCTTGTGCATCTGGCTTACATGGGACCTGGAGAATTGAACCTGGCCCTTAAGCTTCACAGGCATACGCCTTACCTTTACCACTAAGCTATCTCTCCAGCCTTGGTGGGGTGGGGGGTTGCATGCGTGAGTGCGTGCGTGCGTGCGTGTGTGTGTGTGTGTGTGTGTGTGTGTCCTAATTGAACTGTCTACAACACTGCCACCTCATGCCAGAAAGTATTAGTACAGGTGTGTTGGATAAGAATACCTTTAAAAGCTGATTTTATTCAAACTAATATCTGAGATCTATTTACTAAATCTATAAAGTATGAATGATAGCATAAACAAACTCTCCTAGTCATTCGCATTATTCTTCTTGGGTTTCTTTTCTTCTTGAAGTAAAATTCCTCATACGCTGGGCATGGTGGTAAACGCCTTTAATTCCAGAACTTGGGAGGCAGAGGTAGTAGGAATGCCATGAGTTCAAAGCCAGCCTGAGACTACATAGTGAATTCTAGGTCAGCCTGGGCTACAGAGGGACCCTGCCTAGAAAAACAACAACAACAAAAATCCCATTACTATTTAAACTTAGGCACAAATATTTAGTGTTTAACATCGTGTATTCGTATACTTTTTTCAAAACTACTATAAAAGGGGCTGGAGAGATTACTTAGCAATTAAAGGCACTTGCTTGCAAAATTACTAAAAAATGTATACAGGAACAGGTTCTTAACTGTATTGTGATTTCAAAGCTCTTATTTTTCTCTCTTTTTAAATTTTTTTGCTTTTTAAAATTTTTTAATTTTTTTTATTTTTTTTTTTTTTTTTTTTTTTTTTTGGTTTTTCGAGGTAGGGTCTCTCTCTGGTCCAGGCTGACCTGGAATCAACTACGTAGTCTCAGGGTGGCCTCGAACTCTCAGCAATCCTCCTACCTCTGCCTCCCGAGTGCTGGGATTAAAGGCATGCGCCACCACGCCTGGCTAATTTTTTTATTTTTTTGAGGTAGGGTCTCACTCTAGCTCAGGCTGACCTGGAATTTACTATGTAGTCTCAGGGTGGCCTCGAACTCGTGGCGATCCTCCTACCTCTGCCTCCCGAGTGCTAGGATTAAAGGTGTGTGCCACCATGCCTGGTGTACCTTTTATTTATATATATTTTTAAATTTTTTGTTTATTTTTTCTTATTTATTTGAGAGAAACAAACAGAGAGAGGAAGAGGCAGAGAGAGAGAGAATGGGCACGCCAGGACCTCCAGCCACTGCAAATGAATTCCAGATGCATGCGCCACCTTGTGCATCTGTCTTATGTGGATACTGGGAAATTGAGCCTCGAACCGGGTTCCTTAGGCTTCACAGGCAAGCGCTTAACCACTAAACCATCTCTCCAGTCCCCTTTTATTTTTTTTTTTAAGATTTTATTTTATTTATTTATTAGAGACAGAGGGAGGGAGAGAGAGAAAGTGTGAGAATGGGCACGCCAGGCCTCCAGACACTGCAAACGGACTCCAGGTGCAAGTGCCACCATGTGCACCTGGCTTATGTGGGACCTGGAGAATCTAACCGGGGTCCTTAGGCTTTGCAGGCATATGCCTTAACTGCTAAGCCATCTCTCCAGCCCTCTTTTACCCTTTATTTTGCTACAAGGTCTTACCAACTTGTCCAGGTTGGCCTTCTACTCATTTTGTAGCCCAGGTAGGCCTTGAACTTACAGTCTTCCTGCCTCAGCTTCTTGAGTGGCTGAGATGATAGGCCTGTGTTACCAGGTCTGGCTGTGAATCATATTTTACCTCATTACTTCAAAATATAAGGCTGGTGGAGAGATGGCTTAGGGGTTAAGGCGCCTGCCTCCTAACCCTCAGAACACTGGTTCCAATCTCCAGCTGTTCCAATCTCCAGGTCCCACGTTTAGCCAGATGCAAAGTGATGCAAGGGCGCAATGCTGCACTTGGCCACAAGGGGGCGCGCACATCTGGATTTCGTTCTCAGCAGCTGAGACACTGCTCGCGCCCCATCTCTGTATTCCTCCCCCTCTCTCTCTCTCTCTGTCTCTCTCTCTCTGTCTCTCTCTGTGTCTCTCTCCAAAAAAAAATAAGATAAAATAAAAAGTTTAAAAAATATATATATATAAGGCTGGGGACATAGCTCAGCAGTAGTACATACAGGTACTTAGTACCCCCAACATCCTGGGTTAAAGCCCCAACCCCAGAGGTGGAAAGGCAACACTAGAATTTGTCTTCTCCATCCTTCATCAAACCATCGTCTGTTATCCTGGGAGAAATTAAACCATGTGTCCCAAATCTGCATCCTTTTTCCACTAATGGATTCTGGGAATATCTAAATTTCAAATGTGTGTCTGAACAACGTGCATTGGAACTCGTGTTACTGGGTTGAATGATGTATTTTGAGAGGTTCTATGGCTAAGGGCAGGGATGCTATGACCAAGTGACCTGCCTTTGACCCACTATCTCCTCTATTGAGTAACCAGCTTACGTTGTCAGCATCAAGCCATCAGGAGATTAGGGTGGACTTCATGGCCTGACATCTTCAGGGCAAATTACATATTTTGAGACCATACCCCTTTTATGTTGTCGTCAACCTGAAAATAGCTGGGCAAGTGACATCTGAGGAGAGAAGGGAATGCTACAAAACAAAACAGGTGTGAACTGTCATTCCAGCTACTGAGGGAGCTGAGGCAGGAGGATAGCAAGTAATTTCAAGAACTGCCAGGGTTAGATGGGTTGAAGCCAGCATGGGCAACTTAAGTGAGACCCTGTTTCAAAGAGTAAAAAGACGACTGAGGGGAGAAGGAGTTCAGCAGGGGTGGGTGGGAGAGTGTAGGGCTGGGAGGGACTAAAGAGGGCAGTCAGGAATCCTATGTGATCGAATTACAATATAAGAATATGGGGCTGGAGAGGTGGCTTAGCGGTTAAGCCCTTGCTTGTGAGGCCTAAGGACCCTGGTTCAAGGTTTGATTCCCCAGTACCCACGTAAACCAGATGTACAAAGGGCACATGCATCTGGAGTTCATTTACAGTGGCTGGAGGTCCCTGTGTGCCCATTCTCTCTCTCTCTTTCTCTCTACCCCTTTCTCTATCTGTCACTCTCAAATAAATAAATAAAAATAAACAAAAAAATTAAAAAAAAAAGAATATGAAACATGGAAAAAAAATGGCTTAGTGGTTAAGGCGTTTGCCCGAAAAGCCTAAGGACCCAGGTTTGATTCCCCAGGACCCACGTAAGCCAGATGCACAAGGTGGCACATGCGTCTGGAGTTTGTTTACAGTGGCTGAATGCCCTGGCGTGCCCATTCTCTCTCTCTCTCTCTCTGCCTCTTTCTCTCTCAAATAAACAAAATAAAATACAAAACTGAAAAAAACTGGATGGAATGTCAGGTGTGGTGGTGCACCCCTTTAATCCCAGCACTTGGGTGGCAGAGGTAGGAGAATCACTGTGAGTTCGAGTCCACCTTGAGACTACCTAGTGAATCCCAGGTCAGCCTGGCCTAGAGCAAGACCCTCCCTTGAAAAAAAAAATTGGATGGAGAGATGGCTTAGTGGTTAAGATACTTGTCTGCATAGCCAAAGGACCCATGTTCAATTCCCCAGGACCCATGCAAGCCAGATGCACAAAGCGGTGCATGCGCCTGGAGTTTCTTTGCAGTAGTTGAAGGTCCTGGTGTGCCCATTCTCTCTCTCTGCTTGTTTCTCTCTCTCTCTCAAATAAAATAAATAAATTCTTAAAATGAAATAAAATTTGCTGGGCGTGGTGGTGCATGCCTTTAACCCCAGCACTCGGGAGGCAGAGATAGGAGGATCGTTGTGAGTTCAAAGCCACCCTGAGAATACAAAGTGAATTCCAGGTCAGCTTGGGCTAGAGTGATACCCTACCTTGAAAAACCAAAAAATAAAAATAAATAAAAATAAAAAGAAATAAAAAATTTTAAATTAAAAAAAAAAAGAAAGAAAGAAAGCCATGGGCTGGAGAGATGGCTAAGCGGTTAAGGCGCCTCCCTCCTAAGAACACCAGTTCCAATCACCAGTGGTTCCAATCTCCAGGTCCCACGTTTAGCCAGATGCAGTGACGCAAGGGTGCAATGCCGCACTTGACCACAAGGGGCGCACACATCTGTATTTTGTTCGCAGCAGCTGAGAGGCTGCTGGCGTGCCCATGTCTATCTGTCTTCCTCTCCCTCTCTGTCTCTCTTAAAAAAGAAAGCAAGAAAGAAAGCCAGCCAACCAGCCAGGCTGGAGAGATGGCTTAGCGGCTAAGGCATTTGCCTGTGAAGCCTAAGGACCCGTTTGATTCTCCAGGTCCCACATAAGCCAGATGTACATGGTGGCACGTGCATCTGGAGTTTGTTTGCAGTGGCTAGCGGCCCTGGCGTGCCCATTCTCTCTCTCTCTCGTGCGCGTGCTCTCTCGTTCTCTCGCTCTCTCTCTCTCCCCCTCTCTGTCTCTAATAAATAAATAAATAAAAATAAAATCTTAAAAAAAAAAAAAAGCAAGCCAAGTGTGGTGGTGCATGCCTCTAAAAAAAATTAAGCAGGGTGTGGTGGTGCATTTTTTTTTTTTTTTTTTTTTTTTTTTGGTTCTTCGAGGTAGGGTCTCACTCTAGCCCATGCTGACCTGGAATTCACTATGTAGTCTCAGGGTGCCCTCGAACTCACAGCAATCCTCCTACCTCTACCTCCCGAATACTGTGATTAAAGGCATGTACCACCATGCCCAACCACATGCCTTTAAAAATTATTTTTGCTTTTTAATTTAAAAAAAATTTTAACTGACAACTTCCATAATTATAGACAATAAACCATGATAATTCCCTCCCCCCTCACTTTTCCCTTCACAATTCCAGTCTCCATCATATCTCCTCCCCCTCTCAATTAGTCTCTTTCTCTCTCTCTCTCTCTCTCTCTCTTTTTTTTTTTTTTTTTTTTTTTTTTTTTGGTTTTTCAAGAGAGGGTTTCACTCTAGTCCAGGCTGATCTGGATTCACTATGTAGTCTCAGGCTGGCCTTGAACTCACAGCAATCCTCCTACTTCTGCCTCCCGAGTGCTGGGACTAAAGGCATGCACCACCACCATGCCCGGCTTATTAGTCTCTCTTTTATTTTGATGTCATCATCTTTTCCTCCTGTTATGAGGGTCTTGTATAGGTAGTGCCAGGCACTGTGAGGTCATGGATATCCAGGTCATTTTGTGTCTGGAAGAGCACGTTGTAAGGAGTCCTACCCTTCCTTTGGCTCTTAAATTCTTCCCACCACCTCTTCTGCAATGTTTCCTGAGCCTTGGAAGGTGAGTTAGAGATGTTTCAGTGCTGAGCACTCCTCTGTCCCTTCTCAGCACTATGGTGCCTTTAGAGTCATCCCAGAGGTACACGCCTTTAATCCCAGCACTTGGGAGACAGAGGTAGAAGGAGCGCAGTTAGTTCGAAGCCACCCTGAGACTACATAATGAATTCCAGGTCAGCCTCAGAAAACCAAAAAAATGAGAAAAAAAAAATTTAAAGCCAGGCGTGGTAGCACATGCCTTTAATCCCAGCACTCAGGTGGCAGAGGTGGGTAGACTGCTATGAGTTCAAGGCCAGCCTGAGAATACACAGTGAATTCCAGGTCAGCCTGGGCTACAGAGAGATCTTTACCTAGAAAAACTTAAAAATAAGGCCAGAGATGTATGTAGCTCAGTAGTAGAGTGCTTGCCTAGCATGTGGAAGGTCCTAGGTTCAATTCCCAGTAACAAGAACAAACACTGCAGGGCTGGAGAAATGGCTTAGAAGTTAAGGTGCTTGCCTTAGAAGCCAAAGAACCTGGGTTTGATTCCCCGGGACCCACATAAGCCAGATGCACAAGGTGGCACATGCGTGTGGAGTTGCTTTGCAGTGGTCGAAGGCCCTGGTGTGCCCATTCTCTCTCTCTCCCTGTCTCTTTCAAATCCCAGCTCTTGGGAGGCAGAGGTAGGAGGATCACCATGAGTTCGAGGCCACCCTGAGACTACATAGTGAATTCCAGGTCAGTCTGAGCTAGAGACCCTATCTCAAAAACCAAAAAAAAAAAAAAAAAAAAAAAAAAAAAAAAACACTGCAGATGCAAAGTCTGATTTTTGTCACTCACGTTTTTTCTGCATTTCACTTGCGAATGTAAGTAGATTTCTCATTCCCACAGGAGCATAATGTGAAATGTCGATTTCAGCAAAGTCTCCCTCGGGGCTTCATGCATTACAAAATGGGCGCAGAGGTCCCTAGCTCTGCTGGAAGTGGTGTGGCAACATGGAGCCTTTTCTGAAAACTGGGGAGAACTTTGGATCCCAGTCTGCAAAGCAGAGGTGCAAGCCTGGCTCTGGAGCCTGGGGGGGAGGGAGGAGAAGGTGGACTATAGAAACCCCGCCCAATGGGGGCGTGGCCAAGGCGTTCTTCCAACCCGGCTTTGCAGAGCTGAGATCTGGTGTTTCTTCTAGAGAAAAGCACATGCCACGCTGATCTGAAGCTGCCCCACGCACCAGCACACTGCGGAGTGATCAGTGAAGGCTGTGCTCGCTTTCACCGGGCCCCATCGTCCCACAGCCTCCCTGCACGTCCCGCAAACCCTGGGGCCGCAGCTGCGGAAAGTCGCCCACACCCACGGCCCAGGAGCGAGCAGCGACACTGGGTAAGTCCCCTAGTTCCCTGCATGTGTATGCCCAGCTTGCCCAAGGACCGGTCCTTCCTTTTTCCCATCCAAGGCCTCTCTCATTCTGCATTCTATTTCTTATTTGGGATAGGTAAATTTTCTCCCGGGATTTCAAAGTTTCTTTAATTCATTTTTTTGAGAGTTTCATTTTTTTAAAAAATCCTACAACAAACAGTATGAATGAATGATGCAATCCTGCATAGGACAATCATCAGTATAAGATCAGGAGAGTTGGACGTGGTGGCGCACGCCTTTAATCCCAGCACTCACTCGGGAGGCAGAGGTAGGAGGATTGCTGTGAGTTCAAGGCCACTCTGAGACAACATAGTGAATTCCAGGTCAGCCTGAGCTAAAGTGAGACCCTACCTTGGAAAAAAAAAAAAAAAAAAAAAAGATCAGGAGAAACCCAAAACCAAGAGCTGAAGTGTGTCAACTTTGTCATCTTTTCCTTTAGAAGTAGGTTTTAAGCAATACTCGCCTGATAGATCATTAGAAAGATAAGGCCTGGATAAGGCTGGAATGTGGCATAGTTGGTAGAGTGCTTGCCTAGCATGCAGGAAGCCTTGGTTTAATACCAGCACCGTATAAAGCAGGTGTGGTGGCACACACCTGTAATCTAAGCACTCAGGAGGTGAAGGCTGGAGGATCAGCAATGCAATCATCATCTGCTACATAGCAAGTTTTGAGGCCAGCCTGAGCTACATGATACCTAGTCTCAAAAAAGGGGTGGGGGTGGGGCTGAAGAGTTGGCTCAGCAGTTAAGGCACTTGCTGCAAAGCCTAACATTGTTTTGAAGTGTGTAGTGCTCAAATCTTTTTTTGTGTGTGTTTTTTGAGGTAGGGTTTCACTCTGGTCCAGGCTGACCTGGAATTAACTATGTAGTCTCAGGGTGGCCTCGAACTCACGGCGATCCTCCTACTTCTACCTCCCGAGTGCTGGGATTAAAATGCGTGCGCCATCATGCCCAGCCCTTTTTTTTTTTTTTTTTTTTTTTTTAATTTTTATTCATTTATTTCCAAGCAGAGAGAGAGAGAAGAGAGACAAAGAGGCCTCTAGCCACTGCAGTAGAACTCTAGATGCATGCACCACTTTGTGCATCTAACTTTACATGGGTACTGGGGAATTGAGCCTGGGTTATTAGGCCTTGCAGGGAAGTGGTTTAACCACTGAGCAATCTATCCAGCCTCCTGATTTCTTTTTTAAAAATAGGGCTGGATGGGCTGGAGAGATGACTTAGCGGTTAAGGCACCTGCCTGCTAAGCTGAAGAACAGGGTTCCAATCTCCAGGTCCCACATTTAGCCAGATGCAGTGATTCAAGGGTGCAATGCCACACATGACCACAAGGGGGTGCACACATCTGGATTTCGTTCACAGCAGCTGAGAGACTGCTGGCGCGCCCATCTCTATCTCTCTCTCCCTCTCTGTCTGTCTCTCTCTGTGTCTCTCTCCAAAAATAAAAATAAAATAATTTTAAAAAAATAGGGCTGGAAAGATGGCTTAGCAATTTGGCCTGCGAAGCCTAACAACCCAAGTTCGATTCCCCAGGACCCAGATAAGCCAGATGCACAAAGTGGTGCATGCATCTGCAGTTCATTTGCAGAGGTTGGAGGCCCTGGCATGCCCATTCATTCTCTCTCTCTCCCTCTCTTAAATAAACAATAAAAAAATACATCCTTTTGCCAGCAAGGTGGCACATGCCTCTAATCCTAGCACTTGGGAGACAGAGGTAGGAGAATTGTTGTGAGTTTGAGGCCAGCCTGCTACTACAGAATGAGTTCCAGGTCAGCCTGGGCTACAGTGAGACCTTAATTTGAAACCACCCCCTCAAAAAAAAAAAGTTTGTTTTTTGTTTTGTATTTCAAGGTAGAGTCTCACTAGCCAGGCCGGCCTGGAATTCACTCTGTAGTCTCAGGCCGGCCTCGAACTCACGGTGATCCTCCTACCTCTGCTTCCCAAGTGCTGGGATTAAAGGTGTGCGCCATCACACCAAGGTGGAAACCAAATTTATTCATTTCTCTTTCTCTGGGGTAGGGTCTTGCATCAGCCCACACTGACTTGGACCACTCTCTGTAGTCTCAATTAGCCTTGAACTCATGGCAATCCTCCAATCTCTGCCTTCCCAGAGCTGGAATTGAAGACATGCATTACCATGCCCAGCTTTTATCCATCCATCCTTCCTGCCTCACTCCTTCCCTCCCTCCTTCCTTTACTCCCTTCTTTCCTCCCATCCTTCTCTCCCTTCCTCCCTCCCTTTCATTCTTTTCTTTTTTTTTTTTTTAAGTAGGGTCTCACTGTAGCTCAGGCTGACTTGGAATTCACT
Source organism: Orientallactaga sibirica (assembly GCA_036365145.1). Lineage (NCBI taxonomy): Eukaryota > Metazoa > Chordata > Mammalia > Rodentia > Dipodidae > Orientallactaga > Orientallactaga sibirica. Next base: position 2,095,298 of record JAEOAD010000889.1, read on the forward strand.
ATGTATTCTCAGGGTGGCCTCAAACTCACAGCAATCCTCCTACCTCTGCCTCCCGAGTGCTGGGATTAAAGACGTGCGCCACCACGCCCAGATCTTCCAATTTTTAACTAATTATCTAATTAATGAATTTGTCTATATAGTATAATTATTTTTGATATGCTGGGTATGGGCCTGGGCACTCTACCAATAAGCCACAATTCACAGTCTTGTCTCGCTATTTTATTTAACATTTTATTTTTATTTACTTATTTATGAGAGAGAATGGGTACACCAGGGCATCTAGCCACTGTAAATGAATTTCAGATGCATGTGCCATCATGTGCATCTGGCTTACTTGGGTTCTGGGGAATCGAACCTGGGTACCTTGACTTTACATTCAAGTCCCTTAATTGCTAAGCCATCTCTACAGCCCTATTTTATTTTATTTTGCTTTTTTGAGGTAGGGTCTTGCTCTATCCCATACATTTACTATGTAGTCTCAGGCTTGTCTCCACCTCACTATGTTCCTTCTACCTCTGCCTCCCGAGTGATGGTATTAAAGGTGTGCACTACCATGTCTAGCTATTTTTTGTTTATTTGAGTCAGGGTTTCATATTGTAGTCCAGGCAGTCCTCCTGCCTCAGACTCCTAAGTGACTGAGATTACAAGCGTGGGGCACTCCTACTTACCTGGCCTGTTTCCTGTTAAGACAGAGCAGTGGCTGTTTCATTGTCAAGTTCCTCAGTCTGTTGCTTTGTTCTCCCAGCATATCCTCTTGCTGTTTCTTTCGTTTTCATATTCTGCTAACAAGGTTTACATGGTTTCCTGGTAGCCTGAAGCTGTGGCAGAGTGGAGCCACAGAAGAGGATGTGTTGGCTTCTCTGCGGTGCTCCACCGAAGGCTGAAATCAAGCAGCTCCTTGGGGAAGCAGTCTCGGGATACTTTGGAAGTGGACTGTTTCTGGAACAGTCTCACCAGGAGGGCAGGTGAAGCCAGATAGGCTCCCTCTTTCTTGCCGTGCTTCTGCCCCTTGGTGTTCATTTCCTCGTTCTTCCTTTCTAGATTCTTGCAGAACCCACAGATCTTTCTAGAGGAAATCTGTCCTCAGAAGTTTGTGCTGCATCTTTATTCAGAAAAAGAATAGGGGGGATCAAAAAAGCATTGCCACCTAGGAATCCAGCACTGGAGAAACGTAAGTCTAAGATGTCTTTTTTTTTTTTCCCCTTTCTGTAAGGTAGTGCTCACTCTAGTCCAGGCTGACCCGGAACTCACTCTGTGGCCCAAGACTGGCCTTGCACTCATGGGATCCTCCTACCTCAGCCTCCCAAGTACTGGGATTAACCACTACTGGCTATTAAAAAATTTTTTATTTATTTATTTATTTTCATGTGTGTGCATGTGTGTATAATCATGCCAGGGCCTCTTGCCAGTACAAACAAATGCCTGATGCTTGCACCACTTTTTACATCAGGCCTTACGTAGGTGGCTGAGAAATTAAGCCTGTGCCGATGGGTTTTGCAAACAAACACTTTTAACTACTGAACCATCCTACCCTCTACTCCCAGAAGTCTTTGTGCCCTTAGTTATTGTGTTTGCCTGTCAGTTGGCCATCTTCACCTGAACGGAAAACAACCCTATGATGCACGTGTGCAGCCTCTAAGTGTTACAAGAATGGATCTATTTTGCTTTGGTTTCTGAGATAGGCCCTGTTGCAGTCAGGCTTGCATTGCTGGCAGAAATCACCTGACTAAAAGCAGCTTGTGGGAAAAAAGAGGTTTATTTTGGCTTACAGGCTCAAGGGGGAAGCTCCATGATGGCAGGAAAAACGATGGCATGAGCAGAGCGTGGACATCACCCTCTGGCCAACATAAGGTGGACCATAGCAACAGGAGAATGTGCCAAAAACTGGCAAGGGGAAGCTGGCTATAATACCCATAAGCCTGCCTCCAACAATACACCACCTCCAGGAGGCTTTAATTTCCAATTGCCATCAGCTTGGGAGACTAGCATTCAGAACATTTAAGTTTATGGGGGACACCTGAACAAAACCACCACATTCTGCCCCTGGCCCCCATAAACTGATAACCATACATGATGTAAAATAAAATGCATTCATGCAACTTTAAAAGTCCTCATAGTTTTTGGGCTGGAGAGATGCCTTAGTGGTTAAGGCACCTGCCTCCTAAGCCTAAGAACTGGTTCCAGTCTCCAGCGGTTCCAATCTCCAGGTCCCATGTTTACCCAGATGCAAAGTGATGCAAGGGCGCAATGCCACACTTGACCACAAGGGAGCGCACGCATCTGGATTTCGTTTGCAGCAGTTGAGAGGCTACTGGCGTGCCCATCTCTGTCTTCCTCTCCCTCTCTCTCTCTCCCTCTCTCTCCCTCTCTCTGTCTTTCTCTGTCTCTCTCCAAAAAAAAAAAAAAAAGGTCCTCATAGTTTTTATCAATTCCAACGATGTTCATACATCCCCATAATCCAAGGTCTTTTATTTATTTATTTATTTATTTATTTATTTATTTATTTATTTATTTATTTATTTGAGACAGAGAGGGAAAGAGAGAGGGAGAGTGAGAACGGGCGTCCCAGGGCCTCTAGCCATTGCAAACGAACTCCAGACGCTTGAGCCCCCTTGTGCATCTGGATTATATGGGACCTGGAGAATCGAACCTGGATCCTTAGGCTTCGCAGGCAAATGCCTTAACCACTAAGCCATATCTCCAGCCCAATCCAAGGTCTTTTAACTGAGCCATAATACCAAAAAAAATCTCCCCCAGAAACCATAATGACAAAGAATAAACATTCACACTGCAAAGGATGGCACTGGGCAAAGCAAAGAAATATTCAACCAATACAAGATTTAAATCAACCAGGGCAAACATCAAACTCTGTAATTCCAAGTCCAACAACTCTAGTCGATGACAAATCTCCAAGAGCGATAATTCTAACCAGCAACAAGTCTCTGGAGTTCCAATTCCACCCCTCCAGCTAGGTACTCACAGTCCTAGAAAACTTCATCTGGGCTGGCCGCTTTCCACAGAAGCCATCTTGTGGTCCTGGCATCTCCACTGGGTCTCTACTGCAACCCACAGTCCATCCTTATGGCCCCATGGGATCTCCATGCAGGCATCCAGCAAACCTGCTTCACACTGCCCATGGCTGTTTCCAAAACACAAGACTGTTTTACAAACTCAATGACCCTCTCTTTCCTGCATTTCTTATACTCCATAATACCAGGTAGAGTGCCAATTTGTTAATCCAGGGGGGAATAAAGCAGACTTTGAAGAACAGGACACTCCTTTAGCATTCAGACCCCTTCAAGAGAATCTGCATTCTTCCTGTTGCCCCTATACAGGTCAGCTGGCCCAATCTCAAAGGTTGTAATCTCTCAATTGTAGCTGAACAGGCAGAGTTCACCCAAAGATTTCATTTTTTCTGTACCATGTCCCTCTGCTCACACCAGTTCATTTCTATGCAAAGCAACCCTGCACAACTTCTCAGGACACAGGCATAACAGCAAACTTCTCACACAAATTGCTAGCCCAGTCCAAGTAAAGCTCTTTCTCTCCCTCATAAGCCAAACCTCACAGTCCATAGCCCAGGCTGACCTGGAGTTCACTATGTATTCTCAGGGTGGCCTCAACTCATGGCAATCCTCCTACCTCTGCCTCCTGAGTGCTGGATTAAAGGCGTGCACCACCATGCCCAGCTCTCACTCGAAATGTTAAGGTTTTCTGCTAAGGTTATTTCTCTACAGATTTCCAATAATAAAACGATTAACTTCATGATACTAAACTACTTACTTCTCTGTCAATTGATAATAAGATAAATCATTTGGATAAAGTTTCTCTTAATTGTCCTGTAAAAAATGATTAAAATTTTATAAAAGACAAGATGAGATTGTTGAAAGATAATATAAAAAGAAATTTTCAATAATAAATACACGAAACATTATTTAAAAAGATATGGGCTGGAGGGATGTCTTAGCGGTTAAGGTGTTTGCCTGCAAAGCCAAAGGACCCAGGTTCGATTCCCCAGGACCCACATTAGCCAGACAAGGGGGTGCATGCGTCTGGAATTCGTTTGCAGTGGCTGGAGGCCCTGGCGCGCCCATTCTCTCTCTCTCTTTCTCTCTCCCTCTCTGTCTGTCAAATAAATAAATAAATACAAATAAAAATATGTAGAAAAAGATGTTTAAATGGTTAATACAAGCTGGGTGTAGTGGCGCAAGCCTTTAATCCCAGCAGAGTGAGGCAGAGGTAGGAGGATCGCCGAGAGTTCAAGGCCACCCTGAGACTACATAGTGAATTCCAGGTCAGCATGGACCAGAGTGAGACCCTACCTCGCAAAACCAAAAAATTAATTAATTAATTAATTAATTAATTAACTCTTAAGACATCTTAAGACATATTCTGTACCTCAGGGTACAACCCCATGCTCAAACAATGGTCTTCATCTAAAATATTGATTTCAAACTCCTCATCCCTGCTTCCAACCTTCCCTGGGTAATTGGTACCCACACAGGTATCGAAGCTAATCCAAGATGTTACCAAATACAAATGCCAAAACCTTATGCTGTCTTACTTGACGTGTTCTGCCTGTACTTGTACCTATCAGATATTTTAAAAATAAGATGTGCCTACCTTCTGAAAAGCTGTTTCTCTGTATTTCTCTTGCCTTAATTGTTTATATAGTTCAAACAATTCTCTATAATAAGGTAATAAATTTATTTATAATGTCATACCTCATATTATGATAAAAAGGAAGTTAAAGGCCTCTGACCCAAAGTTATGTCTTGTACTGTAATAAACTTTTATGCTAATTATGTTCCATACTACATAGTCTTGTGTACTGACACTGTAATTTTTGTATTTCAAGGCCATAGTTTATATTACAACTTCTGGCCAGTACTAAAATTATCTTGTGTTTCTTCTTAACTCCATAACATAGCTACAGATATCTCTCTGCTAATTAACCAGTTTTTCAGGGTTTAAAAGACTCAGGCTGATGTAAAAATAAAATTACTCTCCACACCATCTCTTGTGCTGGTTCTGTAAGCCTTAGTTTCCCATATCAATATCAAGGTTAACAAGATCAAGATTTTATATATATATATATATATATATATAAAATGTGTGTGTAATTTTTTTTTTTTTTTTTGGTTTTTCAAGGTAAGGTCTCACTCTAGCCTAGGCTGACCTGGAATTCACTCTGTAGTCTCAGGGTGGCCTTGAACTTCCGGTGATCCTCCTACCTCTGTCTCCTGAGTGCTGGGATTAAAGGCGTGCACTACCACGCCCAGCACATCTCTTAAATGTTATACTCTTATATGTTTTCCTATTGGGTAGACTTTCATTTATTTATTATAAAATTATTCTAATAAATAAAACTGGGCCTAATTGTATAAAATATATTTCATTATATTATATAACTAATATAATTATATAAAATAATTTCATTATGTTTATAAAATAAGCAACTGGTAATAACAAATTATCAAGACTAATCAAACTTTGAGCCTTTCAGCCTACCATACTTTCATTAGTTCTTCTAAAAATAAGACAGGACACCCCAAAAGATCTACTGCCCCCCAACAGAAAATAGTCCAGGAGTTCATCACTCCTGTTCCAGCCCACACAGTCCAATCGAAGTGCCCCACACATTCCCAGTTCTCCCCAATCTTTTTTTCATCCTTCTAGAGTTCAGACTGAAGGGTTAATAGCCTTTCCCTGAAAACCAGAAGGAACTAAAGAGTTAATAACTATCTCTAAGACTAGAAGGTCATAAAGAAGCACCCTTGACTGGCCCGACAATTCCCCTGATTGATAAACTTCCCTTCACTCAGAAAACCTTGAAAAAGCTTATTCTGAGCAAGTACACAAATAACTATAGTTCCTTATCTACTTCCTTTGGACCTACAGCTGGTACAGTCCGTTTTTCTTTTTCTTTTTTAATTTTTAATTTTTATTTATTTATTTGAGAGAGGGAAAGAGGCAGAGTGAGATAGAGAGAGAATGGGTACGCCAGGGCTTCCAGCCACTGCAAACGAACCCCAGATGCATGCGCCCCCTTGTGCATCTGGCTTACATAGGTCCTGGGGAATCGAACTGAGGTCCTTTGGCTTTGCAGGCAAATGCCTTAACCGCTAAGCCATCTCTCCAGCCCCAGTCTGTTTTTCTTATGATCCTCCTTATACGCTTGAACCCCAGCCTGGCCCAGTGCTTCAGCCTTCATTTTGTAGGAAGGCTGCTGCCCCTCGCTGTTCCTCTCAATAATCTGTCTGTAGAGATCAAGTCCGGTGTTCTCTTTGTTCTCCTACACTTTCCTTACAGTTTTGCACTGTTCAGGGGCCTCAGTAGATTTGTAACAGGCTGGAGAAATGGCTTAGTGGTTAAGATGCTTGCTTGCAAAGCCAAAGGACCCAGGTTTGATTCCCCAGGGCCCATGTAAGCTGGATGCACAAGATGGTGCATGCATCTGGAGTTTGTTTTCAGCAGCTGAAGGCCCTGGCACACTCATTCATTCTCTGTGTGCCTCTTTCTCTCAAATAAGTAAATAAATAAATAAATAAATAAATAAATAAATAAATATATTTTAGATTTGCCCCCACTACCAAAGCTGTGCTTAACCTCTGTAACCACCATATCCTAGCCAGCCTTGAATTTCTGCGTCCTCCTGCTTCCACCTCCCAAGTGCTAGGATTACAGGCATGTGTCACTACATTGGCTTTTATCTGCTTTGATACAAATGTGAAGGTAAAAGGTCGGTAGTAACCAATGATAGAGGAGTCAAGGTGATCTTAGGTGCTCCTTGCATGATAGTAGAAGGAAAAGTTGGGATTTGTTTGGGCAAGATGATTTTTTTCCTCTTATCCAAAATCAGGGTTCCTAAGCATGGCCCTGAAGGAAAACCTGTACTTTGGAGCTAGGGATAAGAAAGGCTTGTCAGCAGCAGTTTTTAAAACCATTCTGTTGGACAAGCTAGAGCTTTAGAAGGCAGTGGATGGGACTGGACCTGTGTGTGAACACAGACCCTTCTATCAGGACTTTTTCTGCCCCCAGTCCTGGGCCCGCCTCCCCTCAAGAGCCTGAAGTGAAGGTTCCAGAGTCCATTCCCAGCAATGCTTGCTTGCTTGCTTGCTTTCTTTCTTTCTTTCTTTCTTTCTTTCTTTCTTTCTTTCTTTCTTTCTTTCTTTCTTTCTTTGTGAAATTCAAATGTCCACAGTTTACTCTGAAGTCACTGAACTTACAGCTGACTAAGCAAGTCGTTTTCCCCCTTGTAGCATTAGGAATTTAATTTCATTCATTTTATTTATTTGCAAGTGGAGTGTGTATGGTTGCTCCAGGGTCTCTTACTGCTGCAGTTAAACACCAGATGTATGTAACACTTCATGCATCTGGCTGTATGTGGATCCTGGGAAATCAAACCTGAGTTGGCAGACTTCTCAAGTAAGCCCTTGTGCCCCCACCTTTTTATTACAATTTATTTTATTTGACAATCTAGGAAGTTGGCAGTCATCAGTTCCAGTGCAATTTCAGGCATAATTGGGAATTCAGAAATCTTGGTGGAACTGTTAGTGTAGTGAACCTTGTAGGTAAAATACATGCATACTTTTTTTAAAAAAAAAAAAAAAAAAAAAAGAAACATCTTTTTTTTAAAAAAAAAAAAAAAAAAAACTTTATTTTGGCCGGATGTGGTGGGGAGATTGCCCAATGGGCAAAGCACTTGCTAGATAAGTCTGAAGCCCTGAGTTTGTATCCTTAGAACCCCTGTAAAATTGGATGTTTAATGACAGTATCTGTAATCTAAGTGCACCTGTAGTGAGCAGGGAGGCAGAAACAGGATAATCCCGAAGCTCACAGGCCAGGTATCCTGGTGAAAAGTAAGAAATAAAAGGATGAAAGCAGTTGCTCTCCAAGGGAAAGAAGGACAGGTGTAAGAATGGAAGGTCCTAGGCTGGAGAGATGGCTTAGCGGTTAAGGGGCATGCCTGTGAAGCCTAAGGACCCCAGTTTGATTCTCTCAGGTCCCGTGTAAGCCAGATGCACATGGTGGCACATCCATCTGGAGTTTGTTTGCAGTGACTAGAGGCCCTGGTGTGCCCATTCTCACTTTCTCTCTCTCTCCCCCTTTCTCTGTCTCAAATAAATAAATAAGTAAAAATTTTAAAATAGGGAGAATGGAAGGTCTTGAGCTGGGCATGGTAGCTCACCCTTATAACCCAGAACTCGGAGGTGTGTTAGTTACTTTGTGTTGCTGTGACCAAAAGCCATTGATAGCAACAACTTCATATTTTAACATATGGTTGCTGAGGGTTCAGTCCTCAGCTGCTTAGCCCCATGTGCCTGGGCAGAATGTCATCATGGTGGTGGTAGTGTGAGTGAGCACAGCTATTCACATCACAGGGGATCATGAAGCAGAGAGAGAGAGAGACAGAGAGAGAGCACGCAGAAGTGCCCAGGAATCATACGCCTCCAGTGACCTGCCCTCTGTGATCTACTTCCTCTAGCTAGGCCTTGCCTCCCAAAAGAATACCACCAGCTTTCAAAACATGAGCGTGTGGGGTGCATTATACATTCAAACCATAATGAAAAGCTGAGACAAGTGAATTCAAGCCAGGTTCATGGGAAGGCAAGGTTTAGTTCATTCTCCCAGATGACTCCAGGCCAGAATCTCTGACCACTTCCCTTTCTCATCCCCACTCTTTAGCAGTGACACTCCTCTTCCCTGGGTGGTGACCCCATGAGCACATGCTTATATGAGTTTCTCTGAATTTTTTTTTTCCTGCAGTGGGGTCTCATTCTAGCCAAATCTAGCCCAGGTTGACCTGACACTCACCCTGTAGTCCCAGGCAAGCCTCGAACTCACAGCCATCCTCCTACCTCTGTCTCCCAAGTGCTGGGATCAAAGCTGTACACTACCACGCCCGGCTTGTACTGACTTTGGTACAGATCAGAACTGAGGGCCTGGGAAGATGACTCAGTTGTTAAAGGCATTTGCCAGCCCAGGTTCAATCCCTAAGCCACCCACATAAGCCAGACACAAAAAGTGCCACTGCTATTCACTTGCAGGATTGAGTAACTGTAGTTATTGCTGAACCTTTTTTGTTTTTGGTTTTCAAGGTAGGGTCTCACCGTAGCCCAGGCTGACCTGGAATTCACTATGTAGTTCCAGGCTAGCCTCGAATTTACAGCAATCCTCCTACCTCTGTCTCCCAAGTGCTGGGATTAAAGGCATGCGCCACCACGCCTGCCCTTTGAACCTTTTTATTATATTTTATCTCTCGCTCTCTCTTTTTTTTTTTGGATTTTTTTTTTTGAGGCAAGCCCGATGGACTGCCTTCTTTTTTTATGTGTGAGAGAGAGAAAGAGAGAAAATTGGCGTGCCCGGGCCTTCAGCCACTGCAGTTGAACTCCACCCACTTGTGTGCATGTGTGACCTTGTGTGCTTGTATCACTGTGCATCTGGCTTATGTGAGACCTGGAGAGTCAAACATAAGTCCTTAGTTTTTCACAGTCAAGTGCCTCAACCACTAAGCCATCTCTCCAGCCCTTTTTTGATTTTTTTTTCAGAGTAGGGTCTCACTCTAGCCCAGGCTGACCTGGAACTTACTATGTAGTCTCAGGGTGGCCTTGAATTCATGGCAATCCTCCTACCTCTGCCTCCCAAGTGCTGGGATTAAAGGCATGAACCACCATGCCTGGCTTTTGTTTTTGTATTTTTTTTTTTGAATGTAAGATGACTTTTTTTTTTTTATTGACAACTTCTATACTTACAGACAATAAACCATGATATTTCTTCCTTCCCTGATTTTTTTTTTTTTTTTTTTTTTTTTTTTTTTTTTCAAGGTAGGGTCTCACTCTAGCCCAGGCTGACCTGGAATTCACTATGTCACTATATAGTCTCAGGGTGGCCTTGAACTCACAGTGATCCTCCTACCTCTGTCTCCTGGGTGCTGGGATTAAAAGTGTGTACCATCACACCAAGATGTATATCTTTTTAAATATATATATTTTAGCTGGGTGTGGTGGCGCACTCCTTTAATCCCAGCACTCGGGAGGCAGAGGTAGGAGGATTGCCGAGAGTTCGAGGCCACCCTGAGACTACATAGTGAATTCCAGGTCAGCCTGGACCAGAGTGAGACCCTACCCTGCAAAAAAAAAAAAAAAAATATATATATATATATATATATATATATATATATATATATATATCTTATTTGTTTACTTGAGAGAAAATAAATATGGGCATTCCAGATCCTTCTGCCACTTTAAATGAACTCCAGATGCATATGCCACTTTTTTTTTTTTTTTTTTTTTTTTTTTGCATCTGGCTTTACATGGGTACTGGAGAATCAAACCCAGGCCATCAGGCTTTGCAAGTAAGTCCCTTTAATTGCTGAGCCATCTCTCCTGCTCTGTCTCTCCCCCCACCTCTCTCTCTCTCTCTCTCTCTTTTTTTTTTGAGGTAGGGTCTCACTCTAACCCAGGCTGACCTAGAATTCACTATGTAGTCTCAGATTGTCCTCAAATTCATAGTGATTCCCCTACCTTGGCTTCCCTGGTGCTTGGTTTAAAGGTGTCCACCACCACATCCAACCTATATCGTTTTTTTTTTTAAAAAAAACAAAACATTTATTTATTTATTTGAGGGAAAGAGAGTGAGAGAGAGGGAGAGAGAGAATGGGTGCACCAGGGCCTCTAGCCATTGCAAACGAACTCCAGACGCATGCACCACCATGTGCATCTGACTTCATGTGGGTCCTGGGGATTAAACCTGGGTCCTTTGGCTTTGCAAGCAAGTGCCTTAACCATCTCTCCAGCCTCTCTCTCTCTCTTTTTATAGAGAGAGACAGAGACAGAGAGGAAGAGGCAAAGGGAGAGAATGGGCATGCCAGCGGTCTCTCAACTGCTGTGAACGAATTCCAGACATGTGCGTCCCCTTGTGGGCAAGCTCAGCATTGTGCCCTTGTGTCACTTTACGTCTGGCTAAAGGTGGGACCTGGAGATCAAATGGGCATTCTTAGGCTTAGCAGGCAGGTGCCTTAACCACTAAGCCATCTCTCTAGCCCACACCTGTTTTTTTTTAAAAAATATTTTATTTATTTATTTGACAGAGAAAGAGGGAGGGAGAGAGAGAGAATGTGTGCACCAGACACGTGCGCCCCCTTGTGCATCTGGCTAACATGGGTCCTGGGGAATTGAATCTGGGTCCTTTGGCTTTGCAGGCAAACACCTTAACTGCTAAGCCATCCCTCCAGCCCTCTCTCTTTTTTGAAGTAGGTCTCGCTGTAGCCCAGGCTGATCTGGAATTCACTCTTGAACTCATGACAATCCTTCTACCTCTGCCTCCCAAGTGCTGGGATTAAAGGCGTGTACCACTAGAGCCAGCTATATCTCCTTTTCTAATCCTGTGTATGTGTACAATGTTCACAGGTGTGGGTGCGCTTATGCCCTGGCACATGTGAGGAGGTCAGAGGACAACTTCTGATGTCAGTACTCTCCTTCCACCTGGCTTGAGGCAGGGTCTCTTTGTTGTCCTTCACTGTATATACCAGATTAGGTAGCCCCCAAGCCTCTGAGGAATTACATGTCCCTGCCTCCCAACTCCCTGTAGGAGTGTAGGGATTGCTAATGCTGCTGCAGTGTGGCTCTGGAGGTCTTAACTGGCTTATCACACTTGCACAACAAGTGTTTTTACCCACCGAGGCATTTCCTTGCAATCCCATATTTTATATATTTAATTACATTAATCTTTTTCTCTTACAGGAGGAAAATTCTTCCAAGTATGGTCTCCCACTCAGAGTTGAGGAAGCTCTTCTGTTCAGCAGACGCAGTCTGTTTTGATGTGGATAGCACGGTCATCAGAGAAGAAGGAATTGATGAGCTGGCCAAATTCTGTGGTGTTGAGGATGCTGTGTCAGAAATGTAGGAACCATCTTTATTCTTTTCATAGGATGATAAAGAATTTCAAATAAAAGCTGGGCATGGTGGCGCACGCCTTTAATCCCAGCCCTCAGGAGGCAGAGGTAGGAGGACACTGTGAGTTTGAGGCCAGCCTGAGACTACATAGTGAATTCCAGGACAGCCTGAGCTAGAGTGAGGCCCTGCCTCAAAAAAACCAAAAAAAGAGCCGGGCATGGTGGCGCACGCCTTTAATCCCAGCACTCGGGAGGCAGAGGTGGGAGGATTGCTGTGAGTTCGAGGCCACCCTGAGACTACATAGTTAATTCCAGGTCAGCCTGGGCCAGAGTGAGACCCTACCTCGGAAAAAAAAAAAAAAAAACAACCAAAAAAAGAAAGAAAGAATTTCAAAAATACTAATCCAGGGGACTAGAGGGATGGCTCAGTGGTTAAAGGTGTTTGCTTGCAAAGCTTGATGACACAGGTTTGATTCCCCAGTACCTATATAAAGCCAGATGCACAAAAAGTGGTGCATTGCATTTAGAGTCCATTTGTAGTGGCAAGAGGCCCTGGCATGCCCATTCACACATACTCTTTTTTTCTCATTCTCTCCCTCTTTTCCTTGTAAATAAATAAATAAAAATTACGCCGGGCGTGGCAGTGCACACCTTTCATTTCAGCACTTGGGGGCAGAAGTAGGAGGATCGCTGTGATTTGAGGCCAGCTCCAGACTACATGGTGAATTCCAGGTCAGCCTGGGCTAGGGCGAGACCCTACTTTGAAGAACCAAAAAAAGAAAGAAAAAAACCAAAAAAAAAAAAAAAAAAATTAAAAGAAAAATAATAAAATAAAAAAAATACTAGTCCAGGGCCATAATTCCTAGATTTTAGTTATGGCCTACTGCTAAGAAAAACACTAGCTTTTACCTCCTATCACCTAGAACTGAATTCAGTAGAGTGCCTTTTTTTTTTTTGGTTTTGCAAGGTAGGGTCTCACTCTGGTCCAGGCTGACCTGGAATTCACTATGTAGTCTCAGGGTGGCCTTGAACTCTCGGCGATCCTCCTACCTCTGCCTCCCGAGTGCTGGGATTAAAGGCATGTGCCACCACGCCCGGCAAGTGCCTTTTTTTAAAATTCACCCATTTATGTGAAGAAGGCAAGGATTCTGTCCCAACACACTTACCTGTATACATGAGACATATTCTTAGATGGATGGGGAGTGAAGACAGTTAGTAAACAAAGAAGCTACCCGGAGCTTCCAAGGAAGGTGGCTGTGGACAGGATTCACATCTCTAAGGCCAGTGCAGAGTCTGTCAGTGCCCATTGCCCCAAAGCATTCCTCTCTCAAGCAGATCCCGTAGCCACGTGCATGTCTGCTGGAGACCGGGTCTTCTTCCTGGCGGTTACTCTGAAGACCTGGCATGTGGACTTGGATGGCAGTTGCCACGGGTAGCCTGACTGTTGGGTCTTCTTCCTAGGACACGACGAGCCATGGGTGGGGCAGTGCCTTTCAAAGCTGCCCTCACGGAGCGCTTGGCACTGATCCAGCCCTCCAGGGAGCAGGTACAAAGGCTCCTAGCTGAGCATCCCCCGCACCTGACCCCCGGCATAAGGTAAGTGCAGCCTTAGTACTGGGGACACTGTGCTTGGGCACTCTTCACTCTCAAGAGTGTCTGTCACTGCTGGGCTCTCATCTGTGATTCTCTTGGCACTGACATAGAGACATGTCTAGCTGATTGTCTGGTCTTGCCCATGTCTGCCCTCCTCTCTCCCCAAGGAGAACCTAGGCTTCCCTTAGGTTTACCTTGTGATTGTGCATTCATTTCCTGAAGCAGAAAAGCCTCGCCTATCAATATCTAAGTGCTTCTAAAAGAATATATGTAAACCGGAGCCAGGCGTGGTGGCGCACGCCTTTAATCCCAGCACTGGGGAGGCAGAGGTAGGAGGATTGCTGTGAGTTCAAGGCCACCCTGAGACTACACAGTGAATTCCAGGTCAGCCTGGGCTAGAGCAAGACCCTACCTAAGAAAAAAGAAAAAGAAAAAGAAAAAAAAAGAAAAGAAAAGAAAGGAAGGAAGAATATATATAAAGCTCAGCATGGTGGTCACCTGTAATCCCAGTGCCTGGGAGACTGAGGCAGGAGAATTATGAGTTTGAGGCCAACTGGACTGCATAGTGTGAGAAAAACAAAACAAAAACCCTCCAAAAACTCCATTCTGAGCCAAGCGTGGTGGCACACGCCCTTGATCCCAGCACTTGGGAGGCAGAGGTGGGAGGATCACCTTGAGTTCAAGGCCATTCTGAGACTACATAGTGATTTCCAGGTCAGCCTGGGCTAAAGCAAGACCCTACCTCAAAAATCCAAACAACAACAATAAAACCCTCCATTCTGGGTGTCTGGGTGTGATGGCTCATGCCTGTAATCTCAGCAAAAGCATGAAAGCATTGAAAGTGGCGACAGGAAAATCAGAAATTGAAGGTCATTCTTGGTTACAGGAGACCCTACCTCAAAAACCAACCAAAGGGCTGGAGAGATGGATTGGTGGTTAAAGTACTTGCCTGTGAAGCCTAAGGACCTAGGTTTGACTCCCCAGAACCCATGTAAACCAGATGCACTTGGGGGCACATGTGTCTGGTGTTTGTTTGCCGTAGCTAGAGGCCCTGGTGCACCCATACTCTCAATCTCTCTCTCTTAAATAAATAAATAAATAAATAAATAAATAAATAAATAAAATATTTCTGTAAAAATATATTTTAGGCCGGGCGTGGTGGAGCATGCCTTTAATCCCAGCACTCGGGAGGCAGAGGTAGGAGGATCGCCATGAGTTCGAGGCCACCCTGAGACTACATAGTGAATTCCAGGTCAGCCTAGGCTAGAGTGAAACCCTACCTCGAAAAAACAAAAAAAAAAAAAAAAAAAAAAATATATATATATATATATATATATATATGTAATTTATTTGATAGAGTGAGAGAGAATGGGCATGCCAGAGCCTCCAGCTACTACAAACAAACTCCAGATGCATGCGCCTCCTTGTGCATCTGGCTTACATGGGTCCTGGGGAATTAAACCAGGGTCCTTTAGCTTTGCAGGCAAACACCTTAACTGCTAAGCCATCTTCTCCAACCCTGTTTTGGTTTTTTTGATGTAGGTCTCACTCTGGTCCAGGCTGACCTGGAATTAACTATGTAGTCTCAGGGTGGCCTCGAACTCTTGGCGATCCTCCCACCTCTGCCTCTTGAGTGCTGGGATTAAAGGCGTGCGCCACCAAGCCTGGCTCAATAAAAATGTATTTAAAGAAACAACCAACCACAACTAAGGTTAGTAGCTGTGGTTCATGCCATAGCACTTGGGAGGCTGAGATAAGAGGGTTGCTGCTTTAAGTTCCAGGCCATTCAATAAAACAAAACAAACAAGCAACAAAGTAACTAACCCCCCAAAAATAAATAAGTAGGGGTTAGAGAGGGATGAGCATGCAAGAATGTTTGCCATGCCAACATGAGGGCCTAGGAGGGCCTTGTTCATCTGAGTTTGATTCCCTAGCACCCCGTTATGGCCCCCCACACACCTGTAACCCCAGTGCTGTGGGGAGGAGAACCATTGAGTATCACTAATCAGCCATTCTGACCAAAAAATGGCAGCTGTGGGTTCAGTAATAGACTCCATGTCAAGGAAATAAAGTGGACGAGTGACAGAGGTCATCCGATGTCCTCCTGTGGCCTGTGCACACACACCACACTACACATGCTCAGACAGAATATTAATCCCATGGCCACAGGCATTCAGAAGAAAACAAAGTCGTTTTTTGGTGGTGGTGTTTTCCTTTGAGGCAGGGCCTCACTCTAGTCTGGATGATCTGGAATTTACTCAGGAGCCCCAAGCTGGCCTTAGGATGATCTTATCTCAGCCTCAGTCACAAGTGCTGGGACTACAGGCGGCTGTCACCATACCAGGCCAAAATAGTTTTTTTTTTCCCCCCTCTGTTGTATTAATTGATATTTGGTACTTTATTTTTTTCAGGGAGCTGGTAAGTCGCCTACAGGAACGAAATGTTCAGGTTTTCCTCATATCTGGTGGCTTCAGGAGTATTGTAGAACACGTTGCTTCAAAGCTCAACATTCCAGCCACCAATGTATTTGCCAACAGGCTGAAGTTCTACTTTAATGGTAAGGTTTTTTTTAAAAAAAAAATTATTTTTTGTTTATTTTTATTTATTTATTTGAGAGTGACAGACAGATAGAGTAAGAGGTAGAGAGAAAGGGAGAGGGACAGAACAGGCACGCCAGGGCTTCCAGTCACTGCAAACGAACTCCAGATGCATGCACCACCTTGTGCATCTGGCTTACATGGGTACTGGGGAGTTCAGCCTCGAACCAGGATCCTTAGGCTTCATAAGCAAGTGCTTAACCGCTAAGCCATCTCTCCAGCTCCTAATGATAAGATTTTAATTTTGTTTTTGGAGGTAGGGTCTCGCTCTAGCCCAGGCTGACCCTAATGGTAAGATGGTACAGTGTTCCCATCAGTTCTACTATTCAGAATGCCAGGTAGTGTTGGTTGGAATGTCCCCACAGCATGATGCAGTGCAGTCGTGTGTGTGATGCCTCATGTCTTTTTGTTTAATTGTATTTATTTATTTATTTATTTGAGAGAGAGAGAGAAAGAGAGAGAGAATGGGTGCCCAGGGCCTCCAGCCACTGCAAATGAACTCCAGATGCATTTACCACCTTGTGCATTTGGCTTTCATGGGTCCTGGGGAATAGAACCTGGGTCCTTAGGCTTCGCAGGTAAGCGCCTTAACTGCCAAGCCATCTGTCCAGTGCCCCCCCCCCTTTTTTTTTAGTTTTTTTAGGTAGGGTCTCGCTCTAGCCCAGGCTGACCTGGAGTATACTATGTAGTCTCAGGGTGGCCTCGAACTCACGGAGATCCTCCTATCTATGCCTCCCAGATTAAAGGCTTGTGCCACCATACCCAGCTCTTCTCTTTTGATTTATTTTTATTTATTTGAGAGAGAGAGAGGGAATGGATAGGTCAGCCTGGCTCAATAAAAATGTATTTAAAGAAACAACCAACCACAACTAAGGTTAGTAGCTGTGGTTCATGCCATAGCACTTGGGAGGCTGAGATAAGAGGGTTGCTGCTTTAAGTTCCAGGCCATTCAATAAAACAAAACAAACAAGCAACAAAGTAACTAACCCCCCAAAAATAAATAAGTAGGGGTTAGAGAGGGATGAGCATGCAAGAATGTTTGCCATGCCAACATGAGGGCCTAGGAGGGCCTTGTTCATCTGAGTTTGATTCCCTAGCACCCCGTTATGGCCCCCCACACACCTGTAACCCCAGTGCTGTGGGGAGGAGAACCATTGAGTATCACTAATCAGCCATTGTGACCAAAAAATGGCAGCTGTGGGTTCAGTAATCGACTCCACGTCAAGGAAATAAAGTGGACGAGTGACAGAGGTCATCCGATGTCCTCCTGTGGCCTGTGCACACACACCACACTACACATGCTCAGACAGAATATTAATCCCATGGCCACAGGCATTCAGAAGAAAACAAAGTCGTTTTTTGGTGGTGGTGTTTTCCTTTGAGGCAGGGCCTCACTCTAGTCTGGATGATCTGGAATTTACTCAGGAGCCCCAAGCTGGCCTTAGGATGATCTTATCTCAGCCTCAGTCACAAGTGCTGGGACTACAGGCGTCTGTCACCATACCAGGCCAAAATAGTTTTTTTTTTTCCCCCTCTGTTGTATTAATTGATATTTGGTACTTTATTTTTTCAGGAGCTGGTAAGTCGCCTACAGGAACGAAATGTTCAGGTTTTCCTCATATCTGGTGGCTTCAGGAGTATTGTAGAACACGTTGCTTCAAAGCTCAACATTCCAGCCACCAATGTATTTGCCAACAGGCTGAAGTTCTACTTTAATGGTAAGGTTTTTTTTAAAAAAAAAAATTATTTTTTGTTTATTTTTATTTATTTATTTGAGAGTGACAGACAGATAGAGTAAGAGGTAGAGAGAAAGGGAGAGGGACAGAACAGGCACGCCAGGGCTTCCAGTCACTGCAAACGAACTCCAGATCCATGCACCACCTTGTGCATCTGGCTTACATGGGTACTGGGGAATTCAGCCTCGAACCAGGATCCTTTGGCTTCATAAGCAAGTGCTTAACCGCTAAGCCATCTCTCCAGCTCCTAATGATAAGATTTTAATTTTGTTTTTGGAGGTAGGGTCTCGCTCTAGCCCAGGCTGACCCTAATGGTAAGATGGTACAGTGTTCCCATCAGTTCTACTATTCAGAATGCCAGGTAGTGTTGGTTGGAATGTCCCCACAGCATGATGCAGTGCAGTCGTGTGTGTGATGCCTCATGTCTTTTTGTTTAATTGTATTTATTTATTTATTTATTTATTTATTTGAGAGAGAGAGAGAAAGAGAGAGAGAATGGGTGCTCAGGGCCTCCAGCCACTGCAAATGAACTCCAGATGCATTTACCACCTTGTGCATTTGGCTTTCATGGGTCCTGGGGAATAGAACCTGGGTCCTTAGGCTTCGCAGGTAAGCGCCTTAACTGCCAAGCCATCTGTCCAGTGCCCCCCCCTTTTTTTTTAGTTTTTCTAGGTAGGGTCTCGCTCTAGCCCAGGCTGACCTAGAGTATACTATGTAGTCTCAGGGTGGCCTCGAACTCACGGAGATCCTCCTATCTATGCCTCCCAGATTAAAGGCTTGTGCCACCATACCCAGCTCTTCTCTTTTGATTTATTTTTATTTATTTGAGAGAGAGAGAGGGAATGGATATTCCAGGGCCTCCAGCATTGCAGACAAACTCCAGACACATGTGCCACCTTGTGCATCTGGCTTATGTAGGTCCTGGGGAATCGAACCTGGGTTCTTTAGCTTTGCAGGCAAGCACCTTAACCACTATGTAATCTCTCTAGCACCTCTTTTGATTTTTGAGGCAGGGCCTCACTTGGGCCTAGGCTGAGTTGGAACTCACTGTGTATGTAGTCCAGGTGGCCTCAAACTGACCACACTTGCTGGAAGTGGCGGTGTACGCCTTTTAATTCCTGTACTTGGGAGGCAGAGGTGGGAGAATCCCCGTGAATTCAGAGCCAGCCTGCACTATAGAGTGAGTTCCAGATCAGCCTGGGATAGAGTGAGACCCTACCTCAAAAAAAACAAAAAGTTGCCAGGCGTGGTGGCGCACACCTTTAATCCCAGCACTTGGGAGGCAGAGGTAGGAGGATCGCTGAGAGTTCGAGGCCACCCTGAGACTACATAGTGAATTCCAGGTCAGCCTGGACCAGAGTGAAACCCTACCTCGAAAAACCAAAAAAACAAAAAAACAAACAAAAAAGTTGGGGCTGGAGAGATGGCTTAGCAGTTAAGGTGTTTGCCTGCAAAGCCAAAGGATCCCAGTTTGATTCTCCAGGACCCATAAGCCAGATGCACAAGGGACACATGCATCTGGAGTTGGTTTTCAATGATGGAGGCCCTGGTACACCCATTCTCTCCCTCTCTCTCTCTGTCTCTTTTTCTCTTTCAAATAAATAAATAATATATATTTTAAAAAATAATTTATTGGGCTGGAGAGATGGCTTAGCAGTTAAGCACTTGCCTGTGAAGCCTAAGAACCCTGGTTTGATTCTCCAGGTCCCATGTAAGCCAGATGCACAAGGTGGCATATACATCTGGAGTTTGTTTGTAGTAGCTGGAGGCTCTGGCACACCTATTCTCGCTCTTTCTCTCTCTGTCCCTCTCTCTATCTCAAATAAATAAATAAATAAATAAATAAATAAATAATAAGATGTTAAAAAATTTATTTGTGAGAGAGAAAGAGAGAATGGATGCACCAGGGCCTCCAGCCACTGCAAACGAACTCCAGACACATGTGCCCCTTTGTGCATCTGGCTTACGTGGGTCCTGGGGAATCTAACCTAGGTCCTTAAGCTCTGTAGGCAAGTACTTTAACCGCTAGGCCATCTCTCCAGCCCTAAATAAAAAAATCTATCTATGTATCTATCTATCTATGTATCTATCTATGTATCTATCTATCTATCTATATATTTTAAATATTTCATTTTATTTATTTGAGAGGGAGATACAGAAATAGGCAGGTATCAAGAGAGAATGGGCACGCCAGGGCCTCCAGCCACTGCAAACAAACTCCAGATGCGTGAGCCCCCTTGTGCATCTAGCTTACATGGGTCCTGGGGAGTCGAACCTTGGTCCTTTGGCTTTGCAGGCAAGCGCTTTAACTGCTAAGCCATCTCTCCAGCCCAATAAAATATATATTTAAAATAAAAATAAAGATAAACAAAAGCTTTACCTCAGTTTTCCTACTTTAGTGCCACCAGGTCTGGCTCTGTCCTGGCTTTCATATGCATATTATCACCTCTTTGTATAGAAGTGTCTGCATTTACTAAAATGTCAATTCTTAGGTAGCCTGCATGACTTTTTTTGATGTTTATACTTCAGTTTTTTTCTTGTGCATTTGAAGCAATTGAGAACAATTACAGAGTTTTGCTAATAGGGTGCTATATTACAACTGCCTCTGGGGATGCCTCCTGGCCCCTCTCTGGGTCATCTTGGGTGCACACCTATATCTTACATTGTCTTGAGAGCTCCAGTTATGTGGGGCAAGGTGGCATAAGCCTGAGATGCCAGCACATGGGAGGCAGAGGTAGGAGGATCACTGTGAGCTCGAGGCCAGCCTGGGACTACATATTGAATTCCAGGTCATCCTGGGCTACAGTAAGACCCTACCTCAAAAACAAAACAAACGAAAAAAGAAATTGAAATGACTGAGAATAAGTTGGTATTTCCTCTTAGGTCAATGACATATCACCATGTTAAATTTAATATGTTACTATTTATTGATGGTCTGACATCTCAACACGGTTTAGAATTACTGCACTGGAAGCTTCCAGAATATAGTTATTTCACCTCAAGGATGAGGGTCAGAGTCTCAGGCTGATCACTGACATTTAAGAGTCGCATTTGTGGAGAAAGCTGGTCTAGTCACATGGTGTGGAGAACCTCTAACACTGGCTCCCTGTTCTTTCCAGGTGAATACGCAGGCTTTGATGAGACACAGCCAACAGCTGAGTCGGGTGGGAAAGGAAAAGTCATTAAGTTTTTAAAGGAAAAGTTTCACTTTAAGAAAATAGTTATGATTGGAGATGGAGCTACAGACATGGAAGCCTGTCCACCTGCCGTACGTATTCAGGGTGTTTTGTTTCTTTCAGATTGTAATTTCGTTTTTTATTTCTGGAATCTATATTTCATACAATTACACAAGGTTTGAAGTATGAATTAAATAAGACAGCTAGCTATCACTGTAAAATAATGGCTTAGTGGGTAAGAGCATTTGCTGTGCAGACAGGAGGACATGAGTCCTGGGCATAGGGCTGGAGAGATGGCTTAGCAGTTAAGGCCCTTGCCTGTAAAGCTTAAGGACGCAGGTTCAATTTGTAGTACCCACGTAAGCCAGAGTCACAAGGTGGCCCATGCATTTGGCATTCCTTTAAAGTGGCTGGAGGCCCTGTGGTGTGCTCATTCTCTCTCTCTCTCTCTCTCCCAAATAAATAAGTAAATAAAATATATTAAAGACAAAAAACAAACAACAAAAACCTGGGTATGAGCACACATGCCTGTAACACCAGCACTGAAGAGGATGGAGAGCGGGGGGCTCACTGGTCGGCTAGTCTAAAACTGGGGACACTCCTGGTTCTGTGAGAGCCTCTGTCCCAGGGAAGTAAGCTACAAGAGTGATAGGGGAGGACACCTAATGGTTTCTGGCCTCTGCACGGGGTGTGTGCATACACACACAACAACAACAATGATTAAAATGCATTCATCCTTATTATGTCAACTCACTTTTTACAAACCTGAGAATAGTCATGAATAAGGGAGTAAAACCTTTCAAAACTTCTGTTGCTGGATGTGGTGGCACATGCCTTTAATCCCAGCACTGGAGAAGCAGAGGTAAGAGGATTGATGTGAGTTCGAGGCCACCCTGAGAATACAGAGTGAATTCCAGGTCAGCCTGGGCTAGAGTGAAACCCTACCTCGAAAAACAAAAACAATAAAACAAAGAAAAATTTTTGTTGTTAAGACAGGGTCTCAAACTTGCTTGTAGCTAAGGCTGACTAAACTCCTGATCCTCCTGCCTCCACCTCCTGAGGGCTGGGATTACAAGTGTTTCACCACCACTCCCAGCATCCTTTCAAAACTTTAAAAAACTCCTGTCCATGTGCATGAGCACCCTTAGCCCTGTGTGTATGCAATAAAGTTCAGCTTCAGTTCCCCACTTAGTCCCAGGAACAGCTCTTACTATTATGAACACTACTTTCATAATTTAATTTTTAAATTTTATTTATTTACTTATTTGAGAAAAAGACAGGCAGATGGAGAGAATGGGCACCAGGGCCACTAGCCACTGCAAATGAACTCCAGATGCATGTGCCAAATTGTGCATCTGGTTTTACATGGGTGCTGAGGAACTGAACCTGGGTCCTTAGGCTTGCCAGGCAAGTGCCTTAACTGCTAAGCCATATCTCTAGCCCAATAATTTAATTTTTATTTTTTTATTTTTAATTTTTAAAAATGCATATATAAGGCCGGCGTGGTGGCACATGCCTTTAATCCCAGCACTCAAGAGGCAGAGGTAGAAGGATCACCATGAGTTCGAGGCTACCCTGAGACTACAGAGTGAATTCCAGGTCAACCTGAGCTAGAGTGAGACCCTACCTCAAAACCAAAAAACCAAAAAAAAAAAAAAAAAAAAAAAGCATACATATTGCTTCCTCATACATTAAACCATTTAATCCTCATTACAGCCCTGTGAAGTAAAATATATCTTCTTTTTTACCAATAGTAGAATTGAGGCTTGGCAAGGTTGGATGATTTATTTGTCTCTAAACATTTGATTCTGGGGCTGGAGAGATGGCTTAGTGGTTAAGGTGCTTGCTTGTGAAACCTAAGGACCCAGGTTCAACTCCCCAGAATCCACATAAGCCAGATACACAAGATCACACATATGTACAAGATCACACATGTGCACAAAGTGGCGCATGCATCTGGAGTTCAATTGAAGTGGCTAAGGCCCTGGCCTATCTATTCTCTCTCTTTCTCTGCCCACCCCCTCTGTCATTAAAAAAATGAAATAAAGGGCTGGGCGTGGTGGCGCACGCCTTTAATCCCAGCACTTGGGAGGCAGAGGTAGGAGGATTGCCATGAGTTCGAGGCTACCCTGAGACTACATAGTTAATTCCAGGTCAGCCTGAGCCAGAGTGAGACCCTACCTCGAAAAAAAAATAATAATAAAATAAAAAAATAAGTGCTGGTGAAATGGTTTAGCAGTTAAGGCATTTGCCTGTAAAACCAAAGGACCCAGGTTTGATTCCCCAGGACCCACATAAACCTGATGTACAAGGTGGGGCATGTGTCTGGAGTTTGTTTGTAGCAGCTGGAGGCCCTGACACACTCATTCTCTCTCTCTCCACCTTTCTCTATCTCAAATAAGAAAATAAAATATTTATAATAAAAGCTAGGTGTAGTGGCACACACCTTTAATCCCAGCACTCAGGAGGGGAGGCAGAGGAAGGAGGATCCCAACCAAGGTCCAGGCCACCCTGAGACTACATAGTGAATTCCAGGTCAGCTTGGGCTAGAGTGAGACCCCACCTCAAAAAACCACACACACACACACACACACACAAAGCTAGGCATGGTAGCTAGCACACACCTTTAATTCCAGCACTCAGGAGGCAGAGGTAGGAGGATTGCTGTGAGTTTGAGACCAGCCTGGGAAGTATTTGTCTAAATATATATCTTATATTTATGTATATATATTGCCCTGGGCTACTACTGTGTCATTTTAAAAAAGTTCTCCCTCACTTTTTCATTCTTAGGATGTTTTCATTGGATTTGGAGGAAATGTGATCAGGCAACAAGTAAAAGACAACGCCAAATGGTATATCACTGATTTTGTTGAGCTTTTGGGAGAACTGGAAGAATAATAGCAGTTTTAATGTAGCTATTAACAACTGGAGATGAATTTCTCAAAAGTTAAACTCATTGATAGTATTTGCTTATGATTGTCTGAGACAACCTGATGTATACAGTTGGCACTGATTCTAATTATGTGATCAAGGAAATAAGTTCCTGGGAGAGTCTAGGAAGTTGCTATTTTTTTTTTTTCCTACTATAGTTCCAGACTTATTATGACCACTAATTACTTGGAGAGTTTTATAGTCTGAATTCTTTATGTATATTCCTAGCTATATTTGACCTGACGCCTTTTAAAGGTCCATAGTAAATTAAACACTTTCACTCTTGGCAATGATTCAGCAGCCATAGGTGGATGTTGGGTTTCCCTTTGATATCTAAATAAAATTGTATCTGTCTCTCAGAATCGACTTGTGGACTCTTCAGTCTTGCCTCTCATGTGTTTCAGTGACCAGTGTTTCAGGAACTGTGTAAGACTCACCTCTCATCGAGGGCGGTTGAGATCTCTCTGTGCACATCACTGGGACATGGGGTAGAAATCCTTTTTTTCTGAGCTGGAGAGATGGCTTAGCAGTTAAGGCACTTGCCTACATAGCCAAAAGACCCAGGTTCAATTCCCCAGGCCCCACTAGATGCACAAGGGGGCGTATGCATCTGGAGTTTGTTTGCAGTGGCTGGGGGCCCTGGCATGCCTGTTCTCTTTCTCTCTCTCCCCTTCTCTCTCTCCCTATTTCTCTCAAATAAATAAATAAAAATTAAATTTAAAAAAAATCCCCCCCCCTTTTTTTTTCTAGGTAGGGTTTCACTCTAGCCCAGGCTGACCTGGAATTCACTAGGTAGTCTCAGGGTAGCCTCGAACTCATGGCAGTCCTACTTCTGCCTCCTCTCTCTCTCCCTCTCTCTCTTTTTGCAAATAAACAAAATTTTGGCTGGGTGTAGTAGCTTTAATCCCAAACTTGGGTGGTTTAGGTAGGAGGATTGTCATGAGTTCAAGGTCAGCTGGGCTAGAGTGAGACCCTTACCTCGGAAAAAAAAAAAAAAGAACAAACCAAAACAATTTTTAAAAGCAAAGCAAATCACGAAAGAAAATCAGAATTTTTTGATAATAGCACAGTTCTATGAGAGACAAATTCAGGTTTATTTTAAGCATTATTAAGAGTGAGAAGGAGCCCAGCATGATCCCAGTACCTGGGAGGCTAAGGCAGGAGGCCAGCCTGAGAATACATAGTGAATTCCAGGTAAGCCTGGGCTAGAGTGAGATCCTACCTTAAAAAATATGAGAGAGGGGTGGAGATATGGCTTAGCAGTTAAGCACTTGCCTGTGAAGCCTAAGGACCCTGGTTTGAGGCTCGATTCCCCAGTACTCATGTAAGCCAGATGCACAAGGTGGCGCATGCGTCTAGAGTTCGTTTGCAGTGGCTGGAGGTCCTGATGTGCCCATTCTCTCCCTCTCCCTACCCCCTCTCTGCCTCTTTGTCTGTTGCTCTCAAATAAATAAAAATAAAATAAACAAACAAACAAAAAAAAAGCAAGAAGGAGCCGGGCATGGTGACGCACTCCTTTAATCCCAGCACTCGGGAGGTAGGAGGATCGCCAGGAGTTCGAGGCCACCCTGAGACTACATAGTTAATTCCAGGTCAGCCTGGACCAGAGTGAAACCCTACCTCGAAAAACCAAAAAAAAAAAAAAAAAGGAGCCTGGCATGATCCCAGAACTTTGGAGGCTGAGGCAGGAGGCCAGCCTGAACTACACAGTGAATTCCAGGTAAGTCTTAGCAGTTAAGGTGCGTGCTTAGGAGGCCTAAGGACCTCGGTTCGATTCTCCAGGTCCCATGTAAACCAGATTCACAAGTTGGCACATGCATCTGGAGTTTGTTTGCAGTGGCTAGAGGACATGGCGTGGCCATTCTCTCTCTCTCCCTCTCTCTGTCTCTAATAAATAAATAAATAAAAATAAAATCTTTTGAAAAAATGAGAGAGCCGGGACTGGAGAAATGGCTTAGTGGTTAAGGCCTGTGAAGCCAAAGAATCCTGGTTCGAGTCTCCAAGGACCCACATAAGCCAGATGCACAAGGGGCACATGCATCTGGAGTTTGTTTGCAGTGGCTAGAGGCCCTGGCATGCCCATTCTCTCTCTGTCTGCCTCTCTTTTATCTCTTTGTGCTTGCAAATAAATAAATAAAAATTGAAAAGAAATCTTTAAAAAATGAGAGAGAGAAGAACTAGAAAGTCAGGCATGGTGGCGCACGCCTATAATCCCAGCACGAGAGAGGTAGGAGGATCGCCATGAGTTTGAGACTGCCTCGAAACTACATAGTAAATTCCAGGTCAGCCTGGACTAGAATGAGACCCTACCTCAAAAAACCAAAACAAAACAAAAAGCCAGGTGTGGTGGCATACAATCTTTAATCCCAGCACTCGGGAGGCAGAGGTAGGAGGATCTCTGTGAGTTCAAGGCCACCCTGAGACTACATAGTTAATTCCAGATCAGCCTGGGCCAGAGTGAGACCCTACCTCGAAAAACCAAAACCAAAACAAAAAAAAAAAAAAAAAGAAGAAGAAGAAAAGAAAGAGAAGGGCTGGAGAGATGGCTCAAAGTTTAAGGAGCTTGCCTGCAAAGCCTAATGATCTGAGTTTGATTCCCCAGTACTCACGTAAAGCCAGATGCACAAAGTGGTGCATGCATCTGAGTTTGATTGTTATGGCTAGAGGCTCTGGCATGCCCATTTTTTTTTTTCTGACTTTTCTCTATCTCTCTCTTCTTGCAAATAAATAAACAAATCAATTAAAAATTAAACAAACAAATAAATAGATGGGCTGGAGAAATGGCTCAGCAGTTAAGGCAATTACCTACAAAACCTAATGACCTGAGTTGGATTCCGCAGTTCCCACGTAAAGCTAGATGCACAAAGTGGCCCATGCATCTGGAGTTTGTTTGAAGTAGCTAGAGGCACAGGTGCACAAATTCTTTCTCTCTGACTCTCTCTCTCTTTGTGCTTGCAAATAAAGGAAAAAAAATAAAGAGAGAAATTTTAGTTGTTGTTTTGTGTTTTTCAAGGTAGGGACTCTAGCCCAGAATGACCTAGAACTCACTTTGTAAGCCAGCCTAGCCTCAAATTCATAGCAATCATCCTACGTCGTTAGTACTGGGACTAAAGGCATGTGCTGCCATGGCCGTTCCAAAGCTTCCGTTTTAAAAGTATGAGATTATATGCCATCCCTGCTGGAAAAGTGGGAGGAAAAGAAAACATATGAAGAGCCATGCAGTGGATACTGTTGGGTGATTAAGTAGAAGAGACCAAAGGTTTTTTTCAAAGTTTTTTTTTGTTGTTGTTGTTGTTTTGGGTTTTGGGGATGGAACCTAGGGCCTTATACATCTAGGCAAGTGCTCTCTCTACCCATATGCTACATCCACAGCCTCACTGTTTTGTTTTGCTCTGGTCTGATCTTTTTAAAAAAATTATTCATGTATGTATGTATATATGTGTATATATGTATGAATGGGCACACCAGTGCCTGTTGTCACTGCAAACAAACTCGACACATGCACCATGTGGATACTGGGGAATCTAAGCCAAGCCAGCAGGCTTTGTGAGCAAGTGCCTTTAACCCCTGAGCCATCTCTCCATCCCTGTTTGATCTTTTTTTTTTTTGGTTTTTCGAGGTAGGGTTTCATTCAAGCTCAGACTGACCTGAAATTCACTATGTAGTCTCAGGATGGCCTTGAACTTGCGGTGATCCTCTTACCTCTGCCTCCTGAGTGCTGGGATTAAAGGTGTGTGCCACCACACCAGGCCCCTGTTTGATCTTTTGAGAACCTCCATGCTACACATTTGTACACTTATCGTAATTTCCTCCCACCACCCTCTTGTCTTCCCATCCATACGCCCTCCATTGAACAAGGGCCAAATAAATCTGACGTGGCGATTTGCCTTCAAAATCAGTTTTGGGCAGCTGCGCACAGTGGCACATGCCTGTAACCCCAGCACTTGGGAAGGTGAGGTAGGATGATGATCTACAGAGTGATCAGGTCAGCTTGGGCTAGAATGAGACCTTGCTCCTAGAAAATAAAAATGGCCAAGTGTGGAAGTCCACACCTTTAGGCAGAGGTAGGAGAAATACCATGAGTACAAGGCCAGCCTGGGACTACATAGTGAATTCCAAGTCAGCCTGTAGGCAAGATTCTAAACCCCACCCCCCAAGAAAAGGTATTCCATGCTGGCCTGAGTTACATAGTAAGATCCTGTCTCAAAAACCAAACAAACAGGGCTGGAGAGATGGATTAGCGGATAAGGCATTTGCCTGCAAAGCCAGAGGATCCCAGTTTGACTCTCCAGGATCCATGTAAGCCAGATGCACAAAGGGGCACATGCATCTGGAGTTGTTTGCAGTGGCTGGAGGCCCTGGCGTGCCCATTCTCTCTCCTTCCCTCTCTCCCTGTCTCTCTCTCAAATAAATAAATAAATAAATAAAATATATTTAAAAAAAAATCAAACAAACCAACAAACCAGGTTTTGTGGGAGACATGGAATGGGTTTGGCAGGAAGCACACGCGATCACAAACAACGAGGCTGTTGTTCCTCAGATGTAAATGCTTCCTGGCAACACTCCCAGATGCTGCAGCTTTGTGCACTTGCACTTTCAGAATTGCAAACTGGCTGGATAGGACCAGGCATGCCGGGCCTCTGAGGAATGTTTCAAAGGACCTTCACCACTGCCAGCTTGGGGGAGAGGGCTGTTGGTGGCGGTAGGTGCTGGGACCTAGGACAATAGCTTGAAGAGGAGGTACACACTGAGTTTGCCTCAGACGAGTGTGATGTTCTATGAGTGAGGCCCACATGGAACCCTTTATACAATTCTACATCCGTCTAATGTCCACGGGCCAGCTCTGTGCAAACAGCCCAAAGCAACACACAGCCCTTCTTTGTTGCATCCTGGGGTGAGCTGAATTGAGACAAGAACTGTTCTAATCTCTTCTCAGGCTTTTTTTTCCCCTCCAAGGTAGGGTCTCACTTTAGCCCAGGCTGACCTGGAATTCACTATGCAGTCTCAGGGTGGCCTCGAACTCACAGCAATCCTCCTACCTCTGCCTCCCGAGGGTGCCACCATGTCCAGCCTCTTCTCATGCTTTTCTAAATCTAGTCTTGCTGGAAGCACAGGGGACTTCTTCCAGTAGTTACACCCATGGGCACATGAGGGTGGAGTCACACACAGGGTGGTGGCTGTGTAATAATGTTGCAGTATTTCTCCCAGGAGTTACACCCATGGGCACATGAGTGTGGAGTCACAGGGTGGTGGCTGTGTGATATACTACCTAGTCTTGCAATTCCATTTTTCATTCTGGCTATGAAAACTGAATACGTAAACAGAAAAATATAAGGAATTAAAATTTGTTCTGCTAGTAAGTTGAAGCAATAAAGGCCCTTCTAGCTGGGCTAGGATAACACCTGTAATACTAGCACTGCAGGGGCTGAGACCGAGGGGTCTTGTGTTCTAGGTCAGGCCACGAGTGACATAGAGAAACAAGACAAGTCTTTAAAAAGGTGGGGAGGGCCGGGCGTGGTGGCGCACGCCTTTAATCCCAGCACTCGGGAGGCAGAGGTAGGAGGATCGCCGAGAGTTCGAGGCCACCCTGAGACTACATAGTTAATTCCAGGTCAGCCTGGACCAGAGTGAGACCCTACCTTGGAAAACCAAAAAAAAAAAAAAAAAAAAAAAAAAAAAGGTGGGGAGGGGCTGGAGAAATGGCTTAGCAGTTAAGGCATTTGCCTGCGAAGCCAAAGGATCCCAGTTCGATTCTCCAGGATCCACGTAAGCCAGATGCACGAGGGGCACATGCATCTGGAGTTCGTTTGCAGTGGCTGGAGGCCCTGGCGCGCCCATTCTCTCTGTGTCTGCCTCTCTTCTATCTCTTTCTCTCTCTGCTTGCAAATAAGTAAAATAAATTAAATTTAAAAAAAAAGGTGGGGGGGCACATGCGTCTGGAGTTTGTTTGCAGTGGCTGGAGGCCCTGGCACACCCATTCTCTCTCCCCCCCCTTTATCTCTGTCAAATAAATGAATAAATAAAAATAAAATATTTTTTAAAAAAAGACACAGGCAGGGCATAGTGACGCACACCTTTAATCCCAGCACTTGGGAGTCAGAGATAGGAGGATCGCCAAGAGTGCGAGGCCACCCTGAGACTGCATAGTGAATTCCAGGTCAGCCTGGGCTAGAGTGAGACCCTACCTTGAAAACCAAAACCAAACAAACAAAACCCCAAAAGATAGAAAGACACAGGATGATTCCTACCCCATTCTTCCCTGTAATTAATTGTTACTTTAGTGAATTATCTATATTTTCTCCTTCCCAGGCAAATCCTTCTTCATGACAAGCAGCCATCCTCCACGGTGTTTCCACATTTTTGCTCATGTGAGTCTTACAACCCTGAGATCAGCAGTATGGAAACTGCTTTCTGCTTTTCAAAGGTTAGAAACACGTTCACCAGTTCACCAGTTAGTGACAGCTACCAGATTACATTCGGAACTGGAATGATTTCCTCAGCTTTTCTTATTGTGTTTCACCAGAGTTAACCATTTACTGGAGGAGCCAGGAGATCCACCCCAACGTAATACCAATAGACACTGTGTTAACATATTTGTTTCTTTGTGTTCACATAGTGCAACAGATGAGTTGGGGATACAGTACTATTATGGAGTGCTTGCTTAGCATGCAGAAGGCCCTGGGTTCAATCCCCAGTATGGTCAAAAAGGAAAAAGAAAAGAAAAGAAGCTGAGCATGGTGGTACAGGCCTTTAATCCCAGAGCTCTGCAGGTGGAAGTAGATCGCTGATGCCAGCCTGGGACGACAGAGTGAGTTCCAGGTCAGCCTGGGCTAGAGTGAGACCCTGCCTGGAAAAAGAGAAAAAAGATAAAAGAAAAAATAGGGCTGGAGAGATGGCTTAGCGGTTAAGGCACCTGCCTCCTAAGCCTAAGAACGCTGGTTCCAATCTCCAGCGGTTCCAATCTCCAGGTCCCACGTTTAGCCAGATGCAAAGTGACGCAAGGGTGCAATGCCGCACTTGACCACAAGGGGACGCACACATCTGGAGTTCGTTCACAGCAGCTGAGAGGCTGCTGGCGCACCCATCTCTATCTTCCTCTCCCTCTCTCTGTCTCTCACTGTCTCTCTCTGTCTCTCTCCAAAAAAAAAGAAAGAAAGAAGCCGGGCGTGGTGGCGCATGCCTTTAATCCCAGCACTCGGGAGGCAGAGGTAGGAGGATCGCTGAGAGTTCGAGGCCACCCTGAGACTACATAGTTAATTCCAGGTCAGCCTGGACCAGAGTGAGACCCTACCTCGCAAAACCAAAAAAAAAAAAAAAAAAAAAAAAAAAAGAAAGAAAGAAAGAAAGAAAGAAAAAGAAAAAATAGATGAACTCCCTAGAATGGGAGACCTATTTTGCAAAAAGTAGTATTTATATATAATATATTTTTATGTATAATATAATATATTATTTATTTATTTGAGAGAAAGGCAGAGAGAGAAAGAGAATGGGTGTGCTAGGGCTTTCAGCCGCTGCAAATGATCTCCAGATGCATGCATGTGTATCTGGCTTACATGGATTCTGGGGAGTTGAACCTCGTTCCTTAGGCTTTGTAGGCAAGTGCCTTAACCAGTCCTTTAAAAAATTTTAAAAATATTTTTTTAGCTGGGCGTGGTGGCGCACGCCTTTAATCCCAGCACTCGGGAGGCAGAGGTAGGAGGATCGCCGAGAGTTCGAGGCCACCCTGAGACTACATAGTTAATTCCAGGTCAGCCTGGAGGACCAGAGTGAGACGCTACCTCGCAAAAAAAAAAAAAAAAATATATATATATATATATATATATATATATATATATATATATATATTTGACAAAGAAAGAGGGAGAGAGGGAAAGAGAGAGAATGGGTGTGCCAGGGCCCCTAGCCACTGCAAACGAACTCCAGATGTGTGTGCCCCCTTGTGCATCTGGCTCATGTGGGTCCTAGAAAATTGAACCTGGGTCCTTTGGCTTTACAAGCAAACACCTTAACCACTAAGCAATCCCTCCAGCACCATCCACCCCCTTTTAAAAAATTTTTTTGAGTCAGGGCCTT
The DNA here is from genome assembly GCA_036365145.1 of Orientallactaga sibirica. Taxonomy (NCBI): domain Eukaryota; kingdom Metazoa; phylum Chordata; class Mammalia; order Rodentia; family Dipodidae; genus Orientallactaga; species Orientallactaga sibirica. The sequence goes on from JAEOAD010000889.1 coordinate 2,127,303, forward strand.
ACTGTGGTCTAGTCTGACCTGGAACTTACTCTGTAGCCCAGGCTAATCTCAAACTCACAACAATCCTCCAACCACAGCCTCTGAATGCTGGGATTAAAGGTGTGTACCACCAAACCCAGCTCTTTCCTTTTTAAAAAATTTACTTGAGAGAGAGAGAGAGGCAGATAGAGAGGATGGGCATGCCAGGGTGTCTAACCACTGCAAACGAACTCTAGACATATGCACCACCTTGTGCATCTGGCTTTACATGGATACTGGGGAATTGGACTGGGTCCTTAGGCTTTGCTGTCAAGTGCCTTAACTGCTAAGCTATCTCTCTTGCCCTCCTTATTTTATTTTATTTTTTTTTTTGAGGTAGGGTCTCATTCTAGCCCAAGCTCACCTGGAATTCACTATGTAGTCTCAGACTGGCCTGCAACTCACAGTCATTCTCCTACCTCTGCCTCCCAAGTGCTGGCATTAAAGGCATCACCACCATGCCAGGCTTTTCCCTTTTTTCAGAGACAGTTTCTTATGTGTTCCAGGCTGGCCTCCAACTCACAATGTAGCCAAGGATGAACTTGAACTTCTGATCCTCTTGTCTCCACCTCCTGAGTGATAGGGTTACAACTATAGACATGCCTGATTTATGAGGTGCTAGGGATGGAACCCAGGACTTTGTGAATGCTAGGAAAATGCTCTACCTACTGAGCTACATCTCCAGGCTTGGATGTGTTCAAGGCTAGTCTGGGCTATAGTGTGAAACCCCATCTCAAAACAAAAAACAAACGCTTGCCTGTGGAGCCTAAGGACCCCGGTTCAAATTCTCCAGGACAACCAAAGCCAGATGCACAAGGGGGTGCGTGCAAGTATAATTCTTCTCTCTAGCCTATTTCTGTATCTCTCTCTCTCTCTCTCTCTCTCTCTCTCTCAAATAAATAAATAAATAATAAAATATTAAAAAAAAAAAACCCAAACCAAACAACAACCAAAGAGTCACCAAAGTATAAGAGCACAAGCTCTCTCTCTCTCTCACACACACACATAATTTTTATTTTTGTTTATTTGATAGAGAAAGAGTCATATAGATAGACAGAATTGGTGCATCAGGGCCTCCAGCCACTGCAAATGAACTCCAGAAGGATGTGCCACCTTGTGCATCTGGCTTATGTGGGAACTGGGGAATTGAACCTGGGTCCTTTGGCTTTGCAGGTAAGTGCCTTAACCACTAGGTCATCTCTCCAGCCCTGTATTTTTTAAATTTTTGTTTATTTATATTTATTTATTTAAGAGCGACACAGAGAGAGAGAGAGAGAGAATGGGCACACCAGGGTCTCCAGCCACTGCAAACAAACTCCAGATGCATGCACCACCTTGTGCATCTGGCTTATGTGGGTACTGAGGAATTGAGCCTCGATCCGGGGTCCTTAGGCTTCAAAAGCAAGCACTTAACCACTAAGCCATCTCTCCAGCCCTCATCCCTGTATTTAAAAAAATATTTTATTTAGCCAGGTGTGGTGGTGCACGCCTTTAATCCCAGCACTCGGGAGGCAGAGGTAGGAGGATCACCGTGAGTTTGAGGCCACAGTGAGACTACATAGTGAATTCCAGGTCAGCCTGAGCTAGAGTGAGACCCTACCTCGAAAAACCAAAACAAAACAACAAAAAAATGTATTTACTTCTGGGTAAGATTTTGGAGTAGTAGCCATGCCAAAGCAGCCTAGGGAGGGGAATAAGCAGAAAAGAGCAAAATACACTCTTCTACCGAAAAGCGAAGGTGTAGAAGGAATTATCAACCACAGCAGAGAAACACTAGAGACTGGGAGCTTCCAGCAAACAAGAAACCAGCCAGAATCCTGCTGAGGCGCCAGTGCCCCCAATCTGTGAGCCTGCGGGGCAGGTGCATAGCTGCAGGAGCAGACACCAGGTGAAGGGATCTTCCGCTCATACCAGCCTCCTCGCAAAGTAAAGAAATGGGAAGGGGAAGACAGTAGGGACCAGCTGAGCAGTTCCTGAAGAACACAGAGGGACCAGCTGAGCAGCTCCGTACCACTCCAGGCATCCTGCACAGTCTCCCATCCCCCCGACCATCAGTGCTGCGAACTGCCAGAGAACTCATCCGTTTCTCCACCCCACTCCTCCAACGCATGGCATCCAGCACAGCCTATCAGAACACAAGATCCAGTGACCCAAGCAGCCTAACCGAGTGCCCAAGCACAACAAGAGGATCAAGGTGGGCACTCAGCACTGGTGAGACTGGAAGCCACCCCAAAAGGTAACAGGGCCTGCTTACACAAAGCTATGTATATAGGCCTGCACTGGAAGTGCGAATCTCATCTTCCATGTCAGGGCAAGGTTATGTGTTAGATTTGATGTATTTAATTAATTTATTTATTAATTAATTTATTTATTTTTGGTTTTTTGAGGTAGGGTCTCACTCTAGCTCAAGCTGACCTGGAATTCACAGGGTGGCCTCGAACTCATGGCAATCATCCTACCTCTGCCTCCTGAGTGCTGGGATTAAAGGCATGTGCCACCATGCCCGGCTTTATTTTTATTTATTTATTAGAGACAGAGAGAGAGAGAGAAAGAGAATGGGCATGCCAGGGCCTCTAGCCACTGCAAACGAACTCCAGACACATGTGCCACCTTGTGCATCTAGCTTGCATGGGACCTGGAGAATTGAACCTGGATCCTTAGGCTTTGCATGCAAGCCCCTTAACCACTAAGCCATCTCTCCAGCCCCTGACTGATGTATTTTTGGTTGGCTTTACCATTCTCAAATAAGCTGCATTTTGGTGTTAACTATTGTTGCCTTTGTTTGTTTGTTTGTTTGTTTTTGGTTTTTCAAGATAGGCTTTCACTCTGGTCCAGGCTGACCTGGAATTCACTATGTAGTCTCAGGGTGGCCTCGAACTCACGGCAATCCTCCTACCTCTGCCTCCCGAGTGCTGGGATTAAAGGCGTGCGCCACCACGCCTGGCTTTATTGTTGCCTTTGACATTTCCTGATGCTTAGTGCCTTTGTCTTCTGTCATTCTTGGGGGCAGGGTCTCACTCTGCCCCAGGCTGACCTGGAACCCATTTCAGACCATAAATCTCAGCTTCCCAGTTGATAGGATTAACTAACTATAAGGACCCAGGTTCTATTCCCCAATACCCATGTAAGCCCGATGCACAAGATGGTGTATGTGTTGAGATGATTTGCAGTGGCTGGAGGCCCTTGTGCACCCATTGCCTCTCTATATCTGCCTCTTTTCTCTCTCACATAAATAAATAAGCAAACTCCAGAAGCATATGCCACCTTGTGCATCAGGTCAGCATGGGTACTGGAAAATTGAACCCAGGTCCTTAGGGTTTGCAGGCAAGTGCCTTAACCTCTAAGCCATCTCTTCAGTCCTATTTTTTAGTTTTTTTTTTTCAAGGTAGGGTCTCACTGTAGCTCAGGCTGACCTGGAATTCACTATGTAGTCTCAGAATGGCCTCAAACTCATGGCGATCCTCCTACCTCTGCCTCCCAAGTGCTGGGATTAAAGGCGTGCATCACCACGCCTAGCTAAAAATATTTGAATTTATTTTTTAATTTTTTAATTAATTTGTTTATTTGACAGAGGGAAAGAGGTAGAGTGAGAGAGAAAGAATGGGTGCACCAGGGCTTCCAGCCACTGCAAATGAACTCCAGATGCATGCACCACCTTGTGCATCTGGCTTATGTGAGTATTGGGGAATTGAACCAAGGTCCTTTGGCTTTGCAGGCAAGTGGCTTAACCGCTAAGCCATCTCTCCAGCCCATTAATTTATTTTTATTTATTTTGATTTATTTATTTATTTTTTTGGAATAGGTCTCACCAGGGCCTCCAGCCACTGCAAGTCTCAGGGTGGCCTTGAACATCAGCAACCTTGTACATCTGGCCTCCCATGTGGGTACTGGGGTATCAAACCTGGGTCCTTTTATTTGCAGGAGAGCATAGGGAAAGAATAGGCATGCCAGGGCCCTCCAGCCACTTTTTTCTGAGACACATGCCACCTGATTATCTTGCTTACAAGCCTGACTTCCTGGTTTTGAGGGAAGGTCCTTTGGTCCCAGGTAAAATTTTGAGGTCTTGCAGAGGTATTGCTAGGCACTGCAAGGTCATGGATATCGAGGCCAATTTCTGTCTGGGCAGTTGCATTGTAAGAGTCATACCCTTCCTTTGGCTCTTCCATTTCTATCTGCCCCCCTCTTGCAATGGTCCCTGAGCCTTGGAGGTGTGACAGAGGTGTTTCAGTGCTGGGCACTCCTCCATCCCTTCTTCTCAGCACTATGTTGCCTTTTAGGTCATCCCAGTGGTCATTTGCCATCTGAAAGAAGCTTAAGGCCACCCTGAGACTATATAGTGAATTCCAGGTCACCTTGGGACTATAGAGTGAATTCCAGGTCAGCTTGGGCTAGAGGAAAACTCAAAAACAAAAACAAAACAAAAAAAAAACCCAAAACAAAACAAAAAAACAAAAACAAAAAACAGGCATGGTGGTGCGATTTCTTTCTTTCTTTTTTCTTTTATTCTTTTTTTTATTTAAATTTTTTATTGACAACTTCTATACTTACATACAAAAAAATGCATGATATTTCCCTCCCCTGCCCCATATCCCTTTAGAACTCCAATCTCCATCGTATCCCTTCCCTCTCTCCATTAGTCTCTCTTTTAATTTGATGTCATCATCTTTTTCTTCTATTATGAGGGTCTTGCGAAGGTATTGCTAGGCACTGCAAGGTCATGGATATCAAGGCCAATTTCTTTCTGGGCAGTTGTATTGTAAGGAGTCATGCCCTTCCTTTGGCTCTTCCATTCTATCCGCCCCCTCTTCCGCAATGGGCCCTGAGCCTTGGAGGGTGTGACAGAGGTGTTTCAGTGCTGGACACTCCTCCATCTCTTCTTCTCAGTACTATGTTGCCTTTTGGGTCATCCCAGTGGTCATCACCATCTGAAAAGAGAAGCTTCTCTAACCAGAAGTGAGAGTAGCGGTTTTTCGAGGTAGGATCTCACTCTGGTCCAGGCTGACCTGGAATTAACTATGTAGTCTCAGGGTGGCCTCGAACTCTCGGTGATCCTCCTACCTCTGCCTCTCGAGTGCTGGGATTAAAGGCGTGCGCCACTACGCCCGGCTTGCAAGCAAAGTTTTAACTGCTGTGCCACCCCTCCATCCCTGGTTCACTCTTCTAATGCCAACACTTAGGAGGCCAAGTTAGGGTCACTGGTTAGGAACCAGTGTTGGCTATAGAGACCCTGTGGAAAGAGATGGAGACAGCAAAAAAGAGAGAGGCAAACAAATGACCCCCAAGAGTAAATAAACTTGCATATGCTGTGTGGCACCTAGAGAGCAGAGCCCACAGATGCTCAATGGCCAACGGTGGGGACATAGATGAGGCAGTTTGAAGAATGGCTGGAGGTTTCTAGTTTCTATAGGAAACTTTCAAACTCTTGCAATTTATTTTAAATTAACTTTTGTTTATTTCTTTGGTGTTTTTGTTTTTTTTCCGAGGTAGGGTTTTGCTCTAGTCCAGGCTGACCTGGTATTCACTATATAGTCTCAGGCTGGCCTTGAACTCACAGCGATCCTCCTACCTAAGCAATTTGTGCTTTCTTTTCTCTCTTTCTTTCTTTCTTTCTCTCTCTCTCTCTCTCTCTCTCTCTTTCTTTCTTTCTTTCTTCTTTCTTTCTTTCTTCTTTTTCTTTCTTTCTTTCTCTCCCCCCCCCCTCCGAGGCAGGGTCTCACTCTAGCTCAGGCTGTCCTGGAATTCACTCTGTAGTCTCAGGGTGGCCTCAAACTCATGGCAGTCCTCCTACCTCTGCCTCCCAAGTGCTGGAATTAAAGGCGTGCGCCACCATGCCTGGCTCCTTTCTTTCTTTTTTGAGACAGGGTCTATATAGGCCAAGCTGGCCTTAAATTCTTTTTTTAAATTTTTATTTATTTATTTATTTATTTGAAAGGGGAGAGATTGGGGCTGGAGAGATGGCTTAGTGGTTAAGGTGCTTGCCTGCAAAGCCTAAGGACCCGGGTTTGATTCCCCAGTACCCATGTAAAGCCAGATGTACAAGGTGGTGCATGTATCTCAAGTTTATTTGTAGTGGCTAGAGGCCCTGGTATGCTCATATTCTCTTTCTTATTAAATAAATAAGTAAATAAACAAATAAATAAACAAATATTTCTTTAAAAAAGTAGAGAGAGATAGAAGAGAGACAGACAGAATGGGCATGCCAGGGCCTCCAGCCACTGCAAACTAACTCCAGATACATGTGCCACTGTGCAGCTGGCTTTACATGGGTACTGGGGAATCAAACCTGGGTCATCAGGCTTTGCAGGCAAGTGCCTTAACTGCTGAGCCATTTCTCCAGCCCCTCAGGCTGTCCTGAAATTCACTATGTAGTCTCAGGGTGGCCTTAAACTCATGGCGATCCTCCTACCTCTGCCTCCCAAGTGCTGGGATTAAAGGCGTGCGCCACCACGCCTGGTGAATTTTCTAAATGAAAATTTTCTGTACTCAACCATTCTTGTTTTAAACAAACATTCTACTTCTTTATTAGAGCGAAAAAGAGGCATATAGACAGAATGGGCATGCCAGGACCTCTAGCCACTGCAAACGAACTTCAGATGCATGTGCCACTTTGTGCATCTGGCTTATGTGGGTTCTGGGGATCTGAACCTGCATTCTTAGAGTTTGCAGGCAAGCACCTTCACCACTAAGCCATCTCTCCAGCCCTGTACCCAACCATTCTTTTCCAGTTCTGAACAGCTGTGCCACCATACCTGGTTCTAGCCTTGCACTTTTTTTTGTTGTTGTTTAAGAGTCTCACTCTAGCCCAGGCTGACCTGGAATTCATGATGTACTCTCACTCACAGTGATCCTCCTACCTCTTCTGCCTAAGTCTGGGATTAAAGATGTGTACCACCAAGCCTAGCTACTTAATTTTTTAAAATTATTTATTTATTTATTAGAGACAGAGAGAGGGAAAGAGAGAGAGGGAGAATGGGCATGCCAGGGCCTCTAGCCACTGCAAACAAACTCCAGACGTGTGTGCCCCCTTGTGCATCTGGCTTACGTGGGACCTGGAGAATCGAACTGGGATCCTTAGGCTTCCCAGGCATGTGCCTTAACTGCTAAGCCATCTCTCCAGCCCTAAATTTTTTTAAAGATTTTATTTTTCTTTATTTATGAGAGAGAGAGAGAATGGGTGTACCAGGGCCTCTAGCCACTGCAAACGAACTCCAGACATATGTGCCACTATGTGTGTCTGGCTTATGTGGGACCTGGAGATTCGAACTGGGGTTCTTAGGCTTTGCAGGCATGTTCCTTAACCGCTAAGCCATCTCTCCCGTCCCCAATTTTTTTTTTAATTTAAAAAATTTTCCAGGCGTGGTGGCGCATGCCTTTAATCCCAGCACTTGGGAGGCAGAGGTAGGAGGATTGCCATGAGTTCAAGGCCACCCTGAGACTATGTAGTGAATTCCAGGTCAGCCTGGGCTAGAGTGAGATCCTACTTTGGAAAACTAAAAAAAAAAAAAAAATTTATTTGCCTATCTGTGTATAAGCATGCCAGGGTCACTTGGCTAATGTCTGTCCAACTTTACATGGGTGGCTGGTAAATTGAACCTGGGACAGCAGGCTTTGCTAGCAAGAACTTAATTTAATCACTGGGCCACTTTCCCAGCTCCAAGAGATTTTTTTTTTTTTTGTTACCCAAATGGGAATTCTCACCCATGAACTTTGTAGATGATAGAATCATTTCACAATGTCAAAGGGTGGGATATGCCTGTAAATGTTCTTCTACTGAGTGCACCCTACAAATGTGAGTCTGCATCAGGGCCCAAGCCACAGGTGAGGAGAGCAAGGGTGACACAGTTCTGTTTTCAAGGAGTTGACAATCCAGTAAAGAAAAGGCACAAATTGTAAAGTGGTTATGTTTGTGCTGCACTATCAGCCCTCAGGAGGTTGAGGCAGGAGGATTACTGTTTCAGTACCTGAGTTTCAATGTCTCTACACAAAATGAGATGACCCGGCTGGCAAAGTGGGTAGAACATGAGACCATCTCAGGGTTGTAGGTTCAAGCCCCACATTGAGTGGTTTGCTACTTGGCTGGGTGTGGTGGCCCATGCCTTTATTTGGATGCTGAGGTAGATGATCACTGTTTGAGGTCAGCCTGGGCTAGAGTGAGACTTTACCTCAAAAAAAGCTCCCACTAGCTGGGCATGGTGGCGCACACCTTTAATTCTAGCTCTTGGGAGGCCGAAGTAGGAGGATCACCCTGAGTCTACATAGTGAATTCCAGGTCAGCTTTAGCTAGAGTGAAACCCTACCTCAAACAAAAAAATCCCCCACTCAAAAAAAAAAAAAAAATATATATATATATCATGGGCTGGAGAGATGGCTTAGCAGTTAAGGTACTTACCTACAAAGGCAAAGGACCCAGGTTCAATTTCTCAGTACTCACATAAAACCAGATACATAAGATGATGCATGTGTCTGGAATTCATTTGCAATAGCTAAAGGCCCTGGCACACCCATTCTCTCTCAAATAATTATATACACACACATATATATATAATTTCATTTATTTATTTGCAAGCAGAGAGAGAGAGAGAGATGTAAAGAGAAGAGAGACAGAGAGAGAATGGTCATGCCAGAGCCTCTAGCCACTGCAAATGAACTCCAGACGCATGTGCACCTTGTGCATCTGGCTTACGTGGGTCCTGGGGAATCAAACCTAGGTCCTTTGCCTTTGCAAGCCAATGCCTTAACCATTAAGCCATCTCTCCAGCCCACTATGTATATATTTTTAAATCACAATTTTCACAAAAACTCTCTCTCTCTCTCTATATATATATATATATATATATTTTTTTTTTTGTTTTGTTTGTTTGTTTTGTTTTGTTTTTTTTTGTTTTTTGAGATAAGGTTTCACTCTAGCCCAGGCTGACCTGGAATTCACTATGTAGTCTCAGGGTGGCCTCAAACACACAGTGATCCTCCTACCTCTGCCTCCAAAGTGCTGGGATTAAAGGCATGTGCCACCATGCCTAGCTTGGAAAATAGATTTTTTTTTTTTTTTTTTTTTTTGGTTTTTCAAGGTAGGGTCTCACTCTGGTCCAGGCTGACCTGGAATTAACTATGTAGTCTCAGGGTGGCCTCGAACTCTCGGCGATCCTCCTACCTCTGCCTCCCGAGTGCTGGAATTAAAGGCGTGCGCCACCACGCCTGGCGAAAATAGATTTTTACCTCCCTTATAGTTAACAGAGGGTTACAGACTCTTACCGCTGTTTCTTGGAAGATCACAATTGCTGGGCAAAAATTTAGGTTTCTAAGGGTATAGAGGTTCATACCTGTAATCATGGCATTCTGGAGGCTGATTATTGTTCACTGTGATTTTGAGGCCAGCCTGGGTTACAGAGTGAGGGCCAGTGAGACCCTATCTCAAAACAACAAAACACCACATAGACACACAAACCAAAGTTGGGTGTGATGGCTCACACCTTTAGTACCAGTACTCAGAAGTCTGAGGTATGAAGATTGCCAAGAGTTTTAGGGCAGCCTAGACTACAAAATGAGTTTCAGGTTAGCCTGAGCTACAGTGAGACCTTGCCTCATTAAACAAAATATAAAAGAAGACCAAACCAAACGGACAGTGTGGGTTTTCTATGCTGTGCTATTTTGCCTCCTCTATCCACAGCACTAGTACAAGTCCTTTACAACACAAATTCCTAACAAAAGATCTCAAGAGCTGTGTGTGGTTGTGTGCACCTGGAATCCCAGCACTTGGGAGGTAGAGGCAGGAGAATAGTAACTAAAAAGAGATTTTGCACAGTTGGGCCCTGTGCCAAAAAAACAAAAAGAGAGCTGGGTGTGGTGGTGCACGCCTTTAATTCCAGCCCTCAGGAAGCAGAGGTAGGGGATCACTGAGATTTCAAGGCCACCCTGAGACTACATAGTGAATTCCAGGTCAGCCTGGGCTAGAGTGAGACCCTACCTTGCAAAAGCATAAAAACAAACAAACAAAAAATCAAAAACAAGCTGGGCATGGTGGCGCACGCCTTTAATCCAAGCATTTGGGAGGCAGAGGTAGGAGGATTGCCATGAGTTCGAGGCCACCCTGAGATTACATAGTTAATTCCAGGTTAGCCTGGATCAGAGTGAGACCCTATCTCGAAAAACAAAAACAAACAAACAAACAAATCAAAAACAAACCCAAAAAAATCAAAAACAAACAAAAACCCAGGGGCTAGGATATGCCTCGGTTGGTAGAGTGCTTGCCCAGCATGCAGAAGCCCTGGGTTCCCTCCCCAGCTCCATATAAAAACCAGGCATGGCCGGGCGTGGTGGCGCACGCCTTTAATCCCAGCACTCGGGAGGCAGAGGTAGGAGGATCCCAGCCACTTACAAAGGTGGCCAGAGTGAGACCCAGGAAAAACCAAAAAAAAAAAAAAAAAAAAAAAAACCAGGCATGGTGGCACAAATCTGAAATCCCAGCACTTGAAAGGTGGAGGCAAGAGGATCAAAGTTCGAGGTCATCATCTTTGGCTCTACAGTGAGTTTGAAGATGGCCTGGAATACACGAGTCCTTGTCTCAAAACAAATGAAAAAAACAAAAACCACACCAAAAACCAATCAACAGAATAAAAAAGATCCCAAACATGCATTATGTGAAAATTAAGAGGATTTTATTTACTTTTATATGCTCTTGGAGAAAACCATTCACATGTAAAAGTCTGACATTTGATAAGAGATTTATTTTATACATAAGTTCCTCCACTGGTGGGACAGAATTTGGTAGGACATAATTTCTCAGTTCAATGGGACTTTCACATGATTACAGTCACAAAATTGGCACACTATATTAATAAAATCAAACAACTAGACAATGTATGCATCTTTATGCCAAATCTCAGCATGCACTATCCTTCACATATGATCTTGGAAGTATCTGCTGTGAGCTTACTAAAATACTAACCAGAGAAGGTCTGAGGTCACAAATGACTGTTTACAAAATAAAACCTCTTTCCCAATAGCTACTTGTTTTATAGAAAAATATTACAAATAAAATTAGTGCTATTCAAGGTGTTCATTTTGAAATCACATGATACACAGGTTCAAACCATTATTTTCCTCTCACATAGAGACACACACACACTGTGAAGACTGAATTACTGATGAAATGGGCCTTCCCGACACTGCCAGTTTAGTGATGTCATATTGCGCACTCTGCGGGCACAGTCAGAGTGAGTGGATTAAAACGTCTCCAATTATTGGGTACACTTACAATTTGTGCCTTGTTTGGGATTGAGAAAGTGTTTGAGAAACAGGACAAAATGTGTATTTTTGTCTTCCCTCCTGAAATTTGTTAAAACCTGTAAGACAGATACCTACTCCCTTTTCTTGGTAGAAATAGCCAATTGCTTTTCATAGATGAATCTTATTCATATATATTCAATATTCTTTTTTTTTCTTTTTTCAAGGTAGGGTCTCACTCTAGCTCAGGCTGACCTAGCAGTCACTCTGTAGTCAGGCTGGCCTTGAACTCAGTGATCCTCCTACCTCTGCCTTCCCAGTGTTGGGATAAAAGATGTATGCAACCATGCCTGGCTATATTTATATTTTTAGACAGGCTCTCATTCTATAGCCCAAACTGGCCTGAAATTCACTATGTAGCTTAGACTGGCCTAGAACGTGCTGCAATTCTCTTGCTTTAGCTTCCGGAGTGCTGGCCTGAGCCACCATGTCTTGCTTCAAGTTTTCACTTTTTTCTGGAGGGTGGGAGGCTAACATTGGACAAACAGATGTTTCCAAGAGTACTGCTACAGTCAAACCGCCTTGGTTTCCTTTCACATGATTATATAACTTTTAAAGAAAAGTCTCACAAGCTATGTACAGCAGCTTACACTCAGTGTTTCTTTTTCACTTGATGTACAGTTAAATTAATCGATGGCAAGTGCTCGTCACGTCATCTATGTAGGCACAGCAGAGCTCTCAAGCTTCACTGGAGGGGTGAGGTCTTCAGCGGGATCATGATTCTGGACTCCATCTCCTGAATAAGTGGGACTGAAAACAGGGGCGAGGTTACTGTGCTTGTACAACACACTGTGGTGAGTACACATCAACAAGTGGCTGGCAATACTCAGAAAACATGCTGCTCTAAGAACAGCACCAGAAAACACAGAACTATTATAGGGACAGAAATATGCAAGCTACATTGGACCAGCTAGTCTCCTATAGGATGGTACTAAAGTTGAAAGCGACCCTAGCTAGAGATCTGTTTCCTTTGTGGGAACTTAGAAAAGTCCATATTGTGAAAAAAAGATGATTTCTAAAAAGGTTCTTTTGAACTAAAATTTACAAAAAAGCAAGTAATACTACATTTGAACATATTCTATAAGATGAAAAGATATACTGTACTTATAAAAAAATTCTGCTGAGGACTGGAGAGATAGCTTAGCAGTTAAGGCACCTGCCTACAAAGCCCAAGGACCCAGGTTCGCCCCTGGGGAACAGTACCCACATAAGCCAGATGCATAAGGTGGTACGTGTGTCTGGAGTTTGCAGTGGCTAGAGGCCCTGGCACTCCCCCCCCCCACCATTCTCTCTTTATCTATCTATCTGCCTCCTTCTCTCTCTGCCTCTCAAATAAAATAAATAAATAAAATATTTAAAAAAAATTCTGCTGAGTAAACATGCTCTGGAAACTGATAAATTTAAGAATAAATTAATTGCAGTTTATGTGTGCTTGGGATGAAACCCAGGGCTTTGTGCATGCTAGGCAAGCACGCTAACAAATGAGCTACATCCTTAGCTGTGATTATTATTATTGTATTTATTCATTTATTTATCTTTTAAAAAATTTTATGTATTTATTTATTTATGAGAGTGACAGTGCAAGAGGCAGAGATAGATAGATAGATAGATAGATAGATAGATAGATAGATAGATAGAGAATGGGCACACCAAGGCCTTCAGCCACTGCAAACGAACTCCAGATGCATGCGCCACCTTATGCATCTGGCTTACATGGGTCCTGGGGAATCGAACCGAGGTCCTTTGGCTTTGCAGGCAAACGCCTTAAGTACTAGCCATCTCTCTAGTCCTTATCTTTTATTGACAACCTCCATAACTGTAGACAATAACGCATGGTAATTCCCCACCCCCTCACTTTCCCCTTTGAAACTCCACTCTCCATCATATCCCCTCCATCTCTCAATCAGTCTCTTTTTTATTTTGATGTTATGATCTTTTCCTCCTATTATGATGGACTTGGGTAGGTAGAAAAATATTATTATTTATTTATAAGTGGGGGGGGCACATCAGGGCCTTCAGTCACTGCAAATGAACACCAGACACTTGTGCCTTGTTTTGTGTTCAGGTTTTACATGGGTGCTGTATAATTGACCCGGACAGGCAGGCTTTGCCAGCAAGTATCTTTAATGGTTGAGCCATCTTTCTAGCCCCCGATTATATATTTTTAAAATAAAAGATGAGCCGGGGGCTGGAGAGATCACTTAGTGATTAAGGCACAGGCCTGCAAAGCCAAAGGACTCTGGTTTGATGTTCCAGGTCCCACGAAAGCCAGATGCACATAGTGGCACATGAGTCTTGAGTTCGCTTGCAGTGGCTGGAGGCCCTGGTGCACCCATTCTCTCTGTCTCTAATAAATTAATAAATAAAATAAAACAAAATCTTTAAAAAAAAAAAAAAAGATGAGCAAACGCCTTTAATCCTAGCACTCGGGAGACAGAGGTAGGTGGATTGCTGTGAGTTTGAGGCCACTCTGAGATGACATAGTGAATTCCAGGTCAGCCTGGGCTACAGTGAGACCCTACCTCAAAAAAAACAAACAAACAACAACAACAAAACCCAGATGACCTACTATTGCCTACATTATTCTCTCTCTCTTTTTAAAAATATTTTATTAGAGACAGAGAGAGGGAGAGAGAGATAGAGAATGGGCACGCCAGGGCCTCTAGCTACTGCTAACGAACTCCAGACACATGTGCCTCCATGTGCATCTGGCTTACGTGGGACCTGGAGAATTGAACCTGGGTCCTTAGGCTTCGCAGGCATGCACCTTAACCGCTAAGCCATCTCTCCAGCCCTATGTTACTCTCTTGCTTTCTTGGTAAGTACATGGATGAAATATGCTTGATTCGCATCATGTCTGCTATTTATTGTCTCTACCATTACCACTGGGTTGTAGTGACCAACTATTTTCTTACACAGGTAAAACAATGGGGTTCACCATACATATTTAAACATGTATACATACATATACAAATATGCACACATACTATGCATATGGGAAGTCTAATGTATCAAATTTAATTTCAAAATGACTCTTGTTTTTTGGTAGCGTGAATCAAACCCACAGCTGAGCCATAGCCTCAGTCCCTATTTTTATTTACTTGAGAGACAGAGAGAGAGAGAGAAAGAAGCAGATAGAAAGAGAATGGGTGTGCAGGGTCTCTAGCCACTACACATGAACTCCAGACGCATGTGACACCTTGTGTATCTGGCTTATATGGGTAATGGGGAATGGAACCGGGGTCCTTAGGATTTTCAGGCAAGCGTCTTAACTGTTAAACCATTGTTCCAACCCAATTTTCTTAATTTTTAAAAAAGTCAATATAGACTATTACTAGAAACTTTTCAGTTCCTGGGATGGGATACCTTCCAGTGAGTTGTTGGCCAAGGAGGTCCTGATAGCCTCCAAAACATTAAAGGCTATTGCCAAAGCCCTTGGTTTCCCGTGAGAAACAGATAGTAAGACCCTATTGCTGAAGACATCTCTTGCCTGAGAGGCAAGGTCACTGAGAAAGCAAGCTGGTGCTGAGCAGAAAACCTTTTCCCTGTAGACCAGCCAACTGAAAGCTGGAAAAAGCTGCAGTGCATGCAGCCCTATGGGAGACAGAAGTCATCAGCAGTGAAAACAGTGGACACTGAATATTCAAGTTTGGCCATACAGGCCCAATGACTGAATGGGTGCAATAGTGGCATGTCTACTCTTGGGGTAACCAACTGCTCCATAATTGGACTGAAGGCCCTCTCTACGGGAGGGAATACATACCTGGTACTGAAAAACCTAAGCAAAAGTCTATGGCAGGGGAGGTCATGAGCCTTAGGGGTATAAATCCTGCTCTTGTCTGGCTAAATGTATATATTATTCCCACCAAGCTGCCCTGAAAGCACTACACTTAATGTTCATATTCACATATTAATGTTACTCTCACTTCTGGTTAGAGAAGCTTCTCTTTTCAGATGGCGATGACCACTGGGATGACCCAAAGGCAACACAGTGCTGAGAAGAAGGGATGGAGGAGTGCCCAGTACTGAAACACCTCTGTCACACCCTCCAAGGCTCAGGGACCATTGCGGAAGAGGAGCGGATAGAATGGAAGAGCCAAAGGAAGGGTACGACTCCTTACAATGCAACTGCCCAGATAGAAATTGGCCTCGATATCCATGACCTTGCAGTGCCTAGCAATACCTTCTCAAGACCCTCATAATAGAAGAAAAAGATGATGACATCAAATTAAAAGAGAGACTAATAGAGAGAGGGAGGGGATATGATGGAGATTGGAGTTCTAAAGGGGAATGGGGGGGAGGGGAGGGAAATATCATGCATTTTTTTGTATGTAAGTATAGAAGTTGTCAATAAAAAATTATTAAAAAAAAAAAAGTCAAGTTAAGCTGGGTGTGGTGGCACACGCCTTTAATCCCAGCACTTGGGAGGAAAGGTAGGAGGATCGCCATGAGTTTGAGGACACCCTAAGACTACATAGTGAATTCCAGGTTAGCCTGAGCTAGAGTGAGACCCTACCTCGAAAAACTAAAAAATAAAGTAAATAAATAAAATAAATAAAATAAATAAAATAAAAAAGTCAAGTTAAGGGACTGGAGATGCAACTGTTGTCCAACACACATTGATCCCCGGTACTACATAAACTGGGTGCACACCCATACCCAGCACTTAGGAGGTGGAGGCAGGAGAATCGTAAGTTTACCTGGGCTACATAGGAAGTCCCAGGCTAACCTGGGCTATGAGTCAAGTTAGCATTTCAAAAACGGGCCTACCTCATGTCTTCTCAACCTTATAATTTACCGCCACATTTAAAAATATTTAAGGGCTCACCTGTGTAGTATACCAGTTCTTCCCAGCCATGTTTGTGCCACGCTGCATTCCGTATGTCTTCCCTGGACTGCAGATCTTTGTAAGCTTAAACAAAACCACATGGAAGCAAGACTCAAGTCAGACACAGTGCCCACATTCACCTGCACACCCACTCCACTGGTTATATCTTTGTTTTTTCTTTCCTTTTCTTTGTTTTTTCAGGGCAGGGTCTCACTCTAGCTCAGGCTGACCTGGAATTCACCATGTAGTCTCAGGGTGGCCTCAAACTCATGGTCATTCTCTTACCTCCCAAGTACTGGGATTAAAGGTGTGTGACACATGCCTGGGTCTTTTTTTTGGTTTGTTTTTTGAGGCAGGGTCCCACTCTAGCCCAGGCTGACCTTGAATTTACTCTCTAGCTCCCAGGCTAGCCTCTAACTCATAGTGATCCTCCTACCTCAGCTTCCCCAGGGCTGGGCTTAGAGGCATGCCCATCATGCACCTGGCCTCTGTTGGGTCTATTTTTTTTTTTTTCGAGGTAGGGTCTCACTCTGGCCAGGCTGACCTGGAATTCACTATGTAGTCTCAGGGTGGCCTTGAACTCATGGCGATCCTCCTACCTCTGCCTCTCAAGTGCTGGGATTAAAGGCGTACACCACCACGCCCGGCTGAGGTAGGGTTTCATTGTAGCCCAGGCTAACCTGGAATTAACTATGTAGTCTCAAGGTGGCTTAGAACTCACAGCGATCCTCCAACTTCTGCCTCCCAAGTGTTGGGATTAAAGGTGTGTGCCACCATGCCCAGTTAGAACACATTTTTTAAACATTTGTTTCTAACCCTATTACATTTGAAAACTGGTACTTGTGCAGCCAAATCTCAGCCAGCTAGATCGTGCACTGTCAGGGAATAAGGCTGCCCTTGGGTGCTCTGTGAAGCTGAGCTGAGGGGTAACTGGTGGCATTCATCTCTCCATATAGGGTTTCAGTAGTCTCTTAACATCAGACAGTGGACAGAACTGAGATGGTGACCAAGGAGCCTGGCTGAAGCAGGGGCTTCTGGGAGTCACACTAGCTATTTTTTTTTTTTTTTTTTTTTTTTTTTGGTTTTCAAGGTAGGGTCTCACTTTAGCTCAGGCTGACCTGGAATTCACTATGTAGTCTCAGGGTAGCCTTGAACTCACAGAGATCCTCCTACCTCTGCCTCCCGAGTGCTGGGATTAAAGGCGTGCGCCACCACGCCCGGCTTCCCTTTTTTTTTTTGAGGTAGGGTCTCTGGTCTCACGGTAGCCCAGGCTAACCTGGAATTCACTCTGTATTTCCAGGCTAGCCTCGAATTTACAGCAATCCTCCTACCTCTGCCTTCCAAGTACTGGGATTAAAGGCATGTACCACCACGCCGGACCTTTTTCCTCATATTTTGAATGGCAAGACTTAGGTTTCTGGCAATTAAACTACCATACTTGAATTTGCCTTTTTTTTTTTTTTTTTGGTTTTGTGAGGTAGGGTCTCATTCTGGTCCAGGCTGACCTGGAATTAACTATGTAGTCTCAGGGTGGCCTCGAACTCTCTGCAATCCTCCTACCTCTGCCTCCCGAGTGCTGGGATTAAAGGCGTGCGCTACCATGCCCGCCCTGTCTGTTTTTCTTTTGCCTGATGATGAGAATTGTACATGCTAGGAAAGTGCCCTACCACTGAGTCATACACCAGCCATAGGATTTTGGAGACTGGGTTTTGCGTTGTAGCTCTGGTTAGCCTGGAACTCAGAACTTTTTTATTTGTTTGTTTGTTTTTTTTTGAGGTAGGGTCTCACTCTAGCTCAGGCTGACCTGGACTTTACTATGTATTCTCAGGGTGGCCCCGAACTCATGGCAATCCTCCTACCTCTGCCTCCTGAGTGCTGGGATTAAAAGGCATGTGCCACCACACCTGGCTTTGGCCTTGAACTTTTGATCTTTCTGCCTGTGTCCTGAGTGCTGGGGTCACAGGGACATGTCACCATGCCTGACCATTTCACTCTTTTTTGTTTGTTTGTGGAATTTGCTAGGTAGTCTCAGGGTGGCCTTGAACTCATGGCGTTCCTCCTACCTCTGCTTCCTGAGTGCTGGGATTAAAGGTGTGCACCACCACGCCCAGCTGACCATTTCACTCTTACTATCAATTTATAAGCCATAGATCCATGGACTTTTTTTTTTTTTTTTTTGGTAGGGCCTCACTCTAGCTCAAGCGGATCTGGAATTCACTCTGTAGCCCAGGCTTCAAAATCGAAGGGATCCTTCTACCTTAGCATCCCTAGTACTGGGATTAGGATCCGTGGACCTCTTGCTGTAGGCCTCTTTAGTTCTGCATAGTCCAGCACTTACATGGACCTGTGATCTTTAAGATTACTGACTCCAGATTGGCTCCACTGTCTATGATAATGTAATTAGTAATGGACTCTTAAACCCTACTGACTCACAGAAGCATACATACCCCAAAGATGGTGCACCATATATAGCTGCCCAATCTGAGAGAAGAACCCCCCCACGGCCTCATTACCATCTTGTCTGTAGCGGATTGCACGAGCCCTGTAAGAGAAAAACTATGTTCAGATATTTACAAAAATCAGCAGACAGACAGTATGATGCACACCTGTAATCTTAGAACTCAGGATTCTACCAGAGGCTGTAAGGTCCAGGCCAGCCCTAGCTTCATGGTGATTCCAGGCCAGCCTTGGCTATTTTTTTTTTTTTTTTTCTTTTTTCGAAGTAGGGTCTCACTCTAGCCCAGGCTGACCTGGAATTCACTATGTAGTCTCAGGGTGGCCTTGAACTCAATGTGATCCTCCTACCTCTGCCTCCCAAGTCCTGGGATTAAAGGTATGCCACCACGCTTAGCTCAGCCTTGGCTATTTTGAGACCCTGTATCAACAAAAGAAAACAAAACAAACCAGACTACATTTCTTCCACTTAGAGCATGGTGTTTAGACTAAATACTATTTCCTTCCTTCCTTCCTTCCTTCCTTCCTTCCTTCCTTCCTTCCTTCCTTCCTTCTTTCCGTTTCCTTTCTTTTTCTCCTTCTTCCCCTTCCTTCTTTCCTTTTGCTTGGTGTCAAGTAGCTGAGGGTGACCTTGGATTTCTGATCCTTCTACCTTCACTTCCCAAATGCTGGGATTACAGAGAAGGACCTTCAGGTCCAGCAAAGCAAACCTGGAAAAATTTGAACAAGTACCAAAAAGCACCCATACTGTACTATGCACGGAGAGAAGTGTACCCATCTACACACGCACATAAAATGTGATTGAGCCCAGGCATGGTGGTGCACACCTTGAATTCCAGCACTTCGGAGACAGAGGTAGGAAGATCACTGTGAGTTCATGGCCAGCCTGAGACTACAAAGTAAATTCCAGGTCAGCTGGGCTAGAGTGAGACCCTACCTCAAAAAAACAAAACCACCACCAAAAAGTGATTGAAATGTTTAAAAATGGGCATATGTCTTAAACTTTCTTTTTTATACTGGGCATGGTAGCACAGGCTCATAATTCCAGATGGATGTTCAAGTCAGCCTAGGCTACAAAGAAAGACCTCGTCTCAAAACAAAACAAAAAATATCCAAACAGGCTCAGTGGAGAACATCACAGAAGGCTGAGGTAGGATTGCTGAGTTCGAGGCCAGCCTGGGCTACAGAATAAGTTCTGTTAAGTAGGCTCGAGACCGTTTCATAAAAACCAACCCCAGCCCCCCCCAAAAACCCTTTCCTTTTCTGTAACACTACCAATAAGTATCAGCCTTTAACTTAAACACCATCTTTCATACATTAGGTACTTCATTTTCACATTTAGTTGTTAATCTGGATTCCTTTTGTTTGTTTTCCAGGTAGGGTCTCACTCTAGCTCAGGCTGACCTGGAATTCACTATGTAGTCTCAGGGTGGCCTTGAACTCATGGCGATCCTCTTACCTCTGCCTCCCGAGTGCTGGGATTAAAGGCATTGGATTCCTGAAAAGGCTTAAAAATGTATTTTTTTGGGCCAGGAGAGATGGCTCAGTGATTAAAGGCACTTGCTAGCAAAGCCTGACTGTCTGGGTTTGATTCCCTAGCACCCACGTAAAGCCAGATGCACAAAGTGGTGCATGCATCTGGAGTTCTTGTCAGTGGCAAGAGGCCCTGACATGCCCATTTCCTCTCTCTTGTTCCCTCTCTCCTTGCAAATAAATAAAAATATTTTTAAGAAGAAATAAAAAAAACGTATTTTTCCAAAAACTAGTATCCTCCCATCAAAAATGAAAATGAAGGGGCTGGAGAGATGGCTTAGTGGTTAAGGCGCCTGCCTCCTAAGCCTAAGAACGCTGGTTCCAATCTCCAGGAAGATGCAAAGTGACACAAGGGGAATACTTCACACATCTGGATTTGGTTCTCAGCAGCTGAGAGACTGCTGGCCCGCCCATCTCTATCTGTCTCCCTCTCAGTCTGTCTCTCTGTGTTTCTCTCCAAAAATAAATAAAAAATAATTTAAAAAAAAAATGAAAATGAAGGAGGGAATATCACCAGGAGAAGCAAAAGTGGCCCTATGAAGGGAGTCCTCAGTGCGGGTCACCCAGGAAATGTGGATTAGTACTACTCAGGTTCTGGCCCGAAGCCTTGGGCACTTAAGGGCCCTTCTAGGACTTGGGAAGACAGCTTCATCCCCATTCATGTAAATGAGCTAACCAGGATGACAAGCTACAACAGCTACAATGAAGAAATAAACCTCGACAGCTGGGCATGGTGGCGCACGCCTTTAATCCCAGCATTTGGGAGGCAGAGGTAGGAGGATCACTGAGAGTTCAAGGCCACCCTGAGACTACAGAGTGAGACCCTACCTTGAACAAAACAACAACAACAACAAAAAAAGAAATAAATCTCAAGGGACAAGATTTTTATTTTTATTTATTTATTTGAGAGAGGGAAAGAGGCAGAGAGAGAATGGTCACACCAGGGTTTCCAGGCACTGCAAACGAACTCCAGATGCACGTGTCACCTTGTGCATCTGGCTTACGTGGGTCCTGGGGAATTGAACCAAGGACTTTTGGCTTTGCAGACAATTGCCTTAACCACTAAGCCCTCTCTCCAGCCCAAGATTTTTTTTTTTGAAGCAGACTCTTGCTATGTAGCCCAACTAGGCCTAGAACTCATGATCTTGCCTCAGCCTCTGAGTGCTGAGATGACAGGCATGCGTCACTATGCCGGTAAGGGACAAAGATGCTTGAGGTGGCATGCATTTTCTTCAAAGGAATGTGAAATAGCCCCAACAGCTCATGTGTTTGAACACTTGGTCCTCAGCTGGAGGCACTGTTTGGGCAGATTCTAGAACCTTTAGGAGGCGGAGTCTTGTTGGCGGAAGTTAAGGAGAGCCTTGCTCCACTCCTTGTTCCCTCTTGGCTTCGTGACTGGATACAATTGGACCATCCGGCTGCCCTCTCCTGCTCCCATGCCTCTCTGCCATGAAGGAATCCATCTCCTCCAACTATAAACCAGAATCAGCACTGTCCTTCCTTAAGCAACAACAAAGTAACGAATACTCTTGTGTGAGAGAAGCTGGCTGCTTAATGTCACTTTGCACAACTCTGCTCTCATTAGAATGGACTCGGCACCCAATATAACCTGACCTACTTCAGGTTATTCTGTGGAGAAGATCCCAGGGATTAGCCATATATAATATTAAATTCTTTAACCTTCATACTTGGAATGAAGTAATTGGTATCATTACAAAAATCGCAAATCCAATTGATAAATTATTTGAAATTAAGGAAATCAATTTAACATGCATTTCAATCCTGCTCAGAAGGAAAATAAAAACCTGTTTTTCATTGATAGTGATAAATATTCCAGATTATTCATTTCATTCTGAATTTTTCTAATTCAGTCATGGAAGGCAAAGAAATATACTTGCCTTAGCCTGGTAATAGAGAGAAGCATGTTCTGCAGAGATCACCATCCTACTAGTTACCTATGTGCCAAAATACAAATTCAGTGCTGACCTGGCTTTATGAAAACAATTTAAAGATAACCAAATAAACTGGGCATGGTGGCGCATGCCTTTAATCCCAGCACTTGGGAGGCAGAGGTAGGAGGATCACTGTGTATTTGAGGCCAGCCTGAGACTACAGAGTAAACTGCATTCCAGGTTAGCCTGTGCTAGAGTGTGACCCTACCTTGAAAACCAAAAAACAACAAAAACAAAAAAAGAGTCCAGTGTCAAAAAAAAAAAAAAAAAAAAAAGAGTCCAGTGTCAAGTTGTGGCATTTGGATTTTTTAATTTTTTCTAGTTATTTTTTTGTTTTGTTTTTGAATTTCCCCTAAGAACTAATATAAGACAAGTGTGGTGATGTACACTTACAATCCCAGTACTTGGGAGGTGCACGTAGGAGGATTAGGAGTTAAAGGTCATTCTTGGCTAGAAGTAAGTTAGAGGTTAACCTGGGCTATATCACACACACAGAAAGAATTAAAAGTATGGTTTAAAATAACATATTATTATTATTATTTTTTATTTTTTGGTTTTTCAAGGTAGAGTCTCACTCTGGCTCAGGCTGACCTGGAGTTCACTCTGTATTCTCAGGGTGGCCTCGAACTCACGATGATCCTCCTACCTCTCTGCCTCCCGAGTGCTGGGATTAAAGGCGTGTGCCACCATGCCCAGCTAAAATAACATATTATTTTTTTTTGAGGTAGGGTTTCACTCTTGCCCAGGAAGATCTGGAATTCACTATGTAGTCTCAGGGTGGCATCAAAAAAGTGGCAATTCTCCTACTTCTGCCTCCTGAGTGCTGGGATTAAAGGCATGTGCCACTATACCCAGCTTAAAATAATTTAGTAATAAGACTTACAAACTAACCACATGTGAGGGCATACACCTTTAATCCCAGCACCTGGGAGGCTGTTGTGAGTTCAAGGCCAGCCTGAGGCTACAGAGTAAGTGCCAGGTCAGCCTAAGCTATAGTGAGACCCTATCTTGAAATAAACAAACAACCCTGGGGTGGAGTGAAGGCTCAGTGGTTGGGGCACTTGCCTGCAAAACTCAATGACCTGAGTTTGATTCCCCAGTACCCACATAAAGCCAGATACACAAAGTGGCACATGCATCTGGAGTTCGTTTCAGTGGCTACAGGCCCTGGTGCACCCATTCTCTCTCTCTCTCTTTCTTCTCTCTCTGCATGCAAATAAATAAAACCTTAAATCAAACCAAACTAAAAGAATAAAAACAAAAAAACCCAAAACCTTACAAACTGAACATTAGTCATATACTCACCAGTAATTTCCCCATTCAATCATGGTTCCTGGCTGAAAAAAAAGATTCAGATTTTGGTTATCTTTTCTGTGAAAGCATGTAGAATAAGAGCAGAAGAGCAGATGCACGACTATTCACTGTTTGTATTCTATCACAGGAGGAATAATGTATTTCTTCATATGGCATTCACATTCATAGGAGTATTACTTCAGATGAGAGGACAACATACACGCGAGGTAAGTCAGAACCAAGGTGCTGTTCACCCTGCAGATGCACTGAGGACCTCCCTGTTCCTTCCAGCACAAAGATGATTAGAATACTGAGATGTACGTGTTCCTCCCAATGCTGCTGCTACTGGAGGCTGGGAAGGGGAGGGTGATATATGGAGGATGGTTAATGGATACAATTAACCATTTTCTCTGTTGTATATACAATTACACTGATTGTGTCAATAAAAAATGCTGCTACCTGAATCTTTCTTTTTGGGAAAAGTAGGGAAACATTTAGAAAGTGTTACACAATTTGATTGCCCTTTTACCTTTAACTGTTGTCTAATTTGTTCAATGGCCACAAAGTTTATTAGTTGCTCTGTTCAAAATATCACATGTTATATAATGTAGCTAGTCCTGCATCTGAGATCTTTCTCTTTAAAAAAAAAATTAGGGCTGGAGAGATGGCTTAGCTATTAAGGTGCTTGCCTGCAAGGCCAAAGGAACTAGGTTTGCTTCCCCAGGACCCATGTTAAGCCAGACACACAAGATGTGCCCATTCTCTCTCTGTATCTGCCTCTTTCTCACTCAAATAAATAATAAACTTTAAAAACAAATTTAAAGGCCGGGTGTGGTGGCGCACGCCTTTAATCCCAGCACTCGGGAGGCAGAGGTAGGAGGATTGCCATGAGTTCAAGGCCACCCTGAGACTACATAGCTAATTCCAGGTCAGCCTGAACTAGAGTGAGACCCTACCTCGAAAAACCAAAAAAAAAAAAAAAAAAAAAAATTAAAAAATTTAGGGCTAGAGAAATGGCTTAGCAGTTAAGGCACTTGCCTACAAAGGCTAGGACCCGGGTTCAATTTCCCAGGACCCATGTCAGCCAGATACACAAGGTAGTGCATGTATACGGAGTTCATTTGCAGTGGCTAGAGGCTCAAGCATGCCCATTCTCTCTATCTGCCTCCCTCCCTCCCTCTCTCAATCTCTCTCTCTGAAATTATATATATACATTTTTTTTTCCTTCTTCTTCCAGGTAGGGTGTCACTCTAGCCCAGGCTGACCTGGAATTCACTATGTAGTCTCAGGGTAGCCTCAAACTCACAGCAATCCTCCTGCCACTGCTTCCCAAGTCCAAGTGCTGGGATTAAAGGTGTGTGCCACCATACCCAGCTTCAAATAAAAATTTTCAAATAAAATTATATTTTAGCTGGGCGTGCTGGCACACACCTTCAATCCCAGTACTCGGGAGGCAGAGGAAGGAGGATCACAGTGAGTTTGGGGCCACCCTGAGACTACACAGTGAATTCCAGGTCAGCCAGAGGTAGAGTGAGACCCTACCTCGTAACCACCCCCCAAAATAAAAATAATAAATAAATAAATAAATAAATAAATAATATATATATGTATTTCGGGCTGGAGAGATGGCTTAGTGGTTAAGGTACTTGCCTGCAAAGCCAAAGGACCCAGGTTTGATTCCCAGGACCCACATAAGCCAGATGCACAAAGTAGCTCATGTGTCTGGAGTTTGTTTGCAGTGGCTGAAGGCACTGGTGCACCCATTTTCTATTTGCCTCTTCTCTCAAATAAATAAATTTTTAAAATTTACATACACATTCATAAGACCATAAAAATAAGAGCTTATTGGGCCAGGTGTGGTAGCGTACACCTCTAATTCTAGCACTCAGAGGTAGGAAGATCACTGTGTGCTCAAAGCCAGCCTGGAACTACAAAGGGAGTTCCAGATCAGCCTGGGTTAGAGACACCCTACCTCAAAAAAATAAACAAAAAGCCCCCCCCCAAAAAAACACAACACCACAAAAGAGCTTATTAGAAGAGAAAGAATGAGGCAGAACACAAAAGTGACAGGACTGGATAGGAGGACAACATATCACAATATAAACTGGGTGTGATGATGCACACCTGTAATCCCAGCACGTGGGACACTAAGACAGAAGGATGGGAGTTGCAGGACAGTCTGGGCTACAGGACTACCTCACCAAAAAACCAAAAACAAAAAGAAGTTCACTCAAGTTTTTTTTTGGTTTTGTTTTGTTTTTTGTTTTTTCAAGGTGGGGGTTTTACTGTAGCTCAGGCTGACCTCAAACTCACGGCGATCCTCCTACCTCTGCCTCCCCAGTGCTGGGATTAAAGGTGTGTGCCACCACGCCTGGCAGTTCACTCAAGTTTTATTGTCAGCATCAGGAAGCAATGAAGGGACAGTTAACTCATCGTCAGTACTTACTCGGAGTTGGTAAGACCTGAGTTCATATATATTGGGTCCTGACCGAGGCACAGGCTCATTCCAGAAACTGAATTCCAATAGCAGCTGATTCTTCCTAGAGAGAAGCATGTCGCTTCTTGCCTTACGGAAATTCACAAATTCCTTTGGGTGAAAAAAATGCTCTCATGAAATCTTCTGGCACTTCTGTATAAATATGCTTTAGTAACAACTATGCTCCCATGCAGTATTGCCATAAACAGGGTCAGCACAGGTCCCACCTGGACTGAGACATTTCCAGTTCACATCTGCTGAACTGGCATAACCAACAGCATTTTCTCCCTCTTTAGAGCCCAGGTTTATTCATTTGTGATGCTGGAAATGGAACTCAGGGTCCTGCACATACTAGGCAAGTGCTCTACCCCTGGCCAACCCCAGCACAATGTCCTGGTTTACATAACAAACTATATGGTGTCCTAATCATTTAAAGAACAATATAGGGCTGGAGAGGCTAAGGCGCTTACCTGCAAAGCCTAACTACCTGAGTTCAATTCCCCAGTACCCACGAAAAGCCAGATGCACAGTGGCACATACATCTGGAGTTCTTTTGCAGCAGCTGGAGATCCTGGCATGCCTATTCTCTCTCTCTCTCTCTCTCTCTCCTCTTTCTCTCTCTCTCTCTACTTGTAAGTAAGTAAATAAATAAACATTTTTTATAAAATAACAATATAAACAGCTTATGTCCATCACATTTAATGTCTAAACAGGATGATAGTATACAGAGGCCACAAGAGGATTATAAACAGCAGAGAATTCAAAGACATCTTCATTCATCTGGGACTTACATTAGACTTTCTTTCCTAATGATGTGTGGTTGTTAAAGTTCCCTCTAATAGCTTAGGATGTAGTTGAGGGGTAGAGCACTTGCCTAGCAGGTGTGAAGTCCTGAGTTCCATTCCCAACACTGGAAATAAAAACCCTCTACTAACACAGAGCTATTAGGGAAGAGACGAAGGTAGGATAGTAGCCATCCTATGATAAAGAATGTGCACGTGTGGGGCTAGGGATGCAGCTCAGTGAGTAGAAAGCTTGCCTAGCACACAATAAGTTCTGGGTTCCAATCCCAGCATCACACAAACTGGGCATGGTATAATCCAAGCACTTGGGAGGTAGAGGCAGAAGGATCAGAAGTTCAAGGTCATCCTTGGTTTCATAGTGAGTTTAAGGCTGGCTTGGACTACATGAGACCCTGACTCAAAATCAAAAAAGGAGAGAGAAAAAGAAAGAAAAAAAAAAAAAAGATTATATATGTGGCTGACAGTTCCTCATATTAATCCTGGGCTAAATATGTTTATCAGGCAGCCTGGCAGATATGTAAGTGCTGGCTTGTCAGTTTCAAAGTACAACTGACTATTAAGAGAAGAATAGCTATTTCAGTAGTATTAGAACTGGTTAATCTCAAGCCTGAATAGAACAGCTCAAATGATAAAGTTTCTACTATAAAAGTCAAACAATTTACTAACAAAAACTGAAAACAATGTCATTTAATTCTGTACTATCAGTAGACTGCATAAGTGCATTGTTTTTTTTTCAAAGCCATTACCTGATTTTCTCTGAGTTTATTCATGACCTCTGTGAGGGCTGGATAGCCTCCTTCGTACCTCCAGAGGTGGACTGAAATGCATTTTAAAAGACAGTATACATTTAGAGCTTAAAGACACTCTTAACTTGAAAAGATAGATCCATGAAATGTGAACACAGTACAAAACTGTAGTGTGCCATGTACTGGCCTATGAGTTAGAGCTTCCATAACGGACTCAAACATTAAAGATAATAAAAAGTAGTCTCTATAGTGAAGAAACTAGTTTTTATACTGAAGAAACTACTTGAGCCATAAAACAGACTGAGACTTGAAAAGCTCTGAGTATACAACAAGTATTAAATTAGAACATAATTTAAGGAATTACAAAAGGCTTCAGGAGAAGGTATTTATTCCAAAGACTTCTGCTTCCTACCAGCTTGATCCTGCTCGCCATACCACGTGTTCCAAGTCCCCACCAAGGTACAAGGGTAATGTTTGTCTTCGTGAATCTTAGGTAACACCTCTTGACTTGAAGAGAAGAAACAGCACACTGATTAAACAGCCTAAGAGATTTACCAGCAGGCAGCACACGGGTAATGACAGGAACGGACCTACTCTGTGTTCTGGCAACTGACCCGAGAACATATTTATAACCCTTTTCAGCTTGATTCTGTTGTGCACCAGCGCTCCACTAGTCAGATGACTTGGTTTCGACCCAAACTATCTAGAAGAGTTTTAAGTAAGACAAGCATAGTGATAAAAACGATAAGCAAGCCAAAGGTCCTAAGATTCCAGGAGCTATGGAGAAAAGAAGAAAAGAACTACTCAGGAATGTGTTTACACAAGCTATGTTCTGTTGGTTCCAAAGATGAACGAGAGACATGGCAATAGCAGAAAAGAGCGCAGCAGAAACTGTAAAGGAGAGAAAGCAATGTCCACAACAGAGGCAGGCATGAGAAGCAGCTTAGCAGGCTGAGGCAGTGGGCTCAGAGAACAAGCAGGCCTTACAGAGAAAGACGACAGCCAGACACAGCAGCTTGGCGCAATCCCAACTGCCAGCAGTCCCCAAAAGTATCTGCGGACGTAGTAGTGTGGAAGAATCAGAACTGAAGCCATATCCAAAACAGACTAGTCTCTATGCAGTTCAGCCAGCTGAGGGGCTTCTGGGGTGTCACATGGTCTCACACTGAACATACCAACCAATTCACGAGCACTGACTCAACAGGACCACTGGCTGAGCCACAATGGTCATGGCCGTTCATGACTGTGGGCCTAGGTTTTCACCAATAAGCATCACATATGGACTCAAGGTTAATACTCTCTTTTTTCTTTTTTCTCTCTTTCTAGCTCAGGGTGACCTGGAACTTACTCTGTAGTCTCAGGCTGGCCTCGAACTCATATCGATCCTCCTACCTCAGCCTCCCAAGTACTGGAACTAAAGGCGTGTACCATCACATCAATACTCTTTGCCGGGGTCTCCAAACCTGCTTTTGCAAGCCCTGATTTAATTTGAAAGCGGCTGTAAGGCAGGCAGTGCTTGTTCCCCAGAATTGGATGGGCGGGGCAAAATCTCCTAACAGGGGCCCCTAAAAACCAGGCAGGTAAACTATGTCTTTATGTTCCAGAAACAGAGAACTGCTGAAAGTTTTAGAAAAAAAAAGTATGGTAAGGGAGAGAAATAGACTCCACCCAGATCAATCTGACATATCCTGGGATAATGGACTATACGGGAAGGCAGAGAGGCAGGGACAACATCAAGCCTCCCGGGAGGGCAGTCAGAAAGGAGGTTAGCTTGGGGATCGGGGGAGGGAGTTGTGATGGAAACTAGCAGAAAGTCAAACACAAGGAAGATGGAGAAAGCATGGCCCTTGGTGACTGACCGACCACTAAGAACTAAGGAAAGGGTAATGCACCACACGGCACAAACAGGGAAGTTTACAGAGCAAGGTGACTGAGTCGAAGCCAAGCGAGCCATCCAAATACACATATGAACACACAGCCAGAGATTCGATGCAGGCGGTGAGTATGAGCTGGGAAACATAATTTAGAGAAAACTGTTCACTTCATGAGGAAAAAAAATTCAAGACAAACTACCTGTTTTATTATTATTATTATTTTTTTTTTTTTAGACAGGGTTTCACTGTAGCCAAGTCTTGCCTCAAATTTATGATCCTCCCACCTCAGCCTCCTTTCCTTAGTGCTAGGATCGTGGGTGTGCATCAACATGACTGGCTGTTTAAAAAAATTTTTTTTGTTTGTTTTTTTTTTGAGGTAGGGTCTCACTCTAGTTCAGGCTGACTTGGAATTAACTATGTAGCTCGGGATGGCCTCAAACTCACAGCAATCCTCCTACCTCTGCCTCCTAAATGCTGGGATTAAAGGTGTGCGCCACCACGTCTGGCTCTGTTTTAAAACTTTTTTTAAAGGCAGGTTCTCCTGTAGCCCAGAAGGGTCTGGAACTTGTTATGTGGCTGAGGATGACCTTGAACTCCTAATCCTCCTGCCTACACCTCTCAATCCCAGCCTTAGGTCATTTTTAAATAAACAGAAATGTGCTGAGGTGAGCAAGAAATCCCACACTGATGCTACATCTGACAAAACTTCGCAGCCGCAAAGTAAGACTTGCTTCTGAAATGTTTTTGAGATTTTTTTTTGCTGATTCTATAGACAAAACCATTCGTTTTCTCATGAAAGCAGCAGACAGTAGGATTAAAACATACTTTTCTATTATGTTTGCTCACTATTCATTATGAATATATGATCTCTGTGAATTAAGAACTGGTAAGGTAAATTTTCTCTTAAGGTTTACAAACTTTTTCAGAGGGTGTGGGTCTCACATCATGACAATCTTCAAAGGGGACTTGGATTCTCGAGAAGGGAAGTCTTGGGAAGAAATGGCATTATATTAAATACATACAGGATTTTCTTTCTTCCTGAGACAGGGACACCCTATGTAGCCTCGGCTGGTCTCAAACTCATAATCCTCCTGTTTTGGCCTCCTTAGGGATGGGATTATTCGCATGTGGCAGGCCCCCAAAAAGAACTTTAATGGGGCAACTTTACTTAGGAGGAACTCAGAAACAACAAAAGTTCTAGTTCTAACTGCTAACACTCAAAGTTGCCCAGAGAAGGAAGTTCTTTAAGTATGGGCAGCCAGGAGGATCTGACACTACTATGGCATGAGCCGATGGATCACAATGCTCTGAAATGTCATTCCAAGCTTAAGAACCCAGTAACAGGCTAAAGTCTAAGACCATGTGTGTGCTCACAACCAGAGCCAGTGCCAATCCCACAGGGAGCTCAGGTTGAGAACCTCTGACCTTGGGTTGGAGACATGGCTTAGCGGTTAAGGTGCTTGCCTGCGAAGCCTAGGAACCCAGGTTTAATTCCTGCAGTATCCATGTAAGCCATTTTCATGAGGTGGCGCATGCATTTGGAGTTCATTTGCAGTGGCTGAAGGCCCTGGCATGCCCATTCTCTCTCTCTCTTTAACTGCCTCTTTCTCTCTCTCCAATAAATAAATAAGTAAACAAATAAATAAATTAATTAAAAAATATATTTTATTTATTTTTAAAATATATTTTTAAAAAAGAACCTCTGACCAGGCAGCTTTAGGGAAATAAAAGGTCTCAGCCTCTGCTATCAAGTGTTAGCTAGGCCAATAAATATTGCAACCATTATTTTTCCCCAAGGAACAGTTTCATATACACACCAAATTTTGTTGTATGCTTCTAGGCAATCCGGCTTAACATTGTGAACTGAAACAAGAGAAAATTCAATGATAAACTTATGAACAAACAAACAAAGGCAATCACAAAGACAACACACCTATTACTCACACTGTAGTTTGTACAGGCTGCTTGTTTCCTTTTTGGCTAGGAGATTAGAATGAGCATCTTTTCTTGGATCAACTTTCCTGACAAATAAGGATTTTAACCAGCTGTCTTCTCGAGGCCTCTTACTGGAAGTCATCAAGCACCTAGGAATAACAGATAGGACAACGTGAGTCTAATTAGAAGTGCGAAGACCTTAGTGTCTGTACACAACGTCTCACAGTATTCTGCTTTCATAAATGCCTCAACTTAGTGGAGAGCGAGGGAACAAATATGAGCCAGGTACAATGATGCCAATATAAAACCCATTATTAGAAGGAAGAAGAAGAAAACAAGAGAGAAAAGCTGAAGCCCAGGGCTGGTAAGATGGCTCAGCTGGTTAAAGGTGCTTGCAAAACCTGATGGTCTGTGTTCAGTTCCCCAATACCCACATAAAGCCAGATACACAAAGTGGGGCATGCATCTGGAGTTAGTCTGTAGTGTGGCAAGAGGCCTTGGCACACCTATTCTCTCCCTCTCTCTCTCTCCTTGCAAATAAATAATAATTAAAAAATAAAAGGGCTGGAGAGATGGCTTAGCGGTTAAGGCACCTGCCTGTGAAGCCTAAGAACATCTGTTCGAATCTCCAGGTCCCACGTTTAGACAGACTCAAAAGTGACACAAGCATGCAATATTGCACATGTGCACAAGGGGGTGCATGCATCTGGAGTTTGTTCACAGCACCTGAAAAGGCCTGGGCATGCCCTTTCTCTCTCTCAAATAAAAAACTAAATAAAAATAAAAGCCAGGCGTGGTGGCACACGCCTTTAATCCCAGAACTTGGGAGGTAGAGGTAAGAGAATTGCCATGAGTTCAAGGCCACCCTCAGACTACATAGTGAATTCCAGATCAGCCTGGGCTAGGAAAAAAAAAAAAAAAAAAAAAAAAAAAGAGCAGGCCTGGTGTGGTGGGTGAGCATACCAGGGCCTCTAGTCACTGCAAACAGACTCCAGATGCATGTGCCACTTTGTGCATCTAGCTTTACGTGGATACTGGAGAATCAAACCCAGGTTGCTGGTCTTTACAGGTAAGTGCCTTAGTTACTGAGCCATCTCTCCAGCCTCAGAATTGCTACTTAATAAAATATTTTAAGCTGGACATGATGGCGCACTCCTTTAATCCCAGCACTCGGGAGGCAGAGGTAGGAGGATTGCTGTGAGTTCGAGGCCACCCTGAGACTACACAGTGAATTCCAGGTCAGCCTGAGCTAGAGTGAGACCCTACCTTGAAAAACAAAATGAGCGAGAGAGAAAGTAAGTATAGGCACACCAGGGCCTCTTGCCACTGAAAACAGATGCATGTGTCACTTTGTGTATCTGGCTTTACATAGATAATGGTGAACTGAACCTGGACCATAAGGCTTTGCAAGCAAGTGCCTTTAACTGCCACTGTCTTTCTACCCCTGAATCCCTTAAGTGAATAAACAAATAAATAGGGCTGGGCATGGCACATGCTTTTAATCCCAGCACTCATGAGGCTAAGGTAGGAGAATCACCATGAATGAGACCAACCTGGGCTCTAGTTCCAGATCAGCATGGGCTAGAGTGAGATCCCATCCAGCTCCCCCACCCCCATGAAGGAGGAATAAATGTGAATAAATACACATCCCTACTATGGTCATCTCATTAGGCCTCAAAACAACTTAATAATGTAGGTAGTACTGCATATTACAAGACTGAAGTTCAAAATGTTTTCACTGATTAAGGATGCTTTCCAAATAGATATCTCCCAATCTGAGCATTTGAGACTACCTTTGTATGTCAAACTTTGAAATCTTTTGAGTGTCAGGTATTAGCTGAACAAGCTGATATGATGTAATATGATATGAAAATGTCCAGCCATCTCATCGTCTCCTGTTCTTAGCCAAGTCATGGAAGAGGTAGAAGCAGCTATGCCAATAAGCTGCCAGAGTGATCTCTGGCAAAGCCTGGATTTTTTTTTTCACTCTCTCTCTCTTTCTTTCTTTTTTTTCTTTTCTTTTCTTTTCTTTTCTTTTCTTTTCTTTTCTTTCCCTTTCTTTCTTTCTTTCTTTCTTTCTTTCTTTCTTTCTTTCTTTCTTTCTTTTTTTTTTTTTTTTTTTTTTTTCGAGGTAGGGTCTCACCCTAGCCCAGGCTGACCTGGAATTCACCATGTATCTCAGGGTGGCCTTGAACTCATAGTGATCTTCCCAACTCTGCCTCCCGAGGGCTGGGATTAAAGGCGTGTGCCACCACACCTGACAAAGCCTGGGTTTTCTACTGCCAGTGATAACCACCAAGGCAAGGAGTATACATGACATCATCTATACAGACATCCATGACACAATTCACACAGCAGCACATTCTATGAGACCTTAGCCTTTAGAACAAGCAGCATGTGCTAACCAGGCAAAAAAGACTAGATGCTGAGTCTGTTTAGTCTCATGGGAAACTTCCAGAACGCCCAGATACTGTAGATGTGGACACAAACCCTGCAGGGGTTCAAGTGAATGACTCACTGGCTTGGACTCAGACGAGTGAAAGGGACTCTAGTACAGACACTTCGGCTGTGTTCTGGAGGCCAAACAAGACAGATGGACAAGGCAGGTGATAATTCCAGTGAAAAGGAACAGCATGTACAAGGACAAAGAGTCATGAAAATGAATGGTGTAGTTCTTAAATAGCAGAGAGATTAGTAAAGGCAGGAGAAGAGGTGTGGGAGGATGGAGAGAACTGTAACCAGGAGGCAAAGGGTACAGGGTGGCTAGGTGCATTACATCTATCAGCTGGATTGGTTAAGAACATGATGTCTTTCTAGCAAGTTTTCAAAAAAGGGTGAAAAAGCCGGGCGCGGTGGCACACGCCTTTACTCCTAGCACTCAGGAGGCAGAGGTAAGAGGATTGCCCCAAGTTCAAGGCCACCCTGAGACTACATAGTGAATTCCAGTTCAGCTTGAGCTAGAGTGAGACCCTACTTCAAAACAAAAACAAAACAAAAAACAAGCAGGACAAGCAGCCCGGTGATACTGTGATGGCAATACAAGCAGAGACCACAGTTTCTGGGCTCCCTACGGGCTGACATGCCCAGCAGCCCTAGGTACAAAGGAGACATTCAATAAACACCTAGTGGAGTGGACAAAGGATGGTCTAGTGTTCAGATGGCTGCAGGGAATAAGGAAAGGAATATACTGAAGCGATATTTCTGGGCTGCGGGTGTAGCTCAGTGGCAGAGTGTTTGCCTAACATGTATGATGCCCTGAGTTCCATTACAAGTACTGAAATATATATATATATATATATATATATATATATATATATATATATATATATATATATATATATATAATTGAGGTTAAAAAAAAAAAGCTCGAGACACAGGTCCTGATCAGATGTGGAAGACGTTGCCAAATGAAAGGAAATACATTTCACACTCAGACCACAGCATGAGGCAACAACAGTGGGTCTTATTCATTCAAACCTTAAATTTTTACTAACTGGCAGCATGTGTCAGACCCTGGGCCAGCGTGCAGGACACAAAGATAAATAAACCCAACCCTGACTTCAAAGAACTGAGTTGGCTGGTGGGAGCAGGGAAACATGATCATAGCCAATGAGAGATAAGCTTTGGATGGAGACACAGGTGGTAGACGGGACAAAGATGAAGTCCCAGTCATGAGGCACAGCTACCTGAAGATGGGAAAGATAAGGAGATGTTTGTCAGGCGGCTATGCACGGGACATTCTAAGAACTAGTATCTTCCAAAGCCAGGAGGGTGTAATGTCTGCAGAATGATAAAGCACAGGCCAGAGAGGGGAAAAGGTTAGAGAATCTGTTCTAAGAATTCTTAAAGCAGTAGCTACTTGGGCTGGAGGGATGGCTTAGCGGTTAAGACGTTTGCCTGCAAAGCCAAAGGACCCAGGTTTGAGTCCCCAAGACCCATGTAAGCCAGATGCACAAGGGGGCACATGTGTCTGGAGTTCATTTGCAGAGGCTGGAGGCCCTGGCACACCCATTCTCTCCCTCTCTCTATCAAATATATATATATATATTTTAAAGCAGTAGCTACTTGACTCCCCTCCCTACCATTAACCCCTGCCAGCCCTAATAAATCTGACTTCTACAATGCTGTTACAGAGACCTGTTTCTCCATTTTCCATTTTAAAAAGTTTCAAATGAGCCAGGCATGGTGGTGCACGCCTTTAATCCCATTAATCCCAGCACTCGGGAGGCGGAGGTAGGAGGATCGCAGTGAGTTCAAGGCTACCCTGAGACTACATAGTTAATTCCAGGTCAGCCTGGACCAGAGTGAGACCCTACCTTGAAAAACAAAAACAAAAACAAAACAAAACAAAACAAAAAGTTTCAAACACAGAGGAGTAGAAATAAGATAATCCACACCATACATCTAGATAAAAAATTAACATGTTACTATTTTTTTTTATTTTTCTTTTCTCTTTTTTTAAGAAAGGGGGGGAGAAAATGGGGGCACCAGGGCCTCCAGCCACTGCAAATGAACTCCAGATGCATGCTCCACCTTGTGCATCTGACTCACACAGGTCCTGGGGAATTGAACCTAGGTCCTTAGGCTTTATAGACAAGTGCCTTAACAGCTAAGCCATCTCTCCAGCCCCACATATTACTATTTTAAATGTTTTCAACTTTTAAAAAAGTATTTTTATTTATTTGCAAGCAGAGAAAGAGAGAGAGGGAGAGAATAGGCATGCCAGAGCCTCTAACCACTGCAAATGAACTCCAGATGCATGCACCTCTTTTGTGCATCTGGGTACTGGGGAATCAAACCCAAGTCATCAGCCTTTGCCAGCAAATGCCTTCACCACTGAGCCACCTCTCCAGCCCCCCTCCCTTCTTTTGGCAGGGTCTCGCTCTAACCCAGGCTGACCTGGAATTCACTACATTGTCTCAGACTGGCCTCAAACTCACTACAATCCTCCTACCTCAGACTCCCAAGTGTTGGGATTAAAGGTGTGTGCCTCCACACCTGGCTCCAGCCCCTCTTTTTACTTTTACACAATAATCTGAAAATAGTGTAGACATAATTATACATCCTTAAATACTTCAGAATGTAGCTCCTAAGAACAAAGACAAATCCACAATACCATTAGCACACCTAAGAAATTTAACAATTTCATAGTATCTAATATCTACGCTATTGTCCTTCAAGTGTCTTTTTTGTTGTTGTTGTTGTTGTTTTTTGAGGTAGGGTCTCACTCTAGCTCAGGCTGACCTGGAACTCACTATGTAGTCTCAGGGTGGCCTTGAACTCATGGTGATCCTCCTACCTCTACCTCCCGAGTGCTGGGATTAAAGGCGTGCACCACCACGCCCGGCTCAAGTGTCTTTTTTAATGTTTTTCTTGGCAGCAGCAGTAGGAGAGGAAGAGGACTATGATACAGGCAAGGTTGAGACAGGGTGTCATCATATAGCCCAGGATACCCTCCAACTCACAATCTTTTTTTTTTTTTTTTTTTTTTTTTGAGGCATGGCCTTTTTTTATGTGAGAGAAAGAGAGAGAACTGGCGTACCAGGGCCTCTAGCCACTGCAACTGAACTCCAGAAGCATGAGCCCCCTTGAGTGCATGTGCGACCCTGCATGCTTGCATCACTATGTGTCTGGCTTACACAGAACCTGGAAAGTAGAATATGAGTCCTTAGGCTTTGCAAGCAAGAGCCTTAACTGCTAAGCCATCTCTCCAGCCCCAACTCACATTCTTCTTATCTCAGTTTCCCAAGTGCTGGGAATGACAAGCATGTTTCACCAAAGCCTGGCTGATAGAAATTGTTATAATGAGGGCTGGAGAGATGGCTCAGTGGTTAAAGGTGCTTGCTTGCAAAGCCTGCCAACCCAGCTTCCACAGTACCCACATAAAGCCAGAAACATGAAGTAGCACATGCATCTCAAGTTCATTTGCTGTGGCAAGAGGCTCTGGCATGCCCATACACTTTCATAAATATAAATGTGTGTGTGTGTGTGTGTATATATATATATATATATATATACACACACACACACATATAATTTTTAAATAAATTGTTATAATGGTGATCTTTAGAATTCTTTAGTTGTCCCCTTCAACAATGGGTTCAAGACTACACTCTTCCTAGAAACCCTGGGTTAAGGGAAGTGGGAACAGAAATGGTGGAATCAAGATATTATAACAGCCAGGCATGGTGGTGCACTCCTTCAGTCCCTGAACTTGGGAGACTGAGGTAGGAGGATGACAGTGAGTTTGAGGCCAGCCTGAGACTACATTGTCAATTCCAGGTCAGCTTGGGCTAGAGTGAGACCTTACCAAAAAAAAAGGGAGAGGGTTGGAAATATGGCTCAGTGGAGAAGGCGCTGATTGCAAAAACTGCTGACCCAGGTTGGATTCTCCAGTATCCAGATACACAAATGGGTGCATGCATCTGGAGTTCATTTGCAGTGGCTAGAGGCTCTGGCATGCCCATTCTGTCTCTCTTCTCTCTCTGCTTGCAAATAAATAAAAATACTTTTTTAAAAGTTGAAAACATTTAAAATAGTAACATGTTAATTTTTTTTTTAATCTGGATGCTAGTGAGACCCTACCTCAAAAGAAGAGGGGGGCTGGAGGGATGGCTTAGTGGTTAAGGCAATTGCCTGCAATGCCAAAGGACCCAGGTTCGATTCCCCAGGACCCACGTTAGCAAGATGCACAAGGAGGCACATGTGTCTAGAGTTCGTTTGCAGTGGCTGGAGGCCCTGGCATGTCCATTCTCTCCTCTTTCTGCCAAATAAATAAATAAATAAAAATATTTTTTAAAAAAAGAAAGAAAAAAAGAAATGAGTACTATATTGCAATGAAAAAGCCATGTGGGGTGGTGCACACCTTTAATTCCAGCACTAGGAAGGCAAAGGTAGGAGGATCGCTGTGAGTTCGAGGCCACCCTGAGATTGCATAGTGAATTCCAGGTCAGCCCGGGCTAGAATGAGACCCTACCTGGAAAAACAAAACAAAAAGTCAGGCGTGGTGGCGCACGCCTTTAATCCCAGCACTCAGGAGACAGAGGTAGGAGGATTGCTATGAGCTTGAGGCCACTCTGAGAATACAGAGTGAA
This sequence comes from Orientallactaga sibirica, assembly GCA_036365145.1. Classification (NCBI taxonomy): domain Eukaryota; kingdom Metazoa; phylum Chordata; class Mammalia; order Rodentia; family Dipodidae; genus Orientallactaga; species Orientallactaga sibirica. Next base: position 2,165,592 of record JAEOAD010000889.1, read on the forward strand.
TTCCAGGTCAGCCTGGCTAGAGTTACACCCTACCTTGAAAAACCAAAAAAGAAAAGAAAGGAAAGGAAAAGAAAGGGTTGGGGAGATAGCTTAATGGTTAAGGTGCTTGCTTGCAAAACCAAAGGACCCAGGTTCAGTTCCCCAGGACTCATGTAAGCCAGATAGATGCACAAGGTGGTGCACACATCTGGAGTTCATTTACAGCGGCTAGAGGCCCTGGCATACACATTTCTCTCTCTACCTGCCTCTTTCTCTCAAATAAATAAAACAATTTTTTTTAATTTTTAATTGACAACTTCCTTGATTGTAGACAATATCCCATGGTACTTCCCTCCCTACCCCAACTTTCCCCTTTGAAACTCCACTCTCCATCATATCCCCTCCCCTTCTCAATCAATCTCTCTTTTAATTATGATGGTCTTGTGTAGGTAGTTTCAGGCACTGTGAGGTCATGGATATCCAGGCCATTTTGTGTCTGGAGGAGCACGTTGTAAGGAGTCCTATCCTTCCTTTGGCTCTTCCCTTCTTCCTGCCATCTCTTCCGCAATGGACCCTAAGCCTTGGAAGGTGCGTTATATATCTTATTTATTTGAGAGACAGGGGGAGAGAGAGAGAGAGAGAGGGAGAGAGAGAATGGGTGCGCCAGGGCCTCCAGCCACTGCAAACGACCTCCAGATGCATGCGTCCCCTTGTGCATCTGGTTTATACAGATCCTGGAGAATTGAACCTCCTTTGGCTTTGCAGGCAAACACCTTAACTGCTAAGCCATCTCTCCAGCCCTTCAAATAAATAAATTTGTTTGTTTGTTTTGTTTTTCAAGGTAGGGTCTCACTCTAGCTCAGGCTGAGCTGGAATTCACTATGTATTTTCAGGCTGGCCTTGAACTCTTGGCAACCCTCCTACCTCTGCCTCCCGAGTACTGGGATTAAAGGTGTGCACCACCACGCCCGGCTTATAAATTTTTTTTTAAAAAAAGATATCTAACAGGCAGAGCTGAAAGATATAACCAACTAGATGGGGTGTGGGGGTGGTAGTGCTTTGAGAAGACCTTTTGGTTTCTGGCCTGGGCCATTAAATGGAAGCTGTTCCATTAGTAGGGGAGAGAGAGAAGGCAGAAGCCAGCTTTATGGAAGGAATAAGTTACATTCTGGCACCCTAAATCATTTCCAGCACTTGTGGGCATTAAAATGTCCAGAAAGCAGCTGGAAACCCTGGGCTTAGTAGAGAGTTAAATAAGATGTGCAGGCAAATATACAGACAAAGCGGAGACTCCCAGACTTCCTCATTCCTTTCTAAAACTGATCTTGCAAGGTCACCCACACACCCCTACTGGCAAATTCATTTTTCTTTGGTCATCCTATTTAACCTTTTAGCCAGTATAAGCCCAGCTGATCACTCCCTCCTTGAAACACGACAACTGTCAACAAGAATGACCTTGCAGGCTGCTCTTTCCCAGTCTCCCTTGCTGGCTCTCTCCGTCCCTTACCTAGTCTGTAAGTGTTAGCACATCCCAGGGCTTGCATCTCAGTCTCTTCACTATCCACTCTCTCCTGGAGCTTTTTGGCTTTGAAACACATAACAGATTTCAATAAAACCCAAAACAATGTAACAAAACCCACAAGTCGCTTGCAGTCCAGACTAATGGAATTTGAGGAGGCCTGCCAATTTGCCTTTTCCACCTGAACAGCATGCAATCACTCCAACCTTTACAAGGTGCTGAACTGCTCTGGGTTCCTCCTTCCTCCTCCCCTGAATTAGGAGCAAGCTCCTGAATATAAGAAATGAGTGAGTTCACTGGGCCTAGATTGAGCCCTGGAGTATGCCAAGTGTTAAGACCAGGGAAAAACAGGCAAAAGTACAGTTGGCGCTAGACAGTCATCAAAGAACCAACAGGACGAGAGTATTTGGTTCCAGTAGGAAGTGGGGTATCTGGAAGACCCAGGCCCGGCTTGCTAGATTCAGATCTTGAGGTGATGGGTGAACATTTTCAGTTTCAGCTTCCTGTTTTCTAAACAAAATACAACTTTAGGGACTAACTGTTGAGAGAGGAAGGAGGCCACACAGATGCTCAACAACAATAGAAATGAAAGGAAATTCGTTGTTTGGTTAATCAACTTGGAAACACATAAACATATTAAACATCAGGTATAAATAATTTAGACATATAAATTGAGCATCAGTCAATCCTAGGAAGGACTTACCAGGCACTAAGCCTGGTAAGAGTTTAATACTTCTATGGGCTGGAGAGATGGCTAAAGCAGTTAAGGCGCTTGCCTGCAAATCCTAAGGACCCAAGTTCGATTCTCCAGGTCCCTCGTAAACCAGATGCAAATGGTGACGCATGCATCTGGAGTTCATTTGCAGTGGCTAGTGGCCCTGGGGCACCCATTTTTTTCTCTCTCTCTCTAAAAATAAATTAAAAATAAAAGAGTTTAATACTTCTCCTAGATGTCTCTCTGGCCCTCTTTTGAGGCTCCATATTCTAAAATGAACATCCTACTACATAAGATTGCTACTAAATTAAATAAACCATAACCAAACTCCTCTGCCCATTAAGTGCTTAACAGCTGGGCATGGTGGCACACACATTTAATCCCAGCACTGGGGAAGCAGAGGTAGGAGGATGACTGTGAGTTCAAGGACACTCTGAGACTACATAGTGAATTCCAGGTCAGCGTGGGCTAGAGCCAGATCCAGTCCCTACCTGGAAAAAAAAAAAAAAAGTTGAATAGTGGGTTGTTCACTTCTCAGTAGGGAAAAAAAAATTAAATAGGTCCTTTGCTCCCTCCTTTTTAAAAAAAAGTATTTATTTATTTATTTACTTATTTGAGAGAGAGAAATAGGGAGGGAGGGAGGGGGGAGAGAGAGATATAGATAGATAGATAGATAGATAGATAGATAGATAGATAGATAGGGAAAGAGAGAGAGAATAGGTGCGCCAGGGCCTCCCAGCCAATGCAAATAAACTCCAAACGCACGCGCCCCCTTATGCATCTGGCTTATGTGGGTCCCGGTGAATTGAACCGGAGTCCTTTGGCTTTGCAGGCAAATGCCTTTACCGCTCAACAATTTTTCCCGTCCCTGTTCCTTCCTTTTAAAGTGTCCACTGTCAAGATTTCTTCTCCCCCACCCACCACCAAAAAGGCACTATTTAAATGATCCAAGGCGGGGTGTGGTGGTGCCTGCCTGTACTTCTCAACACTTCACGGGGTTGAGGCACAAGAGTTGATGTCCAAGGCTAGCTAGGGCTACACAGCTGGACTCCGTGTCAAACAAGAAGTTTAAAAGAAGACGGGCGTGGCGGTGCACGCCTTTAATCCCACCACTGGGGAGGCAGTGGTAGTAGGATGACGGTGAGTTCGAGGCCACCCTGAGACTACAGAGTGAATTTAAAAGAGAAAAAAAACTGGGATGTAGAAAATGGCAGATGTTAATGTCAAGGTGATCAGATTCGGAATCCGATGACGCTGGGGGTGGGGTGGGGAGGAGGGAAAAAGTTTACACGGAGATCTGGAAGAGCGGGTAAGTCCTGTCTGCAGCAGGGGCGGCGTCCTCCGCAGGCGCGGGCCCGGGCGCCGGCGTCCTCGGCGCGGGCAGGGCGGCTCGCGGGCCCCGCAGGCCGGCCGTGACCTTGAGCCCTGCGGGCCCCGCCACAGGCCTCGGCCCGCCCCACCGTGCCCGCCTCCTCCCTCCCCTCCCGCCCCGGGGGACCCTGCACCTTCACCCCGCCGCGGCCCCTCCCCAAGCCGCTCCCGGAAAGGGCGGTGCTGCTCACCGGAGCCCCGGCAGGAGGCTGCCGGCCGTAGCCCGCCGTCCCAGGCCTCCGAGCGAGGCCGCTCCTCGGGCGCGCAGCACTCGCGCCGCCATCTTGCTCCGAGCTCCCACCGCCCGGGCGCCGCTGACGCCGCCGCCGCGACCCCTCCCCCGGCCGGGCCCGACAAGGCTGGGAGGCGGCGGGGCGGGGCGGAGCGGAGCGCGCGGCTGCTGCAATGCGAGGAGCGGCCGCCAGGGGGAGCGCCGCCCACGGCTGGAGCCGCTCAGTGCTCGGAACCACCGGGGCACAAGGAAGGTAGAGCAGTGACGGGAGACCCAAAACAGCCCTCTGAGCGTATCTTGTTTTTTATTTTATTTTATTTTATTTTATTTTTTTTATTTTATTTTATTTTATTTTTTATTTATTTTTATTTTTTTTTTTTATTTTACCTCTGCCTCCCGAGTGCTGGGATTTTTATTTTATTTATTTTATTTTATTTATTTTATTTATTTTTTATTTTATTTATTTTTTTTATTTTTTCGAGGTAGGGTTTCACTCTGGCCCAGGCTGACCTGGAATTCACTATGTAGTCTCAGGGTGGCCTCGAACTCATGGCGATCCTCCTACCTCTGCCTCCCGAGTGCTGGGATTAAAGGCGTGCGCCACCACGCCCGGCTAAAGAGAATGGGCATGCCAGGGCCTCCAGCCACTGCATATTAATTCCAGATGCATGCACCACCTTGTGCATCTGGTTTATGTGGGTCTGGGGAATTGAACCTGGGTCTTTGGGCTTTGCAGGCAAGGGCCTTCACTGCTAAACCATCTCATCTCTGTATCTTGTTTATTGAGACAAAGTTTCTTTCTAGCCGAGGTGGACCTGAAACACACTCGGGAGCCCCAGGCTCTTGGCGATCTTCCAACCACAGCCTCCTGAATGCTGGGATTAAAGGCGTGGTGCCACCATGTGCAGCTGCTTTTGAATTTGGTATGTGAATTACATTTTAACAAAAGTAACATAATGTATACGTTTTGGCTTTTTTTTTTTTTTTTTTTTTTTTGGATTTTCGAGGTAGGGTCTTATTCTAGTCCAGACTAGGATTCACTATGTAGTCTTAGGGTGGCCTCGAACTCACAGCGATCCTCCTACCTCTGCCTTCCGAGTTCCCAAGCGCTGGGATCAAAGGCGTACACCACCAGCTCCATCAACCTCTCTTATTGCTCTCCCACCCCAAACCCCTTATTCCACACCACCTTTCTTGCCGTGTGTGTGTGTGTGTGTGTGTGTGTGTGTGTGTGTAAGACCGACCCACTGAGTCAAATTAGGGTTGCTTGCATGAACATAGGTTGCAGGTTGGTTATTTTATTGGATCACAGGCAATTTACCAGTGGTTATACCACTTAAAAAAATGTCAGGGGCTGGAGGGATGGCTTAGCAGTTAAGGCGTTTGCCTGCAAAGACAAAGAACCCAGGTTTGATTCCCCAGGACCCATGTTAGCCAGATGCACAGGGGGGTGCACACGTCTGGAGTTCATTTCATTTGCAGTGGCTGGAGACCCTGGTGCACCCATACTCTCTCTGTCAAATAAATAAATAAAAATAAAATATTTTTTTAAATGTCAGGCCTGGTGTGGTGGTGCATGCCTTTAATCCAAACACTAGGGAGGCAGAGGTAGGAGGATCACCATGAGTTTGAGGCCACCCATTAGACTACATAATGAAGTCCAGGTCAGCCTGGGCTAGAGTGAGACCCTACCTTGACAAACAAACAAACAAACAAACAAACAAACAAAAATATATATATGTGTGTGTGTGTGTCAGGGCTGGTAGTTAAGGCGTTTGCCTGCAAAGCCAAAGGACCTCAGTTCAATTCCCCAGGACCTATGTAAGCAAGATGCACAAGGTGGCTCATGGGTCTGGAATTTTTTTGCAGTGGCTAGAGGCCCTGGCTGGGAATGCCCATTCTCTTCTCTCTCTCTCTCTGCTTCTCTTTCAAATAAATAAATAAAAATAAAATAAAATAAAAAAAAGTCAGCCATTGCTGAATGAGGTTCATTCCCAAGGCAGGGAGTTGATCAAGGAAGCAGAGAGAAGATCCTTGGCAATTAAAGCAAAGACTTGGGTGTAGGTAGGCACAGTATAGGGGGAAATGTACTCTGTTAGGAAGACAAGAAAGCTACAAATATAATCATGAAAAAACCACAACCAAGACAAAGTGGGCAGAAACAGAGGTGGAGGACCCGAGGGCATCGTGAGCCCAGTGATGATCATCGGTGTTTCAAGGAGGCCAAGGCCAGGCTGCAGAGGCTGGAGGGAGATAGATGTTCTCCATTTGGGCAGCCTGCAGGTCTCAAGGTAGGAGGGGTGGGGCAGGAACTAAGTCGGAAGGCAATTCTGTTCTGCAACCAGTAATCTCCTGCCCCAAGGGGTGCAGTTTTCTGACTGGGACAGAATTTTAACATGTTAATATGGTAAGGAGCGCTGAAGGTCAAGGATATTTGTGAATATGGCAACAACACTTTGTCCTGGATTAGAGAGAGGCTCTTGTCCTTTAGAGCCTAGTGGGAAGATGGAAAGAGGTGAAGAGGCTGAGCATTCCATAGCTCAACTGTAGACCCAAAAAAGTAGACAAGCCAGCGTGGTGGTGCACGCCTTTAATCCCAGCAGTTGGAAGGCACAGGTAGGAGGATCGCCGTGAGTTTGAGGCCAGCCTGAGACTACATAGTGAATTCCAGGTCAGCCTGGGGAGACCCTACCTCGAAATACCAGGAAAAAAAAAAAAAAAGTGAGCCCTGTCATTCCTCACACTTTTCCCCAGCTTTTCAACTGTGTGTGCGTGAGCACAGGTGCATATGCCAGAGGCCAGCATGGACATTGGGTGTCTTCCTCATTCTCCATCTAATTTTTTGAGACAAGCTCTCTCATTGATTAGGTTAAACAAGCCCTAGGGTTTCTCCTTTCTTCACTTCTCCAGTGCTGGGATTTCAAGTGTTCTTTGCCACACCCAGCTTTGACATGTGTGCTGGGAATCCAAACTCAGGTCCTCATGTGTGCAGAGCAAGCGCTTTCCTGACGGAGCCATCTTCCTCGCCCTATTTACTTTTTGGCCTACATCTCAGTTTCCAATCTATTCTCCTGACGTGTAACCTTGGTAGCTAGACATTTCTTAGCTGTCTTTACTTTTATGTTATTCAGTATTAGGCCATTTATTTTGAGTTTAAAAAATCTTTTCACTGTAAATTTATTCTGGAGTTTCAGTAACAAGCACTTTCTCTTTTAGTTTTTTTTTTTTTTTTTTCTTCTTTTTTTAAGGTAGGGTCCCCCTGTAGGCCAGGCTGACCTGGAATTCACTATGTAGTCTCAGGCTGGCCTCAGACTCTGATTCTCCTACCTCTGCCTCCCAAGTGCTGGGATTAAAGGTGTGCACAACCATGCCCAGCCAACAAGAACTTTTTACAAATTTTATTTATTTCCAAGGAGAGGGAGGGAGAAAAGGAGAGAGGGAGAGAGCAAGAGAAAATGGGCACACCAGGGCCTCTGCAACTGCAAACAAACTCTAGATGCATGTGTCACTTTGTGCATCTGGCTTTACATGGGTACTGGGCAATCGAACCCAAGCTGTTAGGATACGCAAGCAAGTGCCTTCTTAACAGCTGAGCCATCTTTCTAGGCTCAACAAGCACTTTTTATGGGGGATGGAATACTTTTTTCCTTCCAGAGTATTGGGCCTTGTGTATGTTAGGCAAGCACCCTACCACTGTGCTGTATATCTGCAGCCTCTTTGAGACATGGTCCCACTAAGCTGCCCAAGTTGGTCTGGAATGAACTCTGTAACCCAGGAAGGCCTCAACTTGCAATTCTTTTGCCTCAGTCTCCTGAGTGTGGGAATTGCAGGTATGTGCCACCACAACTGGCTCTGGGGAAAACTTTTTTTTTTTTTGAGGTAGGGTCTCACTCCAGCCCAGGCTGACCTGGAATTCACTATGTAGTCTCAGGGTAGCCTTGAACTCACGGCAATCCTCCTACCTCTTCCTCCCGAGTGTACCATCACGCCCGACTTAGGGCATACTCTTAATTCACACAAACACAAGTCTTCCTGGTGCATTTCAAATCAAGATTTTCAGCAATTTTTTATCCATTCATTCAGTCCCCATTTTTTTTTTTTTTTTTGTCCCTTTTGCAGTACAAGCCCTCATGATTGCTAGGTAAGTGCTGTATCCCTGAGATACACTTCAAACCTAAAAATAATTTTTTTCAGTATTTTATTTATTTATATATCTGAGAGAAAGAGAATGGGCATACCAGGGCCTCCAGCCATTGCAAATGAAATCCAGATGCATGTGCCACCTTGTGCATCTGGCTTAAACGGGTACTGGGGAATTGAACCGGAGTTCTTAGGGCTGGAGAGATGGCTGAATAGTTAAGGTGCTTGCCTGTGAAGCCTAAGAACTGTTCTTGTCATACTTTCCCTGCCACCACAAAACTTGCTCCTGAGGCCCAGTGTAGAGGCACACATCTTTAATCCCAGCACTTGGGAGGCAGAGGTAGGAGGAGTGCTGTTAGTTTGAGGACAGCCTGAGACTACATAGTGAATTCCAGGTCAGCCTGGGCTAGAGGGAGACCCTACCTCAAAATAACAATCAAAGCTGGCATGGTGGCGCACACCTTTAATCCCAGCACTTGGGAGGCAGAGGTAGGAGGATTGCTGTGAGTCTGAGGCCACACTGAGACTATATAGTGAATTCCAGGTCAGCCTGGGCTAGAGTGAGACCCTACCTCGAAAAACCAAAACCAAACCAAACCAAAACAAAACAAAACCAAAAAAGAAAAAAACAATCAAACAAAACTTGTTTATTTCATATTGCCTAGGATATAAATGAGATAGAATCTTAAGACTTTATTATATACACAATCAACATTCTTGTAAATACAACTTAATTTGACAAAGTTTGACTATAATCAATGTCGATTATTTCTCTTGGGAGTTGCTGAAATCAAAAGGGAATAAAATTACACACTGAGCTGGTACATGCCTTTAATCTCAGTACTTGGGAGGCAGAGATAGGAGAATCACCTTGAGTTTGAGGCCAGCCTGAGACTACACAGTGAATTCCAGGTCAGCCTGGGCTAGAGTGAGACCTTACCTCAAAAAAAAAAAAAAAAAAAAAAAAAAAAAGGTGTGTGTATTCTGAATACAAACCATCAAAATGTTCTGAGTAAAGCCTTAATCTATTCATATGAAGACTTTCTTCTCCTAAAATAAGAGTTCTAAGGTATGTTCAAGGTTTCTTTAAATATAAAAAATAAAAATAAGCCAGGCATGGTAGCACATGCCTTTAATCCCAGTACTCGGGAGGCAGAGGTAGGAGGATCACCATGAGTCTGAGGCCACCCTGAGACTACACAGTGAATTCCAGGTCAGCCTGGGCTAGAGCAAGACCCTAGCTCAAAAGAAACAAAAAATAAAATACTAATAATAGAAATTATAATAAAACAACAATACCTCCCTTCTAAAATAGTGAACTTACAAATAATGCAGCACAGTGCTAGGCACAGTGTAATCTGAAAATGTGTTCACTGAAAAGAAACTCTCACACATGACCATAAACCTCATAGAAAATCACAACCCTTTTACCTCATTCACTGCTGGCCTTTGCAAGCCCCCCAAGAGAAACTGACAGTCCATAATGAAGTTATAAACCAAACACATCAGTCTTTCCCTTTGGCTTCTAGATGTTTCACTGTGTTGAAGAGACATTCGGTTCTTCCAAACTTTTGGTTACATTAGTGTGTTCTGAACTGAGTGGACTCTCCAGGTAGGCAGTTCCTGCACAGGGTTTTCCTGTCACTGGATCTATGACTCTGCCAACTTTGAAAATGATCTCCGCCAATTCATGCTTCACATGCTTTGTTCTTGCGACGGGCAAAGCTCTGAGGAGCACAATATCCCCAACAGTGCACTGCTGAAGGGCATCGTGAGCAAAGTAAGTTTTTCGCTTATTAAAATACTGTTGAGAGAAAGAGAGGGACAAATCAGTGGTCCCATCTGTAACTTGGCAGTGCAGTGATAATATGAAGAAGTAATAGGGGTTAGAAAGATGGCTTAGTGACTAAGGCACTTGCCTGCGAAGCCCAAGGACCCAGGTTCAACTCCCCAGAGCCCATATAAGCCAGATGCACAAGGTGATGCACGCACACAAGGTGACACACATCTGGATTTCGATTGCAGTGGATAGAGGCCCTGGTGCACTAATTTTCTCTCTCTCATTAAAAAGGGGGGGGGGCTGGAGAGATGTGCTTGCCTGTGAAGCCTAATGACACCGGTTCGAGGCTCGATTCCCCAGTACCCATGTAAGCCAGATGCACAAGGTGGCACATGCATCTGGAGTTCGTTTGCAGTGGCTAGAGGCCATGGTGTACCCATTCTCTCTCTCTCTCTGCCTCTTTCTCTCTCTGGCTATCACTCAAATAAATTTTTAAACAATTAAAAAAATAAAAGTAACTAATAGGCTGGGTATGCTGGTATACAACTTTAATCCCAGCACTCAGGAGGCAGAGGAAGGAGATTGCTGTAAGCTGGAGGATTGCTGTGAGTTCAAGGCTATGTTTACTGCATAGTAAATTCCAGGTCAGCCTGGGCTAGAGCGAGACCCTACCTCAGAAAAACAAAACAAGGGCTGGCAAGATGGCTAAGTGGTTAGGGCACTTGCCTGCAAAACCTAATAACCTGGGTTCGATACCCCCAGGACTCATGTAAAGCCGGATGCACAAGGTGGTGCTTGCATTTGCAGTGGCTAGGGACCCTGGCATGTGTTCTCTTTCTCTCTCTCTCTGCTTACAAAAATATATAAATAAAGGCTGGAAGGATGGCTTAGTGGTTAAGGCACTTGCCTAAGGACCCAGGTTCATTTCCCCAAGACTGTGCCCCCCAGCAAATAAATAAATAAACAAATAAACAAACAAACAAACAAAAACAAACAAACCAAAAACTGGGTGGTGCATGCCTTTAATCCAAGAGGATCACTGTGGATTTGAAGCCACACTGAGAATACATAGTGAATTCCAAATCAGCCTGGACTAGAGCAAGACCCTCCTTGGAAAAACCACAAAAAAAAAAAAAAAAAAAAAAAAAAAAAAAAAAAAAGTGGTGGTCATTCTCACCTTTAATAAGTAGGGATCCAGAACAAGCCTGGACACTCTCACTTTAGCCGTTTTCTGCATTGCTGTCCCAATCACTTTCCCCACAATCCATTTGGCATGGACGGATGAACGAACTATTGACATGATGTGGCTCTGGACACCTGAAAAACAAATTTCAAAATTTAATACTGTTTTGTTGTCTTAAGACTTCTATGCAGCCCAAGCTAGCCTGCACATTTTCCCAAGCGCTGGGAGTGTATGTTAGTATCACAATGCCTGGCTCAAGGTTTTAGCATTCTAATGACTATGGCTTTTATAACACACACTGTCCATAATCAGAAATAGCTTCTGGGCCGGGCGTGGTAGCGCACGCCTTTAATCCCAGCACTTGGGAGGCAGAGGTAGGAGGATTGCCATGAGTTCGAGGCCACCCTGAGACTACATAGTGAATTCCAGGTCAGCCTGGGCTACAGTGAGACCCTACCTCGAAAAAAAAAAAAAAGAGAGAGAGAGAAAGAAATAGCTTCTGGGACCTTTCTAGCATCGCTAAGTCAGAGATGGTTTACACGGTCCACCTTTCCCTTTATTAAGGAACCGCCTATCATGATAGTGTTTGCAAAGCAGCAAGGTGGGAATAAACAAGGACTGCTCACAAGGATGTTTTGAAGACTTAATCTAATGGTGTGCAATCGAGCACCCTGGTCAAACGCGTCCTTCACCTCCCGCTACCTCATCCTCTGCAATCTCACAGCCCACGACCTTGGCCAGGAGCCTGAGGTCCCTCTCCAGGGACGCGGAGGCCTGGACCTGGGACTCCTAGGATCGGTTAGTACTAAAACCATCACTCGGGATCTGCAAAGACTGACGGACGAGTCCTCCACCTCGGGCAGTTCTTACACCGAGTTCTTACTCGACTGTCTCTGACCTACCAACACCCACACGTCAGGGCCATGCTCACCTCCAAATTCTACTCCGGGACCAGGGCGCACGAAGCCGCCGCCACCGCTACCGTCGCCGCGTGATGGCGTCACACCGCGCGCTGGGCCCGCCCCGAAGCGCTCTTCTCATTGGCCGCCGGCCCTGTCGGCTCTGGCTAAAGGCAGAACTTCCCCGCGGTCCGTGGGAAAAAGGACTTCGGGCGGAAGTCGCTGGGTTTTATACTTTCCCTACGGGCACTGAGATAGCAGTGTAGGAGGTTCCGATCTTCTTCTATCCCATCTGGCTTTCCCAAGCGTTGAATGGACAATGCCTTTCAAATCAAAGGTACAGGTGTTTTTTTGTTTTTCTCTTACTACTTTATTTTAGGAACAGGTAGCCTTAGGGTCTGTTTATTTGGCAGTTCCCCTTCCCACACGGACTGTTCAAATTGGTGTAAACCACCTACTAACTACAGTTATTCATTCATTTTAGTTCTGTAAAATGCTAATAAAAACTCACAAATTCACAGAAAAACCAAAGCAGAACAATTCTGGCATAAATATTCTCTCTCTCTCTTTTTTTTTTTTTTTTTAGGTAAGGTCTCACTCTAGCTCAGGCTGACCTGGAATTCACTACGTAGTCTCAGGGTGGCCTTGAACTCATGGCGATCCTCCTACCTCTGCCTCCCGAGTGCTGGAATTAAAGGAGTGTGCCACCACGCCCGGCTCAGAAATAGTCTCTTAACAACAAAAAGTTTGCTGATTAAAAAGTACACTAAAAGCCGGGCGTGGTGGCGCACGCCTTTAATCCCAGCACTCGGGAGGCAGAGGTAGAAGGATCGCCGAGAGTTCGAGGCCACCCTGAGACTACATAGTTAATTCCAGGTCAGCCTGGACCAGAGTGAGACCCTACCTTGCAAAACCAAAAAAAAAAAAAAAAAAAAAAAAAAAAAAAGTACACTAAAGGTTCTGGGTGCTACCACAAGAAAATCAGGAATGGTCTTTTGTTTGTCTAAACTGTACAACAAATACATTCTATATATGTCTTAGAGCCCCGCCTGCTCTCCGCTCTTCATTTTTCCTATGTGTTATTTTGCTGTTGCTGGAACAGTTTTTTTTTTTTAAATATATTTTATTTACTTATTTATTTGAGAGAGAGAGAAAGGCAGAGAGAGAGAGAGAGAGTGAGAGAGGGAGGGAGGGAGAGAATGGGCACACCAGGGCCTCCAGCCACTGCAAATGAACTCCAGATGCATTTCTGCCTTTATGCATCTGTTTTATGTGGGTCCTGGAGAATCGAGCAGGGATCCTTTGGCTTTGTATATATATATATATATATATATAGTTTTGTTTTTTTGAGGTAGGGTCTCACTCTAGCTCAGGCTGACCTGGAATTCACTATGTAGTCTCAGGGTGGCCTCGAACTCACAGCGATCTTCCTACGTCTGCCTCCCGAGTGCTGGGATTAAAGGCGGGCGCCACCATGCCCAGCTACAGTTTTATATATTAAACATTGAAACTTGGGCGGGGCGTGGTGGCGCCCACCTTTAATCCCAGTACTTGGGAGGCAAAGGTAGGAGGATCACCCTGAGTTGGAGGCCACCCTGAGACTACATAGTGAATTGCAGGTCAGACTCTACCTGGAAGGAAAAAAATATTGTAAGTTGGGATGGAGAGATGTCTCAGTGGTTAAAGGTGGTTTCTTTCAAACCCTACTGGCATGGGTTCGATTCCCCAGTACCCAAGTAAAGCCTGGTGCACAGTGGCACATGCATCTAGAGTTCCTTTACAGTGGCAAGAGACCTTGCTGTACCCATTCTTTTTCTCCCCACACCCCTCCTTCCAAATATATAAAAATATTGGCTGGGTTTAGTAGTGCATGCCTTTAAACCCAGCACTCAGAAGGCAGATGTAGGAGGATCCCTGTGAGTTTGAGGCTGGGCTACAGAGAGACCTCACCTCAACAAACAAACAAACATACAAACAAATAAGGTAATAAATGTGGAGCTGGAGAGATGGCTTAGTGGTTAAGGTGCTTACCTGCAAAGCCAAAGGACAAAGGTTCAATTCCCTAGGACCCACATAAGCCTGATACACAGGTGGTGCATGCACCTTGAGTTCATTTGCAGTGGCTGGATGCCCTGGTGCAACCATTCTCTTTCTCTCCCCCTCTCTATGCCTCTTTATCTCTCAAATAAATAAATGAAAACAATTTTTTTGAGATATGGTCTCACTCTAGCTCAGGCTGACCTGGAATCCACTCTGTAGTCTCAGGGTGGCCTTGAACTCACAGCAATCCTCCTACCTCTGCCTCCTGAGAGCTGGGATTAAAGGCATGCGCCATCATGCCCAGCTTGAAAATAAAATATTTTTAAGTAACTAAATGTCTAGTGTCATATAGGTTTTGTCAAAATCTGGGAGATGAAGCCTTGTGTAGTTGCACATGTCTCTGTAATCCTTTCAATTTGTAGGTGAAGTCAGGAAGATCAGAAGTTCAAGGTCATCCTCAGCTACATAGTTAGAGGCCAGCCTGGGATCCACAAGACCCTATTCAAAAACCCAAACAGGAGCCAGACGTGGTGGCACACGCCTTTCATCCCAGGACTCTGGAGGCAGAGGTAGGAGGATCGCTATGAGTTCAAGGCCACCCTGAGACTACAGAGTGAATTCCAGGTCAGCCTGGGCTAGAGTGAGACCCTACCTTGAAAAACCACTATATATAAATATATTTTTAAAATATTTTATTTATTTATTTATTTGAGAGAGAGAGAGAGAAAAAATGGACGTGCCAAGGCCTCCAGACACTGCAAATGAACTCCAGATACATGTGCCACTTTGTGCATCTGGCTTATGTGGGTCCTGGAGAGTCGAACTGGGTGCATGCCTGCACCACCTATGGATCCAGGTTCAATTCTCCAAGTCCCACATAAGCCAGATGCACAAGGTGGCACATGCATCTGGAATTTTTTTTTTTTTTGAGGTAGGGTCTCACTCTGGCCCAGGCTGACCTGGAATTAACTATGTAGTCACAGGGTGGCCTTGAACTCACGGCGATCCTCCTACCTCTGCCTCCCGAGTGCTGGGATTAAAGGCATGCGCCACCACACCTGGCTGCATCTGGAATTTGTTTGCAGTGGCTAGAGGCCCTGGTGTGCCCATTCTCTCTCTCTTACCTCACTCTCTCTGTCTCTAATAAATAAATACATAAAAATAAATATTTAAAAAATACATAGTTGTGGTCAATCTTAAGTTTGAGCTATTTTAGCAAAAAAGGAAATAAAAATTCATCCAGGGCTGGAGAGATGGCTTAGTAGATAAGGCTTTTGCCTCAAAGCCAAAGGACCTCGGTTTGATTCCCCAGGACCCACATAAGCCAGCTGCACATGTGTCTGGAGTTGATTTGCAGTTGCTGGAGGCCCTGGCATGCCTATTCTCTCTCTCTCTCAAATAAATATTTTTTTAAAAAAAGTTAAAAAGGAGCCGGGTGTGGTGGCGCATGCCTTTAATCCTGACCCTTGGGAGGCAGAGGTAGGAGGATCGCCATGAGTTTGAGGCCACCCTGAGATTACATAGTAAATTCTAGGTCACCCTGGGCTAGAGTGAAACCCTACCTCAAAACAAACAAACAAACAAAAAGTTTAAAAGGTCTGGGGAGATGGCTTAGCAGTTAAGGCGCCTGCCTGCCAAAGCCTAAGAATGCCTTTTAGATTCCCCAGGTCCCATGTTTAGCCAGACATAAAGTGACACAAGGGCGCAATGCCACACTTGGCCACAAGAGGGCGCATGCATCTGGAGTTCGTTCACAGCGGCTGAGAGGCTGCTGGCATGCCCATTCTCTGTCTCTCTCTCTCTCTCTGTATTTCTCTCTCTCTCTCAAAAAAAAAAAAAAGTTTAAAAAATTCATTCACATTATAGAGCCAGGGATGTAGCTCAGTGATAGTGAGCTTGCCTGCCATGTACTACAAGGTCCTGGGTTTAATCCCCAGTACAACATTAACAACTACAAAACAAAACATTAATTTGTCCAGCTCATTTATTTCTTAGCAAACATTTATGGAACACATTCTCAATCTCTGCTACAACCTGATGGGGGCGAGGAGGGGAATGAACTACAGAGGACCGTCACCCTCAAAAAGCCAGGGAGAGCCGGGCGTGGTGGCACACGCCTTTAATCCCAGCACTCGGGAGGCAGAGGTAGGAGGATTGCTGTGAGTTCGAGGCCACCCTGAGACTACATAGTGAATTGCAGGTCAGCCTGAGCTAGAGTGAGACCCTACCTTGAAAAAACAAAAAAAAAAAAAAAGCCAGGGAGATAGGAAACATGTATAAAATAGGTACAGTGAGAAAAGAGTGTAATACAGCAAGCACTCCCTACCCCAACACTACTATCTGGAAGCCACTGTTGTTTTGTTCTGGTCAAACCTGCACTGGTCCCAGAAGTAGTGACAGGTGAGTTCCCACAAGAAATGTCCAGGCTGACCTGAAATGGGCTGGCTGGGACTCCGAAGAGAGAAACATTGAATTCCAGGGAAGATTAGTACAAAGCACTTATGAGAACTTCCCCTCATCCATGCAATGTAAGACAAAGGGGTATTTTACTTAGGTATATCAGTGCGTGTGTAAGGGTCAGATTATGGTGTTCCTATGAGGGTTTAAGGAATTTTGGCTTTGGGCCGGGGCAAGTTTCTTTCAGTGTTTTGGGTGATAACCTAATACCGTTATCAGTGCCTGGGAATGTTCAAGGCTTTAGCTTGCTGGGAAAACCTGTAGCTAGCCTCATAACAAAGCAGTCATGGTACTGTAATCCTTCCCTCTCTTCTTCCCTTCCTTCTTTCTTTTTTCCTTCCTTCCTTGCTTGCCCCCTTCCTCCCTCCCTTCCTTCCTTCCTTTTCTGTCTTTCCCTTTCTCTCCTTCCTTCTTTCATTCCTTCCTTCCTTCCTTCCTTCCTTCCTTCCCCCTTCCTTTCCCTCTCTTTCCCTCCTCTCTCCTTCCTCCTCTTTCATTTCATCTCTCCTCTTCTTCCTCCCTCCCTCTCTCCCTCCCTCCCTCTCTCCCTCCCTCCCTCCTCCTCCTTCTCCTCCTCTTCCTTCTTCTTCTCTCTCTCTTCTTCCTCCCTCCCTCCCTCCCTCCCTCCCTCCCTCCCTCCCTCCCTCCCCCTCCCTCCCTCTTTCTTTCTTTCTTTCTTTCTTTCTTTCTTTCTTTCTTTCTTTCTCTTTCTTTCTTTCTTTCTTTCTCTCTTGGAGGGACACAGGAAGTAGAGGTACTTGTTGAAGGACTCTATAGCAGGACATGGGATATGTGGAGGGACATGTGAGGCAGAAAGGAGAGCATGTGGAAGGGGAAAGGCATTGAGGAGAACATAATGTGCTCAGCAAAATTCTCACATTGCCAGGATAAGGAGTGCAAGGACGAGTGGCAGGAACTGAAGCTGGGTAGAACTGGGCCTCTCCCCAAGCTGCATTTCCTTTGTAAAAAAATATATTTAGGGAGCCAGGCATTGTGGCACAAACTTTTTTTTTTTTTTTTTTTTTTTTTGGTTTTTCAAGGCAGGGTTTCACTTTGGTCCAGGGTGACCTGAAATTAACTATGTAGTCTCAGGGTAGCCTCGAACTCATGGTGATCCTCCTACCTCTGCCTCCCAGGTGCTGGGATTAAAGGCGTGTGCCACCACGCCCGGCTTTGTGTGGCACAAACTTTTAATCCCAGCATTTGGTAGGCAGAGGTAGGAGGATCACTATGCGTTCAAGGCCACCCTGAGACTACATTGTGAATTCCAGGTCAGCCTGGGCTAGAGCAAGACCCTACCTTGAAAAACCAATCTATATCTTTATCTATAGATAGATGATATAGATAGATAGATAGATAGATAGATAGATAGAGGTAGATAGATAGATAGATATGGCTGGACAGGTTGCTTAGTGGTTAAAGCACTTCCCTGCAAAACCTAATGACCCAGGTTCAGTTCCCCAGTACCCACATGATGCCAGATGCACAAAGTGGTGCATGCAGTGAGTATTTGTTTACAGTGGCTAGATGCCCTGGCATGCCCATTCTCTCTGTCTCTCTTCTCTCTGCTTGTAAATATATACATACATACATATATATATATATATATATTTTTTTTTTTTTTTTGGTTTTCTGAGGTAGGGTCTCACTCTAGCTCAGGTTGACCTGGAATTCACTTTGTAATCTCAGGTGGCCTCGAACTCTCAGCGATCCTCCTACCTCTGCCTCCTGAGTGCTGGGATTAAAGGCGTTCGCCTTTAATATATACACATAAATATGCCATCTCTCCAGCCCAATAAAATATATTTTTAAAACATATATACATATTTAAAAACATATAAACATATTTATTAAGCTGGGTGTGTTGGTGCATGCCTTTAATCCCAGCACTCTGTAGGCAGAGGTAGGAGGATTGCTGTGAGTTCAAGGCCAGCCTGAGACAACATAGTGAATTCCAGGTCAGCCTGGACTTGAGTGACACCCTGCCTCGAAAAACCAAAACAATATATATCTTTGCAAGGAGAAAGAGAAACACTGAGGACACCAGGGCCTCCTGCCACTCAAACAAACTGCATATACATGTGCCACTTTGTGCATCTGGCTTTACATGGCTACTGGGAATTGAACCCAGGCCGCCGCCAGGATTAGCAAGCACATGTCTTTAACTGCTGAGCCATCTCCCCAGGCGCCAAGCTGCATTTCTTGTCTCTGTGTGATGGTGTTGCATTAACTTTTCCTGGGAGATGTGAACAAATGTCTATTCACCCCAGATAGGGCACTGACAACAGCGCAGAGGAAAGTTGCCTCCCAAGTTTAGTTGATCGAAAAGAAGCTGAATCAGCAAAATGCCGCACTCCGATCCAGGTGGAGATGCGTGGTCGGCCAGGGAGTTTGGCTGGTCAGGACATCTCTCCAACCCAGCAGCTCCTACTCTTCATATGTCCTTAGGGAGGGGCCTCATGAGTCTTGTTTCAGGAACATTCTGAGATCTGTGAGGTCCTGAGCCTTGTTTATTTTCTGAGCCTTAATGAGCTTCAAAGGTTCCTGAGTCTTTTTTTTTTCTAAGTGTTGTGTGTGTGGTGACCAGAGAACTTTGGGTGCTCTTTATTGTTCAATCACATACTTCCTGAAATGGTGTATCTCCCTCGACCCAGAGCTTTCTAGTGATTCTCCAGTGCCTACCTCCTTTGAAACCCATGAGCTGAGGCTGGAGAGGTGGCTCAATGATTAAAGATGCTTGCATAGTCAGCCAGTCTGGGTTTGATTCCCCAGTCCCCGTGTAAAGCCAGATGCAAAAAGTGGCACATGCATCTAGAATTCATTTATATTGGCGAGAGCTCCTGGTGTGTTCTCTCCCTCACTCGGGAGGCACAGGTAAGAGGATGGCCATGAGTTTGAGGCTAGCCTGGGACTACATAGTGAAATCCAAAAATCCAAGTCAGCCTAGTAAGAAATCCTACCGTGAAAAACCAAAAAAAAAAAAAAAAAAATTTAAAAAAATAGGGTTGGAGCTGGGGAAATGGCTTAGTGGTTAAGGCATTTGCCTGACCCTGGTTTGATTCCCCAGGACTCATGTAAGCCAGATGCACAAGGGGGCACATGTGTCTAGAGTTCATTTGCAGTGGCTGGAGGTCCTCCCGCGCCCATTCTCTCTTTCTCTCTGCCTCTTCTTCTCTTTCTGTCTCAAATAAATAAAAAAAAATTTTTTTTTTAAATAGTGCTGGAGAGATGGCTTAGCAGTTAAGGCACCTGCCTGTGAAACCTAAGGACCCGGGTTCAACTCCCCATTACCCACATAAACCAGATGCACAAGGTGGCACTTGCATCTGGTGTTTGTTTGCAGTGGCTAAAGGCCCTGGAATATCCATTCTCTCCCTCTCCCTCTGCCTCTTTCTCTCTCTCAGATAAATAATAAATTATTTTATTTTATATTTATTTTTTATTTTAAAGAGAGAGAGAGAGAGAGCGAATTGGTACGCCAGGACCTCAGCCACTGCACACTAGTGGGCATGTGCAACCTTGCACTTGGCTCACCTTTGTGCATCTGGCTTATACAGGATCCAGAGAGTTGAACATGGGTCCTTAGGCTTCACAGACAAGCACCTTAATGACTAAGCCATCTCTCCAGCCCCCAAATAAACGTTTTATTTTTATCTTTTTATTTTATTTTAAATAGTTTTTTAAATATTCATTTTATTTATTTGAGAGTGAGAAAGAGGCAGATAGAAAGAGAGAGGGTCTCTAGCCGGGCGTGGTGGCTCACGCCTTTCATCCCAGCACTCGGGAGGCAGAGGTAGGAGGATTGCTGTGAGTTTGAGGCCACCCTGAGACTACATAGTGAATTCCAGGTCAGCCTGAACTAGAGTGAGACCCTACCTCGAAAAAAAAAAAAAAAAAAAAAAGAGAGAGAGAGGGTCTCACTCTAGGCCAGGCTGACCTGGAACTCTATAGCCCCAAGCTGGCCTTGAAGTACCATCAACCCTCCTATCTCTTGTCTCCAGAATGCTGAGATTAAAGGTATGCACCACCATGCCTGGCCAGTGTTAAATATTTTTTAATTCTAATTTTTAATTTTTGGTTTTTTGAGGTAGGGTCTCACACTAGCCCGCTGGTCTTGAACTCACAGTGATCCTCCAACTCCTGCTTTCCAAGTGCTGGGATTAAAGGTGTGCACCACCATGCCTGGCCATTATTAAGTATTTAACTGAATCTGATATGGTAGGTTTGTGGGGGAGGAGATTGTGTGTGTATATATTCATATGTGTAGCACACATGTGCCATGGTGTGATGTGAGAGTGTACATGCATGTGCTTTGTGTGTATTCAGAGTCAATGGCAATAGTGGGTCCCCTCCTCTATTGCTTTTCCATGTATTTTCTTGAGAGGAGTCTCGTCCTCTACCCAGAACTGCCACTTTTGGTCAGAACTCCAGTGATTCTCCTCCAGTCTCTGCTCCCACAGGATGTGCATAGCCACAACCAGCTGCTTACGTGGGTGCTGGGGAATCAAATTCTGGCACTCTCAGGCCCTTTCAAGCCCCATGCTGACGTGAGAGAGTTCTTACCCACAAAGCCATCTTCCTAGCTGCAGGCTTCTTTTCTTTTCTTTTCTTTTCTTTTCTTTTCTTTTCTTTTCTTTTCTTTTTCTTTTTCTTTTCTTTTCTTTTTTCAAGGTAGGGGCTCGCTCTATCCCAGGGTGACTAGAATTCACTATGTGTTCTCAGAGTGACCTCAAACTCACTGCAATCCTCCTAACTCTGCCTCCTGAGTGCTGGGGTTAAAGGTGTACATCACCATGTCCAGCCCCAGTCTTTAATTTTATGAACATGCTGCTGCTGCTGAATGTAATTGTATAAAACTTACATCGTTATTATTTCTGTTTCAATCAAAGCTGTATTTTTATTTTATTTTATTATTATTATTTTTTGGTTTTTCGAGGTAGGGTCTCACTCTGGTCCAGGCTGACCTGGAATTCACTATGTAGTCTCAGGGTGGCCTCGAACTCTCGGCGATCCTCCTACCTCTGCCTCCTGAGTGCTGGGATTAAAGGTGTGTGCCACCACGCCTGGCTAAAGCTGTATATTTGTCTATTAAATAAAACTGTGAGTTTGAATGATAAAAAAAACAACAACAAATGAATACACAATAAATGCTGTTGTCTGGCATTCTGTGCTCTTTCTAGCCTTTCCATCTGTCTTAGTCCACCCTCCCTCCCTACCTCCAGTCCCAACAGAGGTTGTGCCTAAAATTTTTTTTTTTTTTTTTGGTTTTTCGAGGTAGGGTCTCACTCTGGCTCAGGCTGACCTGGAATTCACTATGTAGTCTCAGGGTGGCCTCGAACTCTCGGCGATTCTCCTACCTCTGCCTCCTGAGTGCTGGGATTAAAGGCGTGTGCCACCACGCCTGGCCTGTTTTTTTTAATTTAATTTAATTTTATTATTATTATTTCTTTCGATGTAGGGTCTCATTCTAGTCCAGGCTGACCTAGAATTCACTATGCAGTTTCAGGGTGGCTTCGAACTCATGGTGATCCTCCCACCTCTGCTTCCCAAGTGCTGGGATTTGCACCCAGGCGGTGAATTAATGGCAGGAGCTTGCCCTCTCTGATTCCTCCTCCTCCCTCATTCTCTGCCAGAAAACACCCATTCTATTTTATTTTTATTTATTTGAGAGATAGAGAAAGAATGGACCGGGGCCTCCAGCCACTGCAAATGAACTCTAGACGCATGTGCCTCCTTGTGCATCTGGCTTATGTGGGTCCTGGGGAATTGAACCTGGGTCCTTTAGCTTTGCAGGCAAGTGCCTTGACCACTAAGCCATTTCTCCACCCACCCCCCATTTGATTTTAAAGACAGTTCAAGTGCCATCTCTTCTGGGGCCTTTGCTGGCTCATTTTCCCAGCCTGGGTGGAAATTCTCTCTCTCTCTCTTTTACTTTTTGGAGGTAGGGTCTTGCTCAAGCCCAGGCTGACCTGGAATTCACTATGTAGTCTCAGGGTGGCCTCAAACTCATGGCCATCCTCCTACCTCTGCCTTGCGAGTGCTGGGATTAAAGGCATGCGCCACCATGCCTGACACAAATTTCTCTGCTTAAC
Source organism: Orientallactaga sibirica (assembly GCA_036365145.1). NCBI lineage: Eukaryota > Metazoa > Chordata > Mammalia > Rodentia > Dipodidae > Orientallactaga > Orientallactaga sibirica. The sequence goes on from JAEOAD010000889.1 coordinate 2,187,999, forward strand.
TTTCCATACCTGTCTACTATGCTGCAAGTGTCTAGAATTTACCTGACTCCTCTCCAAACTGCAGGTTCCTTGAGGACAGTATCGTGCAGTTCAGCACTAGGCACAGGAGCCTTATGAAGACTCAGGGTTCAGTAAAGTGAGTGCTTAGGCTGTGACTTTATGTCTCTCAAAATGTTGGCCAGCCGGGCGTGGTGGCGCACGCCTTTAATCCCAGCACTTGGGAGGCAGAGGTAGGAGGATCGCTGAGAGTTCGAGGCCACCCTGAGACTACATAGTTAATTCCAGGTCAGCCTGGATCACAGTGAGACCCTACCTCGAAAAACAAAAACAAAAACAAAAACAAAAAAAAAAAAAAAAAAAAAATGTTGGCCAGCTCTTTTTTTTTTTTTTTTTTTTTTTTTGGTTTTTCGAGGTAGGGTCTCACTCTGGCCCAGGCTGACCTGGAATTAACTATGTAGTCTCAGGGTGGCCTTGAACTCACGGCGATACTCCTACCTCTGCCTCCCAAGTGCTGGGATTAAAGGCGTGCGCCACCACGCCTGGCTTGGCCAGCTCTTTTTGTACCTCCAGAGTTACCCTTCTGTCACTCCAGTCCAAGTCCTACCTCCTCTTCCTCCATTGGTTCTGCCCCAGGAGAGGGAGTCAGAAGTTCCTCTAATACGGCATCTGTAGAATGGGTACACTGCTTTCTTTCTCTCTGACTCTTTCTTTTCCTTACTTCCTTCCTTTCCTTTTATTCCATTTTGCGACTGGGCCTCATTGTAGTCCAGGCTGACCTGGAATTCACTATATAGTCTCAGGCTGGCCTCGAACTCACAGCGATCCTCCAACCTCTGCCTCCCAAGTGCTGGGATGAAAGGGAGAGAGACAGAGAGAGCACGCAAGCTAGGGCCACCTGCCACTGCAAATGAACTCCAGATGCACGTGCCACTCTGCATCTGGGTTTACCTGAGTACTGGGAAATCAAGCCTGGTCCATCTGGCTTTGCAAGCAAGTGCCTTTAACCACTCAGCCATCTCTGCCGGCCCTCCTTAACTACTCTTGTGGAGGAAGAGATCAGGAAGGAGAGAGGAGAGGAGGTGAACTATGGAGTGCGGGGTGATTGTGAAGCTGAGCATTTTGTGCAATCTGCCTGCAACAAGACCCCAGCCTAAGATACTGGCTCACCAGTGTATTGCTGCATCAGGCGATGGAGCCCAAAGGCTGGCCTGGAAACTTACCACCAACAGAGAAGGCATAATTAGCCTTTAAATTTAACTTCTACAGGAAGTTTGCTCCAGCAGTTCTCAGTCTTTCTCCTTCCTTCCTTCCTATCAATTTTTCTTCCTTCCTTCCTTCCTTCCTTCCTTCCTTCCTTCCTTCCTTCCTTCCTTCCTTCCTTCCTTCCTCCCTCCCTCCCTCCCTCCCTCCTCCTCCTCCTCCTCCTTTTCTTTCTTTCTTTCTTTCTTTCTTTCTTTCTTTCTTTCTTTCTTTTTTCTTTCTTTCTTTTTTCTTTCTGCTTTTCGAGATAAGGTCTCTCTCTAGCCCAGGCTAATCTGGAATTTACTACATAGTCTCAGGGTGGCCTCTAACTCACAGTGATCCTCCTACCTCTGCCTCCCCAGTGCTGGGATTAAAGGTGTGCACCACCACGCCCAGCTCTTTTTTTGTTAAATATTTTTATTTATTTGATAGAGAGAGAGATACAGAAATAAGCAGTTAGAAAGAGAGAGAATGGGTGCACCAGGGCCTCCAGCCACTGCAAATCAACTCTAGATGCGTGCGCCCCTTGTGCATCTGGCTTACATGGGTCCTGGGGAATTGAACATAGGTCCTTTGGCTTTGCAGGCAAGCGCCTTAACCACTAAGCCATCTGTGCAGCCCCCTGTTTCTTTCTCTCTCTCTTTCTTTCTTTTGTCGAGATAGGGTCTCGCTCTAGCCGAGGCTGATCTGGAATTCACTAAGCAGTCTCAGGGTGGCCTCGAACTCACTGCAATCCTCCTACCTCTGCCTCTCGAGTGCTGGGATCAAAGGTGTGTGCCACCATGCCCGGCTTCAGCCTTGCCTTCTTGTGCTCCTTGATGTGTGCTTTCCTATACCTCCAGCTGCCAGGGAGTTTGAATTATGCCCTGGGACTGGCTCCAGGAGAGATCAGGAAGGGAGAGGAGAGGAGGTGAACTATGGAGTGCAGGGTGATTGTGAGCTCAGCATTTTGTGCAATCTGCCTGCAACAAGACCCCAGCCTAAGATACTGGCTCACCAGTGTATTGCTGCATCAGGCGATGGAGCCCAAAGGCTGGCCTGGAAACTTACCACCAACAGAGAAGGCATAATTAGCCTTTAAATTTAACCTTCTACAGGAAGTTTGCTCAGCAGTTCTCAATCTTTCTCCTTCCTTCCTTCCTATCAATTTTTCTTCCTTCCTTCCTTCCTTCCTTTCTTCTTCCCTTCCCTTCCTTCCTTCTTCCTTCTGTTTGTTCCTCCCTCCCTCCCTCCCTCCTCCTCCTCCTCCTCCTTTTCTTTCTTTCTTTCTTTCTTTCTTTCTTTCTTTCTTTCTTTCTTTCTTTTTCTTTCTTTATTTTTTTCTTTCTGCTTTAAGAGATAAGGTCTCTCTCTAGCCCAGGCTAATCTGGAATTTACTACATAGTCTCAGGGTGGCCTCTAACTCACAGTGATCCTCTACACTCTGCCTCCCAGTGCTGGGGATTAAAGGTGAGCACCACCACGCCCAGCTCTTTTTTCTTAAATATTTTTATTTATTTGATAGAAAGATACAGAAATAAGCAGTTAGAAAGAGAGAGAATGGAGTACACCAGGGCCTCCAGCCACTGCAAATCAACTCTAGATACGTGCGCCCCTTGTGCATCTGGCTTACATGGGTCCTGGGAATTGAACATAGGTCCTTTGGCTTTGCAGGCAAGCGCCTTTAACCACTAAGCCATCTGTTCAGCCCCTGTTTCTTTCTCTCTCTCTTTCTTTCTTTTGTCGAGATGAGGTCTCGCTCTAGCCAGGCTGATCTGGAATTCACTAAGCAGTCTCAGGGTGGCCTCGAACTCACTGCAATCCTCCTACCTCTGCCTCTCGAGTGCTGGGATCAAAGGTGTGTGCCACCATGCCCGGCTTCAGCCTTGCCTTCTTGTGCTCCTTGATGTGTGCTTTCCTATACCTCCAGCTGCCAGGGAGTTTGAATTATGCCCTGGGACTGGCTCCAGGAGACAGAGGCAGCAGATCGAGGGGCAAACTAAGCCAAATGAACATGATCTGTGTTTATGTAGAGCTTAGGTTGTGGAAATTCTCTGGAGAGATCACTCCAACACTAGTCTGAGTGAAAGTTGAGGAGTTTATTACCCCGGGGGCCAGAGAGCTTGAGGTAGCCCTCCTAAAAAGCTTTGGCCTGGGGCAGAGATATTATTCCCATTTTATAGTTTGCATAGCCAAGGGGAGGGGCAAGTGAACAAACAAGAATTGGCAGTTTGCATATCAATCATTTCTTTTTTTTTTTTTTTTTTTTTTTGGTTTTCGAGGTAGGGTCTCACTCTGGTCCAGGCTGACCTGGAATTAACTATGTAGTCTCAGGGTGGCCTTGAACTCTCGGCGATCCTCCTACCTCTGCCTCCCGAGTGCTGGGATTAAAGGCGTGCGCCACCACGCCCGGCTTCAATCATTTCTGTAGTCAGGCCACACTAACCATGAACTCCATTTTACTTTGGTTTAGCCTAAACTGTCTTTGCTTCTTACTGTCCCTTGGGCCCTTTCTGGACAGTCCCTTCTTAGGGATCTGTCCCTCTGCTGACAAAGAGAAGTTTTAGCTCCTCAGCAGTGACTCTTACAGTCACTCAGTGAATCAGTTCAACTTTGAGCTTCTTTTCTACTGACTTCATTTTGTCCTCCTCACAACACTTACCTCACCTTGTCCTCCCACTGACACTCAGAGAAGACGTGAATATCAGCACTGTTTTCATCACTAACAAGTCTGGTTCGCAGGAAGCCAAATAACCGGTCCAAGGTCACATGTGAGGGGTAAGTAAGTGCTTAGAGGACAGGGATGAGGACTGGAGAGATGGCTTAGTGATTAAGGCACTTGCCTGCAAAGCCTAAGGACCCATGTTCGTCTCTTTGGATCCCACATAAGCCAGATGCACAAGGTGGTGTGAGTGTGCAAGGTTGCACATGCCCTCTAGGTGACACACGTGTCTGGAGTTTGATTGCAGTGGCTGGAGGCCCTGGTGTGCCAATTCTTTCTCTCTTTCTCTCTCTGTCTCTCTCTCTCTCACACACACACACAAAAGGGGCTGGAGAAATGGCTTAATGGTTAAGGTGCTTGCCTACAAAGCCAAAGGATCCCAGTTCGACTCTACAGGACACACGTAAACCAGATGCTTAAGGGGGACGCATGCCTCTGGAGTTAGTTTGCAATGACTACAGGCCCTGGCACACGCACCCATTCTCTCTCTCCCTCTCTTTCTCCCTGCCTATTTCTCTCTCTCACTCTCTCAAATAAATAAAGAAAAAAAATTTTAAAGGCCAGTCTATTGGGATTGCCTCAAAAAAACAAAGTTCGGGGGTTATAATATAAATGTAAGAGAAAAGCAAAAGAGAACACTGGGGCTGGAGAGATGTCTTAGCAGTTAAGGCACCTGCCTGCAAAGCCAAAGGACCCAGGCTTTTAAAATATTTTTTTAATTTTTATTTATTTATTTGAGAGAGAGAAAGAGGGAGAAGGAGAGAGAGAGAGTGCCCATGGGCACGCCAGGGCTCTCAAATAAATAACAGAACACTCACCCACACAACTCGCTTAGGTTCTCGGGAATGATCATTGCGTTCAGGAAAATGGAAGTAATGTGAAGGACATATGGGAGTAGAATACGTAGATGCATGAAATTGCCAGAAGAATGGAAATCATTGGGACTGGAAGGATGAATCAGTGGTTAAAGGTGCTTTCTTGCAAAGCCTGTTGGCCCAGGTTCGATTCCCCAGTACCCATGTAAGCCAGATGCACAAGGTGGCACAGGCATCTGGAGTTCATTTGCAGTATCAAGAGGCCTTGGAACACCTATTCTCTTTTTCTTCCTCTCTTGCTTGCAAATGAATAAATTAAAATATTTAAAAAATATAAACAAGACAGGCATTGGTGGTGCAGGCCTTTAATCCCAGTACTCAGGAGGCAGAGGTTGGAGGATTGCCATGAGTTCAAGGTCACCCTGAGACTACATAGTGAGATTCTGGCTTTAGAGTGTCATGTCACATGGCGTTGTCACATTTAAGAGGACACTCGTGGGCCTGGGCTACAGTGAGATCCTACCTCAAAAAACCAAAAAAAGCGCTGGGCGTGGTGGCGCACGCCTTTAATCCCAGCACTCGGGAAGCAGAGGTAGGAGGATCGCTGTGAGTTCGAGGCCACCCTGAGACTACATGGTGAATTCCAGGTCAGCCTGAGCTAAAAGTGAGACCCTACCTCGAAAAAAAAAAAAAAAAAGAAAAGAAAAAAGAAAAGAAAAATAGCCAGGCGTGGCTGCACACGCATTTAATCCCAGCACTCTGGAGGCAAAGGTAGGAGGATAGCTGTAAGCTCGAGGCCACCCTCAGAATACAGAGTGAATTCCAGGTCAGCCTGGACTAGAGTGAGACCCTACTTCAAAAAAAACTAAACAAACAAACAAACAAAAAAAATTAGCTAACCCGGGCGTGGTGGCGTACGCCTTTAATCCCAGCACTTGGGAGGCAGAGGTAGGAGGATTGCCGTGAGTTCGAGGCCACCCTGAGACTACATAGTGAATTCCAGGTCAGCCTGAGCTAGAGTGAGACCCTACCTCGAAAAACCAAAAAAGAAAAAAAAAATTAGCCGAGCTCTTATATGTGTCAGTATTGTTCTAAACATTGTATGTCTTTCAACATATTTAATTTTCATGACAATCCTATAGTGTAGGTACTCTACCCTCAGTGTCTGAATTGTATGGGGAAAGAAACTGAGGCAGAAACAGGCTATGTATTTTGCGTGAGGTCACATAGCTAGCAATAGACACACTGAGGTTTAATCTTATGCCAACTCCCATGTTTTAATAAGTTCCCACCAGCTCAAAGAAGGGGACTTTACTTGCCATCACGTGGGGTTCTGCATTCAAAGATAAGCAAGATTTTTTTGTGATAATAAAAATATTAATACTATTGTTGGCTTATTTGCAGTTTCTTTTCTAAGAATTTTAAAAATAGCTGAGGTTATACTACACTATATTCAATTTAATATCCTCCCTTTTGTGAGGCAAGCTCAACAGACTGGCTCTTTTTTTTTTTTTTTTTTTTTTTTTTTTTGAGAGTGACAAATGCAGAGGCAGGGCCTCAAGCCACTGCAAGCGAATTCCAGATGCATGCACTACCTTGTGCATGCTGCTTACTTGGGTCCTGGGGAATTGAGCCTCATACCAGGGTCCTTAGGCTTCACAGGCAAGCGCTTAACCACTATGCCATCTCTCCAGCCCAACTTCTTTTTAATGAGAGAAAGTGAGAGAGAGAGAAAGAGAATTTGTGTGCCAGGGCCTCCAGCCACTTTAATCAAACTCCAGATGCTTGTGCCACCTTTTGTGCATATGTGACCTTGTGCTTGCCTCACCTTTGTGCATCTGGCTAACATGGGATCTGGAGAGTGAAACATGGGTTCTTAGCCTTCTCAGACAAGTGCCTTAACCTCTAACCCATCTCTCCAGCCCTATCCTGCCTTTTATTTGAACATTATTAGAAAGTTTTCATGATTATGCATGTAATGATTTCATTGTGTCTTATGGGAAGGGTTACCATATTCATTCATGAATTCGTCATTCAACAATATTTGTTACACTTACCTTGTGCTCAGTACTCTAAATTGGTAAAAGAATGATGAACTCGGGCTGGAAAGATGGCTTAGCAGTTAAGGCACTTGCCTGTGAAGACTAAGGACCCAGATTCAATTCCCCAGGACCCCACATATGCCAGATACACATGGAGGTGCATGTGAATCCACTGCAAACAAACTCAGATGCATATGCCCTCTTGTGCAACTGGTTTACGAGGTCCTGGGGACTCAAACAGGATCATTTGGCTTTGCAGGCAAATGCCTTAACCACTAAGCCATCTCTCCAGCCCAGGATGATCATTCGTGTTCAAAAAGTTTCTCTCAAGATTTCTACTTTATTTCCTTTAATCGATAGTGAAATTCCCATTTTACTTCATATTCATGGACATTGAATATTATCAATTGTTTTAGCCTGATGAATTCAACAGATAGAAATTTCATCTCCATGTTTCAGATTGCATTTATCTGATGACTTATTGAACAACAACCATCTGTTTATGAACCATTTCTTTTCTGCAAATTGTTTTTAAAAGAATACCTTTTCTTGTTTTGGTTTGGTTTTTTTCAGTTAGGGGTTTTCTCTAGCCCAGGCTGACCTGGAATTCACCACGTAGCCTCAGGGTGGCCTCGAACTCATAGCCATCCTCCTGCCTCTGCCTCCTAGTGCTGGGACTAAAGCGTGTGCCACCACACCCAGCAAGAATGCTATTTTCTATTTTTATTTCTTGTTTTAATTAATTAATTAGTAACTTATTAATTAATTTATTTATTTTAGTTTTTGGAGGTAGGGCTTCACTCTGGTCCAGGCTGACCTAAATTAACTATGTAGTCTCAGGGTGGCCTCGAACTCGGCGATCCTCCTACCTCTGCCTCCCAGTGCTAAGATTAAAGGCATGCACCACCATGCCCGGCTTAAGTTTTGTTTTTTTGACGTAGGGTCTTACTCTGGCCCCAGACTGACCTGGAACTCACTATAGCAGTCTCAGGCTGGCCTTGAACTCACAGTGATCCTCCTACCTCTACCTCCCAGTGCTGGGATTAAAGGCATCGCCACCACGCAGGGCTCTATGAAGAGATTATTATTATTTTTTTTCAGTGCTGAGGACCGGAGTTCAACTTGCGCTTGCTAGGCAAGCGCTCATCCACTTTGTCCTAAATCCCCAACCCCTATGAAGATTTTTGTCTCAGAGACAGTAAAGAGGAAGACTTTGGAAGAGGACGCTGGAAATATTCCTCATCACTCCTCATGCATGCACACAGGGTGCATGCCTCCCGTCACATGGTCACACCACACGGGCACACAAAAAGGGAGGCTTTGGGGAACCGTGGACATCGTAATCATAAGGAGTTAGGAAGGAAGAACTCAATGCTTGCAGCCAGGATACTTAAGAGCCTGGAAAAGCACCCGGGGAAGCTCAGAGAAAGCGTCGGACTACATCTCACCGGCTTCCCACGCGCCGCGACGGGTCCAGTCGACGTTTACGATTGGACTGCTGAGCGCGGGGCCGAAGACCTTGGAAGGCGGGACTTCCTGCCTGCGCTTCGGGTGTTGCTAGGAGAGGAGGCAGAAATTGCGGGTCTGGTGCGCGGGAACAAGGGTGGAGAGGGTGTGGTGTCTGTCATGGCGGCCTCCGTGCCGGCGTGTCATAAATCGGTGCTCATGTCCCGAGTGCCATCGGCCACGTTCTTCACCGCCCTGCTGTCTCTGCTGGTGTCGGGGCCTCGGCTGTTGCTGCTGCAGCCGCCTCTGCCGCCAGCCGGGGCTCACCCTGCGGTCGGGCCCTGCGCAAGCTGGCAAGGTGATTTAAAGGCCGGGCCCTAGGGCGCTGTGCCTGCAGACTTGGCTCCATCCTCCAGGTCCGCCATCCTGGCCGCACTGCCAGCTGATCCCCGGTCTCCGTGCGCGACGCATCTTTCTTCCCACCCAGTGGTCAGCCTCCAGCATCATCTCTTGCCCACCCCATCCCCATATTCCACCGCTGTCTCTTTAGTCCTGCTCGTCGTCTTCATCAGTCCCTTCCCCAGCTACAGTTGGTCCCTTCTTTGTCACCTCCAGTCTTATCCCAGTTGTCCCCCTCACCCCCGAGGATAAAGCTCTTTCATTCATAAACACACTCCCCCATCAGGAAAAGGCCTAAGCCCCAAGGACCAATAAAAAAAAGAAAAATATGTCTCTCACCTTCCTCGTGACAATTTCACCCCATGGCTAATGCCTTCTCTTGATTAAAGGAGTCTCTTATTAATTCCTGTAATTCCCAGCAAATGGAAGGGAAGGGCTGGGCATAGTCTGCCTTTGCTTTTCAAGGGGACAGGATTTCTGCAGTTCAGTTAAGTATAAACATCCCTAAAAGGCATCCCCCAGTCCTTTTGTTCCTCATTCTTTTTCTGCAAAGGAATAAATTAGAATATGGATTGCCCCTGCTAAACAAGACAAACTCTCCCCATGCATTGATTTCATTTAATCCTCAAATAAAGTGATGATCTCATGACATAAGGTCACATTAAATGGATTATTTTATGAAATTCTGGCTCAATGCAGAACCACATGTATTTAAATCACACATTTGAGAGATAAGAACCTCTGATCTTTTTGGACTAGAGTCTAGGATCTTTTAGAGTCGGCTCTAGTATATATAATCCCAGGACTGAAGCAGAGGTAGGAATCTTTTCAGATTTAGGCCACCCTGAGACCAGTTTGGTGAATTCCAGCAAATAATGACTAAAGGAGACACCTGACTGAGGTATTAAAAGAAAAGAAAAAGAAGCTAAAACTCTGCCCCTTCCATATTCTGGATTAACCCAGCACTTTCCATAGACAGCAAAATGATCACACCTACAGTGAGGCCACCTTCCTTTCCTTTCCTTCTTTTCCTTCCAGCCTCCTCCATTTGAGACCCTTTCTCCAAATCTATCTAAAATCTATCAAACAATCAATCTATCTATCTAATCTATCCATCCATCATCCATCATCCATCCATCTATCTATAGGCAGAGGTTTTTCAAAGTAGGGTCTTGTCAGGCCACCCTGAGACTTCACTAGTGAAGTCTCAGGGTGGCCTCAAACTAGCTGGCAATCCTCCTACCTCTGCCTCCCAAGTGCTGGGATTAAAGGCATGAGCCACCATATGTGACCTTATCTATCTATCTATTGTCTATCGCATGTGCCACCTAGTGCATCTGGCTTACACGGGTACTGGGGAATGGAACCTGGGTCCTTGGGCTTCACAGGCAAGTGCCTTAACAGCTAAGCCATCTCTCTAACCCTTGGCTAGGTTTTCAGTAGCAGGCAAGGATTCCCTCCCATGGAGCAGAGCTCAAATCCAACATAAGCATAATTCTTTCTTCCTGGACTGGTATGAATAACAACAGCAACTTCCACTACTTACAAGGGATTCAATTCTTTTTCTTATATGGGTAATATTTGCTGATTTAAAATATCTTGAAATGATAGTCAGCCATAAAGAAAAAAATTAAAGCTGGGTATGCTGGTACATGCCTTAAATCCCAGCACTCAGGAGGCAGAAGTAGGAGGATTGCTGTGAGTTTGAGGCCAGCCTGGAGCTAGAGTGAGGTTCCAGATCAGATAATAAAAATATTAATACTATTGTTGGCTTATTTGCAGTTTCTTTTCTATGAATTTTTTAAATAGCTGAGGTTATACTACACTATATTCAATTTAATATCCTCCCTTTTGTAACGCAAGCCCAACAGACTGGCCTTTATTTATTTATTTTATTTTTATTTTGGAGAGTGGCAGACACAGAGAGAAAGAGGCAGATAGAGAGAGAATGGGCACACTAGGGCCTCCAGCCATTGCAAATGAATTCCAGATGCATGTGCCACTTTGTGCATCTGGCTTACATGGGTCGTGGGGAATCGAGCCTTGAACCGCTATACCATCTCTCCAGCCCAACTTTTTTTTTAATGAGAGAAAGTGAGAGACAGAGAGAGAAAGAGAGAGAACTGGCATGCCAGGGCCTCCAACCACTGTAATCAAACTCCAGATGCTTGTGCCACCTTGTGTGCATGTGTGACCTTGTGCTTGTCTCATCTTTGTGCATCTGGCTAACATGGGATCTAGAGAGTTGAACATGGGTTCTTAGCCTTCTCAGACAAGCACTCTAAACTATCTCTCCAGCCCTATCCGGCCTTTTGTTTTAACATTATTAGAAAGTTTTCATGATTATACATGTAATGATTTCATTGTGTTGTATGGGAAGGGTGTACCATATTCATTCATGAATTCGTCATTCAACAATATTTGTTACACTTACCTTGTGCCCAGTACTCTAAATTGGTAAAAGAATGATGAACTCAGGCTGGAAAGATGGCTTAGCGGTTAAGGCACTTGCCTGGGAAGCCTAAGGACCCAGGTTCGATTCCCCAGGACCTATGTATGCCAGATACACATGGAGGTGCATGTGTCTGGAGTTTATTTGCAGCGGCTAGAGATCTTGGTGCACCCATTCTCTCTCTCTCTCTGCCGCTTTCTCTCAGGTAAACAAATAAATAAAATATTTTTTTAAAAGAATGAGGAACTCTTAAAGCTTAGTTTTTGTCCACTTTTGGCCACTTTAACTACTTCCAGTTTGGTGTTGTGAATGTTAGGACAATCATTTTTTTAAATATATTTTATTTATTTGAGAGAGAGAAAGAGGCAGAGAGAGAGACAGAGGAGAGATAGAATGGGAGCACCAGGGCTACCAGCCACTGCAAACAAACTCCAGATGCATATGCCCTCTTGTGCAACTGGTTTACGAGGGTCCTGGGGACTCAAACCAGGATCATTTGGCTTTGCAGGCAAATGCCTTAACCACTAAGCCATCTCTCCAGCCCAGGACGATCATTCTCGTGTTCAAAGTTTCTCTCAAGATTTCTACTTTATTTCCTTTAGATCGATAGTGAAATTCCCATTTTACTTCATATTCATGGACATTGAATATTATCAATTGTTTTAGCCTAGTGAATTCAACAGATAGAAATTTCATCTCCATGTTTCAGATTGCATTTATCTGATGACTTATTGAACAACAACCATCTGTTTATGAACCATTTCTTTTCTGCAAATTGTTTTTAAAAGAATACCTTTTCTTGTTTTGGTTTGGTTTTTTCAAGTTAGGGTTTCACTCTAGCCCAGGCTGACCTGGAATTCACCACGTAGCCTCAGGGTGGCCTCGAACTCATAGCCATCCTCCTGCCTCTGCCTCCCTAGTGCTGGGACTAAAGGCGTGTGCCACCACACCCAGCAAGAATGCTATTTTTCTATTTTTTATTTCTTGTTTTAATTAATTAATTAATTAACTTATTAATTAATTTATTTATTTTGGTTTCTGGAGGTAGGGCTTCACTCTGGTCCAGGCTGACCTAGAATTAACTATGTAGTCTCAGGGTGGCCTCGAACTCACGGCGATCCTCCTACCTCTGCCTCCCGAGTGCTAAGATTAAAGGCATGCACCACCATGCCCGGCTTAAGTTTTGTTTTTTTGACGTAGGGTCTTACTCTGGCCCAGACTGACCTGGAACTCACTATGTAGTCTCAGGCTGGCCTTGAACTCACGGTGATCCTCCTACCTCTACCTCCCGAGTGCTGGGATTAAAGGCATGCGCCACCACGCAGGGCTCTATGAAGAGATTATTATTATTATTTTTTTTTCGGTGCTGAGGACCGAACCCAGGGCCTTGCGCTTGCTAGGCAAGCGCTCATCCACTGAGCTAAATCCCCAACCCCTATGAAGAGATTTTTGTCTCAGAGAAGTAAGGAGGTAGTGCTTTGGAAGAGGACGCTGGAAATATTCCTCTGGCCTCCTCATGCATGCACACAGGGTGCATGCCTCCGTCCACACATGTGCATGCACCACACGCGCACACACCCCAAAAAAGGGAGGCTTTGGGGAACCGTAGGACATCGTAATCATAAGGGTTAGGAAGGAAGAACTCAATGCTTGCAGCCAGGTTACTTAAGAGCCTGGAAAAGCACCCCGGGGGAGACGGCCCGAGGAAAGCGTCGAACTACATCTCCCGGCTTCCCACGCGCCGCGAAGGGTCCAGTCGACGTTATACGATTGGACTGCTGAGCGCGGGGGGCGGGGCCTGGGAAGGCGGGACTTCCTGCCTGCGCTTCGGGTGTTGCTAGGAGAGAGAGGCAGAAATTGCCGAGGTCCTGGTGCGCGGGAACAAGGGTGGAGAGGGAGTGGGGTGTCTGTCATGGCGGCCTCCGTGCCGGCGTGTCGCCGTCGGTGCTCATGTCCCGAGGTGCCATCGGCCACGTTCTTCACCGCCCTGCTGTCTCTGCTGGTGTCGGGGCCTCGGCTGTTGCTGCTGCAGCCGCCTCTGCCGCCTTCGGGGCTCACCCTGCGGTCCGAGGCCCTGCGCAACTGGCAAGGTGAGCAAGGGGCCGGGCCCTAGGGCGCTGTGCCTGCAGACTTGGCTCCATCCTCCAGGTCCGCCATCCTGGCCGCACTGCCAGCTGATCCCCGGTCTCCGTGCGCGACGCATCTTTCTTCCCACCCAGTGGTCCAGCCTCCAGCATCATCTCTTGCCCACCCCCCCATCCCCATATTCCACCGCTGTCTCTCCAAGTCCTGCTCGTCGTCTTCATCAGTCCCTTCCCCAGCTACAGTTGGTCCCTTCTTTGTCACCTCCAGTCTTATCCCAGTTGTGTCCCCCTCACCCCCGAGGATAAAGCTCTTTCATTCATAAACACACTCCCCCATCCGCGTAAGGCCTAAGCCCCAAGGACCAATAAATAAATAAATAAATATGTCTCTCACCTTCCTCGTGACAATTTCACCCCATGGCTAATGCCTTCTCTTGAGATCTGGAGTCTCTTATTAATTCCTGTAATTCCCAGCAAATGGAAGGGAAGGGCTGGGCATAGTCTGCCTTTGGTTAAGGTGCTTTGCTTTCTCAGGGGAGAGAAGTTTCTGCACACCAGTTAAGTATAAACATCCATTCATAAAAGGCATCCCCAGTCCTTTTGTTCCTCATTCTTTTCTGAGGAGGAACAGGGAGAGTCTGGATTGCCCCTGCTATTTTACCAAACTCTCTCCCATGCATTGATTTCATTTAATCCTCAAATAAAAGTGATCTCATGACATAAGGCCGCATTAAATGGCCCATTATTTACATGAAATTGAGGCTCAGTACAGAACCACAGAAGTATTTAAATCACACATTTGAGAGATAAGAACCTCTCTGATCTTTTGGACTAGAGTCTAGGATCTTTTGGAGTCGGCTCTAGGGTATATATAATCTCTTATGGACTTGCCTGTAGAATCTTTTCAGATTTATACTTGGAATTCCAGTTTGGGAAATACCCAGTGTATTAGTCAGGGTTCTCTAGAGGAACAGAATGGACAGAATGAATTGTATTAAAGGGGATTTATTGGATTAGCTTACACAGTCCAGCAATAGCAGGTTGCAGGTCCGAGAGTGAAGAAACCCGGTAGCTGCTCAGTGCACGAGGCTGGAGGCCTCAGCAGTCCCAATCCGGCACTGAAGGCCTGAGACTTCCTGAGAGACGCTGCTCTTCAGTCCACCCTGGTCTTCAGTCCACACTGGAGAGCAGCAACACCAAGCAGCAGGTACCAAGCAGAAAACACCAAGCAGCTAGTAGCACCGGCAGCCAGGTGGGAGAGAGAGAGCCTTTCTTCCCAGAGCTCCTTTTTATCAACCAGCCCCCTCCTCCAAGAGGGGCCGCCCACTCTGGGCCACCCACTCTGGGGGAAGGCTTACCCCTGGGGGCAGGATTCTTCCTTTAGTTAATCCTTCCTAGAGGCAGCCTCAGAAACACACTTATGAGGAATGTCTGTGGATTCCTAAACAAATCAAGTTGACACAAACTTAACCATCACACCCAGCAAATAATGACTTTGGGAGACACCCTGACTGAGGTATTATGGGTCCCTACCCAAAGCTAAAACTCTGCCCCTTCCCTTATTCTGGATATGTACAGCACTTTCCATAGACAGCAAAATGCTCACCTACAGTGAGGCTCCGCTTCCTTTCCTTTCCTTCTTTTCCTTCCCCCACTCCTCCATTTCCTTTCCCTTTCTCCTTATCTGTCTATCTATCTATCTATCTATCTATCTATCTATCTATCTATCTATCCATCCATCCATCTATCTATAATTTTTTGGTTTTTCAAAGTAGGGTCTTGTCCAGGCTGACCTGGACTTCACTATGTAGTCTCAGGGTGGCCTCAAACTCATGGCAATCCTCCTACCTCTGCCTCCCAAGTGCTGGGATTAAAGGCATGAGCCACCATGCCCGGCCTTATCTATCTATCTATCTATCTATCTATCTATCTATCTATCTATATATTTTTTGGTTTTTCGAGGTAGGGTCTCACTCTGGCATCAGGCTGACCTGGAATTCACTATGTAGTCTTAGGGTGGCCTCGAACTCTTGGCGATCCTCCTACTTCTGCCTCCCAAGTGCTGGGATTAAAGGTGTGCGCCATCACGCCCAGTTCCCTTATCTATATTTTAAAAAAGAGCTTTATTTTTATTTTTATTTTTTTATTTTTGGAGAGAGACACAGAGAGAGACAGACAGAGAGAGAGGGAGAGGAAGACAGATAGAGATGGGCGCGCCAGCAGTCTCTCAGCTACTGCGAATGAAATCCAGATGCCTGTGCCCCCTTGTGGTCAAGTGTGGCATTGCGCCCTTGCGTCACTTTGCATGCGGCTTAAACGTGGGACCTGGAGATTGGAACTGGATTCTTAGGCTTAGCAGGCAGGCGCCTTAACCACTAAGCCATGTCTCCAGCCCCAAAAGAGCTTTTTTAAAATTTCAATTTGTTTATTTGCAAGCAGAGAGAGGTCGAGAGGAGACAGAAAGAATGGGCATGCCAGGGCCTTCAGCCGCTGCAAACGAACTCCAGATGCATGTGCCCCCTTGTGCATCTAGCTTATGTGGATCCTGGGGAATCAAACCCTGGTTTTTAGATTCTTCAGGCAGGCACTGTAATTGCTGAGCCATCTCTCCACCCCTGTCTTTTGATACTGGTTCTGTCATTTAGTCCAAGCGGGCTTAGATCTCACCATGTAGCCCAAGCTGACCTTGAACACAACCATGTACCCAGGGTGATGTTAAACTTGTGATCCTCTCGCCTCAGCCTCCTGAGTGCTGGGATTACAAGTGTGTATGTCCATACTGAGTTAGCCCTCTTTGTCTTTAGTTCAGGGCTTCTCTGGGTATGGGGTTCGCAAACAAGTAAAAGCTTCTGAAGGCCTCAAGTCTAACAGTGTTACTTTACAGTGAGGAAAACTAAAGCCATGAAGACCCAGGCTTTGAACTTGACTGAGCTCTTCCGGCCTGGTTATGGTTGGGCCAAGATTGCACTCCAAGTCTTTATACCTCCAAATCCAGTATCTGCCTCTTTCATGTTAGTGCTTCTATTGGTGAAGGTATAAAAGTATATTAGAAGCTGGATGTTTCATCCCAGCACTCGGGAAGCAGAGTTTAGAAGGGTCGCCATGAGTTTGAAGCCAGCCTGAGATGACATAGCAGATTCTAGGTCAGCCTGGGCTAGAGAGAGACCCTAACCTTGAAAAACCAAAAAAAGGGCTGGAGAGATGGCTTAGCAGTTAAGGCACATGCCTGTGAAGCTAAGGACCCTGGTTTGATTCTTCAGGTCCCACGTAAAGACAGATGCACAAGGGGGTGCATGCATCTGGAGTTTGTTTGCAGTGGCTAGAGGCCCTGGCACACCCATTCTCAGTCTTGCTCTCTCTCTCCCTCTCTCTGTCTTTAATAAATTAAAATTTCAAAAGTATATTAGAGGGCTGGAGAGATGGCTTAGTGGTTAAGCGCTTGCCTGTGAAGCCTAAGGACCCCGGTTCGAGGCTCAATTCTCCAGGACCCACGTAAGCCAGATGCACAAGTGGGCGCATGCATCTGGAGTTCGTTTGCAGCGGCTGGAGGCCTGGCACGCCCATTCTCTCTCTTTCTACCTGCCTATTTCTGTATCTCTGTGTCTCTCTCAAATAAATAAATAAAAATTTAAAAAAAGTATATTAGAGATATCTTGTGTTTAGAAAAGATAAAAATACAAACCAAGTATAACTCCAGCTGAGACAAAAGGATCATGGATTTCAGACAGCCTGAGCTACACAGATGGTTCCGTGCATAAAGCATGAGGACCTGAGTTCAGATCTCCTGCACCCATAGAAATGATGGGTGGGTGTGGTGGCCCACCTATAACCCGAGTTCAGGAGGTAGAGATGGGATTTCGGGAGCAAAGTGGCTTGCTTGCTACACTAGTGATTTCTGGGTTCAAGTGAGTGATCCTGCCTTAGCATATGAAGTGGACAGCAACTAAGGAAGACACTTGATGTCAGCCTCTGCCCTTCCTATGATCCATGCACGAGTACGTGCATGTGAACAGGCATGTACATCAAACATACACACATGCAATAAGGCGCCAGATAGTAGCTCACACCTGTAACAGGAGGCTTGCTCCAGATTTGAGGTCTGCCTGGTGTCCATAGCAAATTCTAGACCAGCCTGGGTGACCATAGTGATACCCTGTCTCAGAAAGAAAAAAAGAAGTATAACTCTTTGTTGTTTATTGCATATAAATCTTAGCTGTACCTGTCAAGTTGAATCCACGCTTTTTCTTAAAAAAAAAATTTTTTTTTTTATTTGAGAGAGGGAAAGAGAAAGAAAGAGGGAGAGAGAGAATGAGCACACCAGGGCCTCCAGCCACTGCAAATAAACTCCAGATGCATATGCTACCTTGTGCATCTGGCTTATGTGGGTCCTGGGGAATTGAACCGAGGTCTTTTGGCTTTGCGGGCAAGTGCCTTAACTGTTAAGCCATCTCTCCAGCACTTACTTTCTTTCTTTCTTTCTTTTTTTTTTTTTTTGGATTTTTTGAGGTAGGGTCTCACTCTAGCTCAGTATGACCTGGAATTCACTATCTCAGGGTGTCCTCAGTCTCAGGGTGGCCTCGAACTCATGGCAGTCCTCCTACCTCTGCCTCTTGAGTGGGATTAAAGGCGTGAGCCACCACACCCAGCTTGAATCCATACTTTTCTTCTTTTTCTTTGAATCCACACTTTTAAGGAAAACTTCTAATTCCTGTATCTATGTGACTCATGCTAGCCTGTTAATTCTTCTAGCTGCAAAATAATTCACGGACCCTTTTCTCTTTGAACAGCCTATGTGGAAGGAGAGGTCAAGATTACAGCTGAGGAGACGGGTACCCGAGTGTTAAGTGACCCCTCTTAATCCACCCTGAAGTTATTACAATTAATTAACTCTCTCACTGGCTGGTGAGGTAGGTCAGTATAAAGATCAAAGAAAAATTTAAAAAGGTGATAGAACACTTGAACAAAACCAAAACCACTCCATGTGGAGTTCTCTTTTTCCCACATGAATATTGGTTTCTGGTTCCGCTCCCTCCAGCTACTGTAAGGAGCAGGGATGAGATGTTCTGCCTGAGGCTTGAGGCCTACCTTGCCAGCCCTCAGTGTTGCAGCACAGTGTCTGCCTTCCCTTTCCTGTTTTGTTTGTTTGTTTTAGTTTTTATTATTATCATTATTATTTTGTTTTTTCGAGATAGGGTCTCACTCTAACCCAGGCTGGTCTGGAATTCACTATGTAGTCTCAGGGTGGCCCCGAACTTACGGTGATCCTCCTACCCCTGCCTCCCAAGTGCTGGCATTAAAGGTGTGTGCCACCACACCCAGCTCATTTAAAAACAAATATTTACTTAGTTATTTATTTGAGAGACAGAAAGAGGCAGATAGAGAATGGGCACGCCAGGGCCTCTAGCCATTGCAAACAAATTCCAGACGCAGGCACCACCTTGTACATCTGGCTTACGTGGGTACTGAGGAATTGAAGTTGGGTCCCTAGGCTTCACAGGCAGGCACCTTAACCACTGAGCCATCTCTCCAGCCCCCTTTCCTGTTTTGAGTCTCATATATTCCAGGAAAGACTTCAACATGCTATGTAGCTGAGGATGACCTTGAACTTCCAGTCATCTTGTCTATGTATTTCCAGTGTTGGGATTACAGGTGTGTGCCACCACTCACAGTTATGTGGTGCTGCGGATGGAACCCAGGGCTTTGTGCATGCTAGACAAGCTCTCGACCAACTGAGGCACATCCCCAGCCCCAACTTTCCCTCTCCTTTGTGGCTGGAAACCTGGCTGCCCCTCTTTGGAGTGATCCCGTATCAGGCCGCTAACCCAGCCCCCTCTTTAGTTTACAGGCTGGTGACCTACATCTTTGTCTATGAGAACCCAGTCTCCCTGCTCTGTGGCACCGTCATCATCTGGCGCTTTGCTGGTAACTTCGAGAGGACTGTGGGCACCGTCCGTCATTGCTTCTTCACCTTGATCTTCACCGTCTTTTCCGCGATCATCTACCTGTCCATGGAGACTGTGTCATCGCTGTCGAAGCTGGGAGAGGTGGAGGATGCCAGAGGGTTCACTCCCGTGGCTTTTGCCATGCTGGGAGTCACCTCTGTCCGCTCTCGGATGAGGCGGGCCCTAGTGTTTGGTGTAGTCGTGCCCTCCACCTTCGTGCCATTTCTCCTGCTGGGCGCCTCTTGGCTCATTCCTCAGACTTCCTTCCTGAGTAATGTCTGTGGCCTTCTGGTTGGACTAGCATGTATCCTTCTCAGAAGACAATGTTATAACCAAGCTATGCCAAAGGGCAAGCCCACCTGGAGGGTCTGGGGAGTCAAGTATGTAGAGAGTCATGGGCGCTAATGCAATGCAGGCAACCTAGGTTCTGGCGTCAGCTGGGAACACCATGTTCTGCTCCCTTCTCTCTGGACCAGCATTCATTTGGGAAATACCAAAGCGGGTGCTAGGGAGATTGCTCAGTGGGCGCTTTGCTTTGCAGACCTGCCAACTGGAGTTCAGATCCCCAGTATCCCCATAAATCTGTACATAAAAGTGGCACACTTGTATGTAATCCCAAAGTGCCTATGGCAGTGGGAGGCAGGGTCAGGGGAATTCTAACGCTCATAGGCCAGCTAGCCTTGCCTTCTGACCAGCAAATAAGACTGAAGGAAAGGACCAACACCCTGAGGTTGTCCTCTGACCTCTGCATGGGTACCATGGCACGCCTGTGCCCATATACACAAGCACACAAATACCAACATGGTTGGTGTCCCATGCTAAGTTAGCACAGCCAATTAGCAAAATATACTGACTTGTGTTTTTGTCGTGTGTGTAGGTGCGTACATGTGTGTGCATGTATGTGGAGGCCAGAGGACAACCTTGGTTGTTGTTTAAGCACTTGTCCATCTTTTTAAATTTTTTTATTTACTTGCAAGGAGAGAGAGAGAGAATGGGCACTCCAGGACCTCCAGCCACTGCAAACTCCAGATGCATGCACCACTTCGTGTACCTGGCTTTATGTGGATACTGGGGAATTGAAGCCAGGTTGTTAGGTTTTTCATGCAGGCTCCTGAACTGCTAAGCCATCCCTCCAGCCCCTCTGTTGCTGTCTTTTTTGAGACTGGGTCTCACTGACCTGAAATTCACCAAATAAGCTTGACTGGCTGGCCAGAGAGCCCCAGGGATCCACCTGTCTCCACCTCCTTGCTGGGATTACCATAAATGCCATGACACCCAGCTTTTTTACAGTTCTGGTAATAGAACTCGGATCCTCAAGCTTGCAAGGCAAGCAGTATCCCAAGATCCCTAATCTGAAGCTTTTTGAGCACTAACACGGGACCACCGTGGAACGTTCCATGCTGGCCTTACATGATAGGTCACAATGAGAACATGATACACTAAAAACATTGTGTAATATCACCTCCAATCTCTATAAAGTATAAGTGAACCATAAATGAATTTTGTGTTGAAACTCAAGTTCTAGCCAGGTGTGGTGGCATACGCCTTTAAATTCTAGCACTCAGAAGGCAGAGGTAGGAAGGATTGCTGTGAGTTCAAGGCCTGCCTGCCTTGCTAGTGCAAGATCCTACCTTGAAAAACAAAACAAGCCAGGCCGTGGTGGCGCACGCCTTTAATCCCAGCACTCAGATGGCAGATGTAGGAGGATCGCCGTGAGTTCGAGGTCACCCTGAGACTACATAGTAAATTCCAGGTCAGCCTGGGCTAGAGTGAGACCCTACCTTTGAAAAACAAACAAAAAGAAAGAAAGAAAGAAAGAAAGCAAGCAAGCAAGCAAGCAAGCAAGCAAGCTTAGATTCTGTTCCCAAGCTGTCTCATCATGCATATGTAAATATTCTAAAATCCCAAACCATATATTCAAGCCACTTTTTGATCAGGAATACTCAGCCTGTACTTTCCTGAGGCATAAAATACATACCTAATGTTTGGTGAAGAAATGAAATCTAGCTGGGTGTGGTGGCGCACACCTTTAATCCCAGCACTCGGGAGGCAGAGGTAGGAGGATCACCATGAGTTCAAGGCCACCCTGAGAATACAGAGTGAATTTCTGGTCAGCCTGAGCTAGAGTGAGACCCTACCTACAAAAAAATGAAAATAAATGAATCTAAATCTTTGTGGCCACGTAGGAGTGGTTGTCTGAGACATAGAGGTGCTGACAAGTCACCAGGGATGGTGACCAGTTGGGGAAATGCTTCCAAAGAATGCCACATGAAATTTGGTGTGTTGGTACACACCTATAATCCCAGCACTGAGGTGTCTGAGGCAGAAGGATCGCAAGTTATGCCTGGACTATATAGTGAGACTGTTCCCCAATCCCTTCTCCAAAGAGACCATGTGAAGCCTTGGTCACACTGAGGCAGGGACAAATATAAGAATGTGTCAGCTGGGCGTGGTGGCACACGCCTTTAGTCCCAGCACTCGGGAGGCAGAGGTAGGAGGATCACCGTGAGTTCAAGGCCACCCTGAGATTACATAGTGAATTCCAGGTCAGCCTGAGCTAGAGTGAGACCCTACCTCAAAAAAAAGACACCAAAGGAAAAAAAAAGTGTCAGTTCCCCCTGGTGGATCTTAAGACAACCGTATGGCTTCCTGCTATAAGGGAAGATGTGTGCTATCTTGTGACCTTAATGGTGGTGGTTGGAAGGTCCCAGGGATGGGTGGGAAATGTTGACACCCGCCTACCTGCCCATCCCCACTGGTGGCATTGTTCCCCCGGAGGTTAACCCCTTGTTTCCCCTGCGCTGGAAGCTCCCCACAGTTTGTGTGGGATGAGCACTCATGGGGTGCTCTGTAGAGTAAGCGGGGGAGCGTGTGTTCCTCATGGGTCATGCCAGCCAGTCTCCCTCTTGCTGCCTTCACTTTTACTTAATGCTCCCACCTCAGATGGCCTCACCTACTGCTACTCCTTTGACGTCTCAGAGCAAGTAGCGCTGAAGCTCGACCACAAGCTCCCCTTTAGCCTCCTGAGGAGGATGTCCATGTTCAAGTACGTCTCCAGTTCTTCAGCTGAAAGAAGAGCAGCCCAGAGCCGGAGGTAAGTGGTCAACTCCTCCTTCACAGTCAGTTTGCTGTTTTGTTTTCTTTCATTCAGTTTATTTTAATTTATTTCTTTATTTAAGGGGGGAGCAAATAGAGAATGGACACACTAGGACCTGTAGACACTGCAAACAAACTCCAGACACATGCGCCACCTCGTGCGTCTGGCTTTAAATGGGTACTGGGGAATTGAACGTGGGTCTGTTGGCTTTGCAGACAAGTGCCTTAGCCGCTAAGCCATCTCTAGCTCTCATTTTCCTCCTCCTTCCTTCCTCCTTTCCTTCTTCACTCACTTCCTTCCTGTTCATTTGTGGG
This sequence comes from Orientallactaga sibirica, assembly GCA_036365145.1. Taxonomy (NCBI): domain Eukaryota; kingdom Metazoa; phylum Chordata; class Mammalia; order Rodentia; family Dipodidae; genus Orientallactaga; species Orientallactaga sibirica. Next base: position 2,210,533 of record JAEOAD010000889.1, read on the forward strand.
GGTTTTTGGTTGTTCTTGTTTTGTTTTGTTTTGTTTTGGTTTTGGTTTTGAGGTAGGGTCTCACTCTAGCTCAGGCTGACCTGGAATTCACTATGTAGTCTCAGAGTGGCCTTGAACTCACAGTGATCCTCCCACCTCTGTCTCCCAAATGCTGGGATTAAAGGTGTGTGCCACCACACCAGGCCTCATTTGTTTATTTGCAAGAAAAGAGAGAGAGAATCAGTGCACTAAGGCCTCTTGCCACTGCAAATGAACTCCAGATGCATATACCACTTTGGGCATCTGGCTTTACATGGAATTAAAACTGGCAGTCAGGCTTTGCATGCAAGCACCTTAAGTGCAGAGCTGTCTCTCCAGCCCAATTTTCTGTTTTTGCAGTGCTGAGGGTAGAAGCCGAGCCCTTCTACATAGTAGATAAGTACACTTCTATTGAGCTACCGGCTTCAATAAAACCCCCAGCCTTGGTTTTTGTTTTTAGTCAGGGTCTTACATAGCCAGGGGTGGCTTGGAATTCACACTCCTCTTGCCTTCTCCCCAGTTCTAGACTCAATCCGATGGCCAGCTTTCAGTCTCATTCTGAAAGCAACTCTAGGAGCTCTTAGAGGGTGTGGCTGGTTTATCTTGGGTGATAAAGGAGCTGGAGAGGGGCACACATTTTCACATCTATGGACAGCTGGAGGCTGTAGGTATAGCTCAATGCTAGAGCACCTTCCTAGAATCTCCCAGTGATGGGCTGTGGATGTGGCTCAGCAGTAGAGTACTTGCCCAGAATCCACGGAGCACTGGGTTCCAACCCCAGAACTTCAAAGAAGAAAAAAGTGTGTGCACAGATAACTCCGGAACACTCTCACTGCTCCCCACAGTGGAGAAGGAGGCCAGCAGGAGGGTTAGAGGGAAGGTATTTGAGGACGTCTGCGCGGAAGCCTGAGTCACTTTCACAGAGACCAACGAATGTTCTTAACTCTTCAGCATGTACGAGTACTCTGCAGATCACACTGGGCTGTGACATGTAGCTTTCATTAAAACCTCAGATAGGCTGGAGAGATGGCTTAGTGGTTAAGGTGCATGCCTGCAAAGCCTAAGGACCTGGGTTCAATTCTCCAGGTCCCACATAAGCCAGATGCACCAGGGGGCACACAGGTCTAGTGTTTGTTTGCGTGGCTAGCAGCCCTGGTGCGCCCATTCTCACTCTCCCCCTCTCTCTCCCCCCACCCCCGTCTCTAATTAATAAATAAAAAATAAAATAAAATCTTTAAAATCTCAGTCTGAATGGCAGATGATAGCACAGGAGACCTGAGAGTAGAGTTACGTGGCCGCTCAGCAAGAGCAGGTGAAGTTGTTTTCCAGTCCAGGTTTGTTTGTTCTCATGGGGTCACTTGCCTTCTTCCTGTAGAGGACACCAAAAAAGACAGTTGGGTGACCTATGTTTCCAGGTAACACAAAGTCAAAGGAGGAGCCCAGTCCAGGCCCAGCGCCTCCTGCCTGGAAGTCCCCAGCCCTTTCCTCTGCCCACCACTTGTGTCCTCTGGCTTTTGCCCCTGCTGAGATTTCACCACTGGGACTTTCCTTCTGTGGTCCCTCCCAAAGGACCTTCTAACAATCTGGAAGCCGCCACTGGCCTTCTCTGCCATCACTTAGCATTTGCCCGCCACTCCCAGTGCCGACCAGGAAGCTGTGTCCAAGTGCATGCAGCTGTTGTTGAAGCTTTTTCGTGCTTGCCACCAGCTCGATGCTATTTTTTTTAATTTTTAAAAAATTTTATTTTATTTTATTTTTGGTTTTTCGAGGTAGGGTCTCACTCTGGTCCAGGCTGACCTGGAATTAACTGTGTAGTCTCAGGGTGGCCTTGAACTCATGGCGATCCTCCTACCTCTGCCTCCCGAGTGCTGGGATTAAAGGCGTGCGCCACCACGCCCGGCTTTTAATTTTTAAAAATTTTTAAAAATGTTTTAAAAAATATTTTTAACTTTTTAAAACTTTTATTTATTTAAGCCGGGCGTGGTGGCGCACGCCTTTAATCCCAGCACTCGGGAGGCAGAGGTAGGAGGAAGAGAGGCCACCCTAGACAGTTAATTCCAGGTCAGCCTGACCAGAGTGAGACCTCACAAAAAAACAAAAAAAAAAACAAAACAAAACAAAAAAACTTTTATTTATTTATTTGCAAGCAGAGAGAGAGAGAAAGATAGAAGAGAGGCAGACAGAGAGCGAATGGACATGCCAGGGCCTCCAGCCACTGCAAATGAACTCCAGATGCATGTGCCCCTTGTGCATCTGGCTTATGTGGGTCCTGAGAATTGAACTGGGATCCTTTGGCTTTGCAGGCAAATGCCTTAACCACTAAGCCATTCCTCCAGCACCCCCCCCCCTTTAATTTTTATTTATTTATTTGCAAGCACAGAGAGTAAGATAGATGAGAGACAGAGAGCTCAGCTCGATGCTTTTTGAGCACATTTAATTCCAGGGAGAGCAGGCTGTTATACCTCATACCTGTTATGGCAGCACCTGGAAACCTGAGGCAGGAAGATTGAAAGCTTGAGGCCAGGCTGCACTACCTAAAGTGACCCTGTTTTTTCCAAAAAAAAAAAAAAAAAAAAAGAAAAGAAAAGAAAAGAAAATTAGGCATAGTGGCTCACGCCTTTAGTCCCAGCACTCAGGAGGCAGAGGTAGGAGGATCCCTGAATTTAAGGCCACCCTGAAACAACATAGTGAATTCCAGGTCAGCCTGGGCAAGAACGAGACCCTACCTTGAAAAAACAAAAAATAAAAAATCAAGGGCTGTGGGCATGGCTCATTGATAGTGTTTTTCTATCATGCAAGATTATTCTAGAAGGCAGGGAAGATGGATCAGTGGGCTAGAGTGCACCCTGAGTTTGATTCTCTAGCACCCATGTAAACAGCTGGGTATGACCACACACCCATAACCCCAGTCCTGTAACAAGAGGGACTCACTAATGAGCTAGTCTGAATAGAAAAAAACAAAAACAAAACCCAGCAGCTCCAGGTTCAACGACAGACTTTGTCTCAAGGAATCAAGTGGTAAGTGGTAGAGGCAGACACTCTGTGTTCTCACACACACATACATCATACATACACTTGCTACACATACTGCACACACAAAAATTCTGCTAGAATCTCCTAGAATCCTCAGGGTCTTAGAGTATAGAGCCCTTCCCAGAGAGTCCCCTGTGTGGTAGCAACCTGAGGCCAGCCCTGCTTACAGTCTTGCTGAATGGAGCTGCCCGCCAGGCCCCTAGACAGAGTCTCACCCTGGTTATTGTCGGCCTCCCTGAAGCCTTGGTGGGGACAACAGGTAGTCTTTCTTTGTTCCTCAGGGCCTGCTGCAGGCACCAGAACAGAACATGAACCAGTTGAGGTACATGCTTGTAGGAGATTGCTGAAGTGTGAAGGAGACAGAGGACCAGAACAGAACATGATGTTTTGCTTCCTGACACCAGGTCATGGAGGGCATTGCAACACACATGTTGATCTTTGTAAGATGGCCACGTGCAGTTTGTCTCTGCTTGATCTTGTTGACAGAGTTAGTTTGGTTTGGATATTGGGTTTTTGTTGTTTTGTTGGTTTTTCTTGTTTATTTGTTTGTTTGTTTTTCAAGGTAGGGTCACACTCTAGTCCAGGCTGACCTGGAATTCACTTTGTAGTCTCAGGGTGGCCTTGAACTCACAGCAATTCTCCTACCCTGCCTCCCAAGTGCTGGGATTAAAGGCGCCCGGCTGGTTTTTCAGTTCTTGTTGCACGCGTGATGTGCATGGGCAAACATGGTGTGTGGTGCCAGGGAACAACGTCAGGAACACCATCCACTCTTTGAGACAGGGTCTCTGGGTGTGGAGCTCACCAGTGAGGTGATACTGGCCAGCCAGCAAACTCCAGGGACCCGTCTGTCTCCGCCATCCCAGCACTGGGATTTACAGGTGTGTAGCACCATGCCCAGCATTTAATGTGGGTACTGGAACTCCAACTCAAGTCCTCATGTTTTTGAGGCAGGCTCTTTACCAATGGGGCTCACTCCTCAGCCCCTTTTCTGTTTTGTTTTGTTTTGTTTTTTTTTTGGAGAGAGACACAGAGGGAGACAGAGAGAGAGAGGGAGAGGAAGGCAGATAGAGAATGGGCGTGCTGGCAGCCTCTCAGTCGCTGTGAATGAACTCCAGATGTGTGCGCCTCCTTGTGGGCAAATGCAGCATTGCGCCCTTGCGTCACTTTGCATCTGGCTAAACGTGGGACCTGGAGATTGGAACTGGCGTTCTTAGGCTTAGCAGGCAGGCACCTTCACCACTAAGTCACCTCTCCAGCCCCCCTTTTCTGTTTTTACAATGCTGGGGGTGGAACTTCAGGCCTGGCATATGTTAGACAGGCATTCCACCACTGAGACCTGTCCTCAGCCTCCAAAAATAAAAGATTTTTTTCTCGAGATAGCCCAGGCTGACCTGGAATTCACTATGTAATCTCAGGGTGGCCTTGAATTCATGGCAATCCTCCTACCTATACCTCCCAAGTGCTAGGATTAAAGGTGTGCACCACCACGCCCGGCCAAAAGATTTTTTTTTTAAGAAAATATTTATTTATTTATTACTTTGGGCTGGAGAAATGGCTTAGTGGTTAAGCACTTGCCTGTGAAACCTACTGAAGCCAGATGCATAAGGTTGCTCATGCATCTGAAGCTAGAGCAAGACTGAGATTTCAAAACTACACTAAGTCCTTCTGTGGTCCCTCCCAAAGGCCCCTCTTTAACAATCTGGAAGTCTCACTGGCCTTCTGCCCAGGCTTAGCATTTGGAACTCCCAGTGCCACCAGGAAGCTGTGTCCAAGTGCATGCAGCTGTTGTTGAAGCTTTTTCAAAATTTTGCCACTGAAGCTCGATGGTATTTTTTTAATTTTTAAAAATTTTTTATCCCATTTTATTTTTGTTTTGAGGCAGAGGTAGACCTTATCTGCCACAGTAGTCCTCAGGGTGACTTGATGAGTCCTTCCAGGTCAGCGAGCTTTGGAGTTGAGACCGCGCCTCAAAAAAAAAAATTTTAATTTTTTAAAAATTTTAAAAATGTTTAAAAAAATATTTTTAACTTTTTAAAACTTTTATTTATTTAAGGGCATGGTGGCGCACGCCTTTAATCCCAGCACTGAGGCAGAGGTAGGAGGATCGCTGAGAGTTCGAGGCCACCCTGAGACTGCATAGTTAATTCCAGGTCAGCCTTGACCAGAGTGAGAAGCTTGAGGCCAGGCTGCACTACCTAAAAGTGACCCTGTTTTTTCCAAAAAAAAAAAAAAAAAAAGAAAAGAAAAGAAAAGAAAATTAGTATAGTGGGCTCACGCTTTAGTCCCAGCACTCAGGAGGCAGAGGTAGAGGATCCTCTGATTTAAGGCCACCCTGAAACAACATAGTGAATTCCAGGTCAGCCTGGGCAAGAACGACCCTACCTTGAAAAACAAAAATAAAAATCAAGGGCTGTGGGCATGGCTCATTGATAGTGTTTTTCTATCATGCAAGATTATTCTAGAAGGCAGGAAGATGGATCAGTGGGCTAGAGTGCACCTGAGTTTGATTCTCTAGCACCCATGTAAACAGCTGGGTATGACCACACACCCATAACCCCAGTCCCGTAACAAGAGGGACTCACTAATGAGCTAGTCTGAATAGAAAAACAAAAACAAAACCCAGCAGCTCCAGGTTCAACGACAGACTTTGTCTCAAGGAATCAAGTGGTAAGTGGTAGAGGCAGACACTCTGTGTTCTCACACACACATACATCATACATACACATGCTACACATACTGCACACACAAAAAATTCTGCTAGAATCTCCTAGAATCCCTCAGGGTCTTAGAGTATAGAGCCCTTTCCCAGAGTCCCCTGTGTGGTAGCAACCTGAGGCCAGCCCTGCTTACAGTCTTGCTGAATGGAGCTGCCCGCCAGGCCCCTAGACAGAGTCTCACCCTGGTTATTGTGGCCTCCTGAAGCCTTGTGGGGACAACAGGTAGTCTTTCTTTGTTCCTCAGGGCCTGCTGCAGGCACCAGAACAGAACATGAACCAGTTGAGGTACATGCTTGTAGGAGATTGCTGAAGTGTGAAGGAGACAGAGGACCAGAACAGAACATGATGTTTTGCTTCCTGACACCAGGTCATGGAGGGCATTGCAACACACATGTTGATCTTTGTAAGATGGCCACGTGCAGTTTGTCTCTGCTTGATCTTGTTGACAGAGTTAGTTTGGTTTGGATATTGGGTTTTGTTGTTTTGTTGGTTTTTCTTGTTTATTTGTTTGTTTGTTTTTCAAGGTAGGGTCACACTCTAGTCCAGGCTGACCTGGAATTCACTTTGTAGTCTCAGGGTGGCCTTGAACTCACAGCAATTCTCCTACCTCTGCCTCCCAAGTGCTGGGATTAAAGGCGTCGGCTGGTTTTTCAGTTCTTGTTGCACTGCGTGATGTGCATGGGCAAACATGGTGTGTGGTGCCAGGGAACAACGTCAGGAACACCATCCACTCTTTGAGACAGGTCTCTGGGTGGAGCTCACCAGTGAGGCGATACTGGCCAGCCAGCAAACCCAGGGACCCGCCTGTCTCCGCCATCCCAGCACTGGGATTTACAGTGTGTAGCACCATGCCCAGCATTTAATGTGGGGTACTGGAACCCAACTCAAGTCCTCATGTTTTTGAGGCAGGCTTTTACCAATGGGGCTCACTCCTCAGCCCCTTTTCTGTTTTGTTTTTGTTTTTGTTTTTTTTGAGAGAGAGACACAGAGGGAGACAGAGAGAGAGAGGGAGAGGAAGGCAGATAGAGAATGGGGCGTGCTGGCAGCCTCTCAGTCGCTGTGAATGAACTCCAGATGTGTGCGCCCCTTGTGGGCAAATGCAGCATTGCGCCTTGCGTCACTTTGCATCTGGCTAAACGTGGGACCTGGAGATTGGAACTGGCGTTCTTAGGGCTTAGCAGGCAGGCACCTTCACCACTAAGCCACCTCCAGCCCCCTTTTCTGTTTTTACAATCCTGGGGGTAGAACTTCAGGCCTGGCATATGTTAGACAGGCATTCCACCACTGAGACCTGTCCTCAGCCTCCAAAAATAAAAGATTTTTTTCTCGAGATAGCCCAGGCTGACCTGGAATTCACTATGTAATCTCAGGGTGGCCTTGAATTCATGGCAATCCTCCTACCTATACCTCCCAAGTGCTAGGATTAAAGGTGTGCACCACCACGCCCGGCCAAAAGATTTTTTTTTAAGAAAATATTTATTTATTTATTACTTTGGGCTGGAGAAATGGCTTAGTGGTTAAGCACTTGCCTGTGAAACCTACTGACTCCGGTTCAAGGCTTGATTCCCCAGTACCCACATAAGCCAGATGCATAAGGTTGCTCATGCATCTGAAGTTTGTTTGCAGTGGCGAGAGGCCTTAGTGCGCCCATTCTCTTTCCCCCCTTCTCTATCTGCCTCTTTCTCTCTCTGTCTCTCTCAAAAAAATAAAATAAAAAATTAAATCAGATCTTTCAGGCTGGAGAGATGGCTTAATGGTTAAGGCAGTTGCCTGTGAAGTCAAAGGACCCAGGTTTAGTTCCCCAGAACTCACATAAGCCCCTGGCATGCCCATTCCCTCCCTCTCTCTCTCTCTCTCTGCTTGCAAATAAATAAATAAAAATTATTTTAGGTCCAGGTCAGCCTGAGTTTGAGTGAGATCCTACCTCGAAAAACCAAAAAAAGAAAAAAGAAATATTTTAGGGCTGGAAAGATGGCTTAGTGGTTAAAGATTTGCCTGTGAAGCCTAAGGATCCTGGTTTGAGGCTTGATTCCCCAGGACCCACGTAAGCAAGATGCACAAGGTGACACATGCATCTGGTGTTCGTTTGCAGTGGCTGGAGGCCCTGGTGTGCCCATTCTCTATCTATCTGCCTCTTTCTCTCTGACACTCTCAAATAAATAAATAAAAATAAACAAAAAACTTATTTAAAAATATTTATTTATTTATGAGAGAGGCAGATAGAGTGAGAGACAGAATGGGTGCATCAAGGGCCTCCAGCCACTGCAAACAAATTCCAGCCACATGCCCCACCTTGTGTATCTGGATTACGTGGGTCCTGGGGAATCAAACCTGGGTCCCTAGGCTTTGCAGGTAGGTGCCTTAACCACTGAGTCATCTCCCCAGCCCAGCTTCAGAACCTGGTACCTAAAGTGCCCTGTACCTGGACTTAAGCAACTGCTTTGAAAGATCACGTGTTAGTTAAAATAAGTACAGATTCAAGCAAGTCACCAAGCAAACCTCCATGGTGTTGGCATTCAATTGGGCACATTTGGAACTTGGCACAAGACCTAAAGGACAAAACCCTCGCGTATTCCTGTCGTCCTCCCAGCATGTGGTCCGTGGTAGGGTCTTTTGTTCTTTTTCTGTGACATGGCCTTGCTGTGTAGCCCAGGCCGGCCTCAAACTGTGGCTCTTCCTGCCTCAGCCTCTCGGGTGCTGGGATAACAGGTGTGTCACCATGCCAGCTGTGGTGGGGTCTTTAACTTAGCATGGACAGCTCTTCCATCTGTCCCGCCAGCTCCTGTGGCCAACAAGTCCTCCCTCTTGGTCTATGGCAGAAAATTCCTGCCATACGTTGTAGGACCGAGCCCTGTGTCATTCTGTGAACCCACACAGGTATGTGAACAGCAAAGCCAGTCACAGCACACTGCCTGCTGCCACCCAGTCCTGTCCCTCCACATGCTTACTGTGCTACTAAGTGGCCTCTGTCACAGCCTCAGTGGTCCTTCATACCACTGCCTCACTCACTGGCCATCTGTTTTGTGTTATAATCAACCTTTCAGCAGGGCCTAGGTTTCGTCACAGCACCACACGAACCAGCCATGGAAGAGGAGGCTTGTAATCCTGGCACTTGAGTTGTAAAGGCAGGAGGATCAGAAGTTCATGATCATTCTCAGCTATATAATGAGTTTGAGGCTAGCCTGGGCTACTTGAGATGGCTTTCTCAAAAAAAAAAAAAAAAAAAAAGTAGCCAGGTGTGTTGGCATACGCCTTTAATCCCAGCATTCAGGAGGCAGAGGTAGGAGGATCACCATGAGTTTGAAGCTACCCTGAGACTACAGAGTGAATTCCAGGTCAGCCTGGGCCAGAGTGAGACCCTACCTTGAAAAAAGCCAAAAAAAAACAAAAAAAAAAAAAAACCCACACACAATACCGGGAGTAGTGGTACACGCCTTTAATCCCAGCACTTGGGAGGCAGAGGTAGAAGGATTGCTGTGAGGCTACCCTGAGACTACATAGTGAATTCAGGTCAGTCTGGGCCAGAGTGAGACCCTACCTTGAAAAGCCAAAATAAATAAAGCCCACAAGACAACAAAAAGAATCCCCCTTTCTCCTCACTTGGAACCTAGAACACAGGGCAGCCTCCCCCATTTCTGGAATGACCAGGTCACTGCCAACACAATAACCATTCTCTCTCATTCCTTTCCAGGTTGAACCCTGTGCCTGGCACCTACCCCACACAGAACTGCCACCCTCACCTGTCCCCAAGCAACCCTGTCACCCTGATACAGCATAACAGCAATCAGAATGTGACCTGGCCAGGCTGCCCTCCTGGACACAGGCCCAGCTTGCCTCCGTACCAGCCTGCCTCTGGCCTGTGCTATGTGCAGAACCACTTTGGTCCAAACCCCACCGCCTCCAGCAAGTACCCAGCTTCTGCAGGGACCTCCCAGGGGGTACAGCTTCCCAACCCGGTCAGCTGTGCAGGCACAGTGTATCCCGGGGCCCTGAACACCCCAGGGGCTGCAGACTCCAAGGAGTTCTCCAGGGTCACCATGCCCTGAGACAGTCTCTAGGGCAGGCATCCCACATTGTGGCCTTCTGAGGAAGGTTGTATCTGAGCGAAGATTTTCTCGACAAGAATTATTTATTGAAGCTGAGCTTAGCGGCATAAGCCCATCATCCCAGCTACTTGGGAGGATGAGGCAGGAGGATTGAAAGTTCAAGGCCTGCCTGGGCTATATATATATGGCAAGACCCTGCCTCAAAATGAAAAAAAAATTGTAAAGAGAACTAGGGATATGGTTCAATGGTAAGAGTGCTTGCCTAGTATGTGGAAGGCCCTGGGTACAACCCCCAGCACCAGTAAAAAAAGGGGTGAATAATTATTTATTGAATACCTCCTGTGTGCCAGGCTCTGTCAAGTACTTTGATAAATATCCCTATTTCCATCTCGCACTTATGGCAGCTCTGTAAAGTAGGATTTATTGAGCCAGTTTTCACATACAGGAAGTAACTGGGCATGGTGGCTCATGCCTATAATTTTAGCATTCAAGAGGCCGAGGTAGGGTTGTCCTGAGTTTGAAGCCAGTCTGGGCTACAGTGTGCAACATTGCCTCAAAAACAAATAAGGGAAGTGAGACACTTCCGGGGTTCCGTGGAGTCTCAAGGCTGTTGAGGCACAACCGGGGCTCTCGGTCCTGGTCCAGCATCCTGTCCTGGGCTCGTGGAGGAGAAGATAGACATAGTAGTCAGCAGCTGCCGAAGGCTCTTACCAGCCCCACCAGTCCAACCCCAGTGTCTTGTGTCTGTGTGCTGAGCATCCCTCGGGCCTGTGTAATGTTATCTACCTGCTGCCTCAATACCTGCGGCACAGCATACCGGTGGCCCATTGTGTCAGTTACCTTTGGATTAAAAAAAAAAAAAAAAAAAAAAAAAGCCTGCAAAGTGCCAATGGAGTTGGAGTGTGCCTTCTTTACGGTCAGCCAGAGGAAAACGGTGCCGTGTTTTGGGCAAAGAAATGTGCCGAGTGGTGAGATAAAGGCTTAAGGAACCAGGATCACTTCAAAGTTAAAGCTCATGCCCAGTGGGTCAGGAGTAGAGACCTGGGCTAGAGATGTAACTCGGTCTGAGTTACACCCCTGGAACTCCACAGAATGGACATAGTGATGCGTGCCTAGAATCCCCGCGCTGGAGAGGTGGAGGGAGGAGGATCAGAAATTCAAGGTCATCCTTGAGCCTGGGCTGGAGATGCTATCAACAATAAGAGTTGGGCAGAGGTAGGAGGATGGCTGTGAGTTTGAGGCCACCCGAGAATACATAGTGAATTCCAGGTCAGCCTGAGCTAGAGCGAGACCCTACTTCAAAAAACAAAACCAAAACAAAGAAAAGCTGGGCCTACTGGTGCATGCCTTTAATCCCAGCACTTGGGAGGCAGAAGTGGGAGGATCACCGTGAGTTCAAGGCCACCCTGAGACTACACAGTGAATTCTAGGTCAGCCTAGGCTAGAGCAAGACCCTACCTCAAAAATCAAAAAAAAAAAAAAAAAAAAAGTTGGGCCAGAGAGATGGCTTAGTGGTTAAGGCACTTGTCTGCAAAGCCTAAGGACCCAGGTTCTATTCCCCAGTGCCCACATAAGCCAGATGCACAAGGGGGCACAAGAGGAAAGGAACAGCTCTAGTTTATCTTCTTGTTGTTTAATTTTTTTATAATTAAAAATTTTTATTTATTTGAGAGAGAAATAGGAAGGGGGGGAGAAAGAGTGGGTGCACCAGGGACTTCAGCCACTGCAAATGAACTCCAGATGCATGCTCCCCTTTGTACATCTGGCTTATGTGGATCCTGGGGAATCAAACCTGGGTCTTTTGGCTTTGTAGGCAAACGCCTTAACCACTAAGCCATTTCTCCAGCCCAATAATTTTTATAATTTTAAAAAAACTTTTATGCTTGTTGTTTAATATCTCGTCAGTGTCACTCGTCAGCCAGGAGCTGGTTTGTGAGTGAAACCACGAAACATTGGCAAGCAGTGAAGCCCCTCTGGTATAGAGCAGGCCATTGGAAACCTGGTCAGTCCAAAGAGAAACATGTCACTGTGGTCAGCCACAGTGGCGGGTCCTCAAGAGTGGGCCATGTCAAGAAGGCTTGTCAGGCAGACCTGTAGTCCCAGCTACTCAGGAGGCTGACGCAGGGAGATTATAAGTCTAAGGACTGCCTGGGCTACAGGATGAGTTCAAATGCAGCCTGGGCAAAAGAAAAAGTAAAAAGAGGGCTGAGAGATGGCCTAGAGGTTAAGGGGCTTGCCTGCGAAGCCTAAGGACCCAGGTTTGATTCCCCAGGACCCACGTAAAGCCAGATGCACATGGGGGTGCATGTGCTTGGAGTTTGTTTGCAGTGGCTAGAGGCCCCGTGTGTCCATTCTCTCTGCCCCACCTCTAATAAATATATAAATTGAGGGCTGGAGAGATGGCTTAGTGGTTAAGGTGCCTGCCTCCTAAGCCTAAGAACGCTGGTTCCAATTTCCAGCGGTTCCAATCTCCAGGTCCCACGTTTAGCCAGATGCAAAGTGATGCAAGGGAGCAATGCCACACTTGACCACAAGGGGGCACACGTATCTGGATTTCGTTCGCAGCAGCTGAGAAACTGCTGGAGTGCCCATCTCTGTCTTCCTCGCTCTCTCTCTCTCCCCCCCGAATAAATATATAAATTGAAAAAGTAAAAAGAAAGCTGGGCGTGGTGGTGCACACCTTTAATCCCAGTGCTCAGGAGGCAGAGGTAGAGGATCACCATGAGTTCAAGGCCACCCTGAGACTACATAGTGAATTACAAGTTAGTCTAGACTAGAGTGGGACCCTACCTGGAAAAACAAACAAACAAACAAACAAACAAACAAACAAACAAACAAACAAAAGTAAAAAGAGTCCTGGGAATATAGTTCAGGGTAGAACACCTATCTAGAAGCCCCCAGTGAGGGATTGGGGATGTGGCTCAGCAATAGAGCTCTTGGCTAGATACATACATACCCCACATGTATTTCAGAGGACTTTCAGGGCAGCCCAATCCTCTCTAATTGTGTGTCCCAAGTCTGCAAAGCGTCACTGAATCTGTACCCAGCCTGGTGCTGGGGGCCAGGAATATTCCAGGAAGGTAAACTGCACATGTGCTGGGACTCCAGCATGAGCCTGCCTCTCAATAAATATTTGTCGAGCAAATGAATGAATAGGTAGATGATCCCTGGCCTGGGTTGCTCAGACTAGTGGGGAAATGGACAAATAAAGAACCAGGGGCTGGGGAGACAGCTCAGCAGATAAGAGCACTTGCTAGCAGCACAAGCATGAGACTCTGACTTTGACCCCCCTCGCCTCACCCACTGCCCAGCACTCACGTTAAAAAGCTGGGCATTAGAGCCAGGTGTGGTGGCGCACGCCTTTAATCCCAGCATTTGGGAGGCCAAATTAGATTACTGAGTCCCAAACCAGTTTGGGACTACAGAGTGAGTTCCGGTCACCCTAGGCTAGACTGATACCCTACGTCAAAATAAAACAGAGAGCTGGGTGTGGTGGCGCCCAAGCACTTTTAATCCCAGCACTCAGAAGACAGGAGGATAGAGGATAGCCATGAGTTCGTGGCCACCTTGAGACTACATAGTGAATTCTAGGTCAGCCTGGGCTAGAGCGAGACCCTATCTTGAAAATCCAAAAATAGGCTGGAGAGATGGCTTAGCGGTTAAGGTGTTTGCCTGCAAAGCCAAGGGATCCTGGTTCGATTCTCCAGAACCCACATTAGCCAGATGCATAGGGGGACGCATCGCATCTGGAGTTTGTTAGCAGTGGCTGGAGGCCATTCTCTCCCTCTCTCTCTGCCTCTTTTTCTGTCTCAAATAAATTATATATATATATATATATATATATATATATATATATATATATATATACATATATATATATATATATATATATATATATATATATATATATATATTTTTTTTTTTTATGAGGTAGGGTCTCACACTGGTCCAGGCTGACCTGGAATTAACTATGTAGTCTCAGGTGGCCTCAACTCGGCGATCCTCCTACCTCTGCCTCTTGAGTGCTGGGATTGAGGCATGCGCCACCACGCCCGGCTATATATATATTTTAAAAAAAGAAAATCCAAACAAAAAAATACATAAAGAGGGAGAGAGACTGGCTCAAGGAAATAAGGCAGAAGAGTGATAGAAGAGGATACTGGATATCCTCCTGTGGTCTCTGCACGCATGTGCAGAGTACACATATCTGCACCCACATGTGCATATACCACACATACACTCCCCCACAGCCCCCCCCCAAAAAAGAAAAATAATAGACATGTTGGGTGGGCTCAGTGATAAAGCACCTGTCTTATGCATAAAGCCCTAGGTTCATTTCTTCCAGCCCAGGAAAATGATAAGCTAGGGTGAGGCAGGAAGGGCAGGAGGGGGAAGGGAAGGGAAAGGAAGGAAGGGAAGGCAGAAACAATTGTAGCCAAGAAACTGGGTAACAGGAGCCGGGTGTGGTGGTGCACGCCTTTAATCTCAGCACTCGGGAGGCAGAGGTAGGAGGATCGCCATGAGTTCGAGGCCACCCTGGACTACATAGTGAATTCCAGGTCACCCTGGGCTAGAGTGAGACCCTACCTCGGAAAAAAAAAAAAAAAAAAAGGAAGAGAGATGGCTTTGAGGTTAAGGCACTTTGCGCTGGCTAGAGGCCCTGATGTGCCCTTTCTCTCAGTTCTCTTTCTCTCAAATAAAAATAAATTGCTAGGCATTGTGGCACATGCCTTTAATCCCAGCAGGAGGAGGAAAGGTATGGAGGCTGTGAGTTTGAGGCCACCCTGAAACTACATAGTGAATTCCAGGTCAGCCTGGGCTAGAGTGAGACCATACTCCAAAACCAAAATAATAATAATACTGAAACCAAGTGGCATCTGGGCTTAATGATAGAACACATTTGCTAGCCCTTGCAGAAGTATTGGGCGTGGGGTGGGTGGGTGGAGAAATGGCTTAGTGAGTAAGGCATTTGCCCTGCGTCAAAGGACAGGTTCAATTCCCAAGACCCACGAAGCCAAAATGCATAGGGGCACATGTCTGAGTTTGTTTGCAGTGGCTAGAAGTCCCATGCGCCCATTCTCTCTCTCTCTCTGTTTCTCTTCTCTCTATCTCTCTCTACTTGCAAATAAATAAATAAAATTTTTTAAAAAGAAGTATTCAGGGTGTGTAGGAGAACCTTTGCATCCCAGCAACAGGAGGCAATGACAGGAGGGTCATAGGTGATAAGGATAATTTTGCTACTGAATTTAACCCTTCCAGGAAAGAGGTACTGGGCCCAGGCGAAAGCTATCACTCTGCATTCCCAGAAATCTCTCCCCAGCACTTCTTACCACTGCAGCCAGTTTCCACACTACCTGTGCCCAGCTTCACCACTCAAATAAATTATATATATATATATATATATATATATATATATATATATATATATATATATATATTTTTTTTTTTTTTTATATGAGGTAGGGTCTCACACTGGTCCAGGCTGACCTGGAATTAACTATGTAGTCTCAGGGTGGCCTCGAACTCTCGGCGATCCTCCTACCTCTGCCTCTTGAGTGCTGGGATTAAAGGCATGCGCCACCACGCCCGGCTAATATATATATTTTAAAAAAAGAAAATCCAAAAAAAAATACATAAAGAGGGAGAGAGACTGGCTCAAGGAAATAAGGCAGAAGAGTGATAGAAGAGGATACTGGATATCCTCCTGTGGTCTCTGCACGCATGTGCAGAGTACACATATCTGCACCCACATGTGCATATATCACACATACACTCCCCCACAGCCCCCCCCCAAAAGAAAAATAATAGACATGTTGGGTGGGCTCAGTGATAAAGCACCTGTCTTATGCATAAAGCCCTAGGTTCATTTCTTCCAGCCCAGGAAAATGATAAGCTAGGGTGAGGCAGGAAGGGCAGGAGGGGGAAGGGGAGGGAAAGGAAGGAAGGGAAGGCAGAAACAATTGTAGCCAAGAAACTGGGTAACAGGAGCCGGGTGTGGTGGTGCACGCCTTTAATCTCAGCACTCGGGAGGCAGAGGTAGGAGGATCGCCATGAGTTCGAGGCCACCCTGGACTACATAGTGAATTCCAGGTCACCCTGGGCTAGAGTGAGACCCTACCTCGGAAAAAAAAAAAAAAAAAAAAAAAAAAAGGAAGAGATGGCTTTGAGGTTAAGGCACTTTGCGCTGGCTAGAGGCCCTGATGTGCCCTTTCTCTCTAGTTCTCTCTCTTTCTCTCAAATAAAAATAAATTGCTAGGCATTGTGGCACATGCCTTTAATCCCAGCAGGAGGAAAAGGTAGGCGGATCGCCGTGAGTTTGAGGCCACCCTGAAACTACATAGTGAATTCCAGGTCAGCCTGGGCTAGAGTGAGACCCTACCTCCAAAAACCAAAATAATAATAATACTGAAACCAAGTGGCATCTGGGCTTAATGATAGAACGCATTTGCTAGCCTTGCAGAAGTATTCGGGCGGGGGTGGGTGGGTGGAGAAATGGCTTAGTGGTAAGGCATTTGCCTGCGAAGCCAAAGGACCCAGGTTCAATTCCCCAAGACCCACGTAAGCCAAATGCATAGGGGCACATGTGTCTGGAGTTTGTTTGCAGTGGCTAGAAGTCCTGGCGCGCCCATTCTCTCTCTCTCTCTCTGTTTCTCTTCTCTCTATCTCTCTCTACTTGCAAATAAATAAATAAAATTTTTTAAAAAAGAAGTATTCAGGGGGTGTGGTGGTGGAACCTTGCATCCCAGCAACAGGGAGGCAATGACAGGAGGGTCATAGGGTGATAAGGATAATTTTGCTACTGAATTCTAACCCTTCCAGGAAAGAGGTACTGGGCCCAGGCGAAAGCTATCACTCTGCATTCCCAGAAATCTCTCCCCACAACACTTCTTACCACTGCAGCCAGTTTCCACACTACCAATGCCCAGCTTCACCAGCTGGGGGCAGCAGAGAAGCAGTAGCCTCAGAGGCAGGTGGTGCTCTGAGGTTACTGGTGGAGAAAAGGTTTCCAGCCTCGACTCCATCCCAGAGCCTGAAGGGAAGCAGATCTGCAGATAGAGAAAACCATGTCACCTGTGCAAAGGCAAGGGAAGCCAGGGGCAGGGCTGGAAAAACAAGCACAGAGCCTGGGAGGGTAGGTAATGTAAGGGTTAAACTGTAATAGTAGCTCCAGGCTCAGGCAAGAAATCTGGTGAGCTGGAAGCTAGAACACCAGGCTCAGGCAATGAAATCATGAATTTTATCACTTGGAGATCAGGCCCCCTCCCTGCCCACAGGTGCCTTGATGCCTTCTAAGGCTGTCCCTTAATCTTAGGGACCTCCACTTGGATAAAGCTGGATCCTTTGATTCACCAGAGAAAAAGAATTTCAAGGGGCTGGAAAGATGGCTTAGCGGTTAAGGCGCTTGCCTGCAAAGCCAAAGGACCCAGGTTCAATTCCCCAGGACCCACGCAAGTACAATTGGGGGGGGGACATGCATCTGGAGTTCGTTTGCAGTGCCTGGAGGCCCTGGCGTGCCCATTCTCGCTCTCTCAAATAAGTAAAGAAAATAAAAATTTAAAAAGAATTTCAGGGGCCTGGGGAGATGGCTGTGTGGGTAAGAGCGCTTGCTGTGCAACAGGAAGGTCTGAGTCCAACCCCGGGCACCTATATAAAGAGATGTGCATAACCTGTCGGGCGTGGTGGTACACGCCTTTAATCCCAGCACTTGGGAGGCCAAGGTAGGAGAATCGCAGTGAGTTTGAGGCCAGCCTGAGACTACAGAGTGAGTTCCAGGTCAGCTTGGGCTAGAGCAAAAAGATGCACAGTTGTGTATGCTTATAACCCTGGTGCTGAGAGAAGCTGAGGCAGGATTGCTAGAGATGAAGGGGAGGGGCTGGGAGATGGCTCAATGGATAAAGGGCTTGTCATGCAAGTGTGAGGACCAGAGTTCAGACCCCCTCCCAGCACCCCCTAATGCCCAGCAGATATGGTAACCCTCTATGATCCCCACTCTCAGGACGTGGAGACGGGATTCTGGGGCATGCTGGCTAGTTAGACTAACTGAACAGGGAAACTCTGGGTTCAACTGAGAGACCCTGCCTTAGTAAATAAAGTGGAGAGTTGCTGGGTATGGTGGCACACACCTTTAATCCCAGCACTGGGAAGGCAAAAGTAGGAGGATTGCTGTGAATTTGAGGCTGGGACTGCAGAGTGAGTCAGCCTGGGCTACAGTGACACCCTGCCTCAAAAAAAAAAAAAAAAACAATAATAATAAAGTGGTTGGGGAGATGGCTCAGCAGATGAGATGCTTGCCTGCAAAGCCTAACGACCTGGGTTCGATTCCCCAGTACCCACATAAGCCACATGAACAAGGTAGCGCATGCATCTGGAGTTCATTTGCAGTGGCTGGAGGTCTTGGCGAACCTGCTCTCATATTCTCTCTCTCTTCTTTCTCCCTCTCTCTTCTCTGCTTGCATATAACTAAATAAATAATGAGGGCTGCAGAGATGGCTTAGCGGTTAAGGCGCCTGCCTGCTAAGCCTAAGAACGCTGGTTCCAATCTCCAGGTCCCACGTTTAGCCAGATGCAGTGACGCAAAGGCGCAATGCCGCACTTGTCCACAAGGTGGTGCACGCATCTGGATTTCGTTCACAGCAGCTGAGACACTGCTGGCGCGCCCATTTCTGTCTCCCTCTCCCTGTTTCTCTCTCCAAAAATAAATTAAAAAAATAATAAATAAATAATGAAGTGGAGCTGGGCGTGGTGGCGCACACCTTTAATCCCAGTACTTAGAAGGCAGACGTAGGAGGATTGCCATGAGTTGGAGGCCACCCTGAGACTACATAGTGAATTCCAGGGCAGCCTGGGCCAGAGTAAGATCCTATCTCGAAAAACCAAAAAAAAAAAAAAAATTTAATTAATTAATGTATATATGTAATAAAGTAGAAGATAATCAAGGAAGATCCCCAGTGTCAACCTCTTGCCTCCATATACAAACACATGTATGCCTACCTTTAGTACATATATATATACCCACCTGCATACACACACACACACTCAGTCATTCCCTCCCTCATCCTCTCCCCTTTTTTATTCCTTTTCTTTCACTCCTGCAATACCTCACACTCATTCTTCCCCACACTCTCCATATCGCTCATTCACTCCGTTTCCCTCGTCAAATGCTTACAGAGCCCCTGCCTCATCCTGTCCTTAGCACAGGGCCTGTGCATCCCAAGCTGACCAAAGTCTCGGCCCAGTCCAGCCTAGCAAGAGAGCCAGGCGCCTGCAGTAACCCCAAGAGGCCCAGCTCCTCTGGGGGAAGCTTCTCTTCACATCCTGCGGAACGTAGCAGAAGGAGTGGACAGCTGGTCTGCTGGGGAATGCTGTGGCCGACCTTGGCCTTGAAGACCACTAGGCCTCTCCAGAATGGAATTTGGAGAAGGCGAGGGAGGTGCGGATGTGCTCAGCCAGCCTGGCCTCAGAGGCTACACAGGGCCAGCAAGAAGAGACAGACATGGCCAGGCGTGGTGGCGCATGCCTTTAATCCCAGCACTTGGAAGGCAGAGGTAGGAGGACTGCCGTGAGTTTGAGACCACCCTGAGACTACATAGTGAATTATTCCAGGTCAGTGTTGGTTAGAGTGAGACCGCCCTCAAAAACAAACAAAAAAAAAAAAAAAGAAAGAAAGAGAGAGAAAGAAAGAAAGAAAGAAAGAAAGAAAGAAAGAAAGAATGAAGAAGAGACAGACGTGAACGTGGAGAGACCTCAGTGGCCACAGTGGGAAGGACCTTGTGGGCCTATGATTTCAAAGATCATCATGACCATTGTTTTCCTTTCTTGTGTGTGTGTGTGTGTGTGTGTGTGAATTTCTATGTAGTGTATGTGATATGTATATATATGTATTTAAATGTATGTGGGCCCACCTGTGCAGGTGTGTGTGCATGTGCATGCAGAGGCCAGAGGTAGATGTTGATGTGTGTTCCTCAATCCCTCTCCACCTTGGCTTCTTTCTTTATTTCTTAATTTTTATTTTTTTGCTTTTTCAAGGTAGGGTCTCGCTCTAGCCCAGGCTGACCTGGAATTCACTATGTAGTCTCATGGTGGCCTTGAACTTACGGCAATTCTCCTACCTTTGCCTCCTGAGTGCTGGGATTAAAGGCGTGCACCTCCATGCCTGGCTTTTTTTCATTTTTGTTTTTGAGACAGGGTCTCACTTTATTTTTTAAGATATTTTATTTACTTATTTGCAAGCAGAGAGAAAGAGAGATAGATAGATAGAGAGGATTGTGTGTGCCAGGGCCTCTAGCTAGAGCAAACAAACTCCAGATACATGTGTGACTTTGTGTATCTGGCTTTAGCTGGGTACTGGGGAATCGAACCCAGTTAAGTTTGCAGGCAAGTGCCCTAACTGCTGAGCCATCTCTCTAGCCAGGATCTCACTTTAATCCAGGCCTGAAACTTTCTCTAGAGCTCAGACTGGCCTCAATGATCTCAGGAATTGTACTACCTCAGCTGGGATTAAGGTGGGGCCATCACACATAGCTTCCACCTTTTTTGGGTGTTGTTTTTTCCAAGTAGGGTCTCGCTCTAGCCCAAGTTGACCTGGAATTAAAGGTGTGTGTCACCATGCCTGGCCACCTTATTTTTAAAAATATTTATTTATTTAAAAGAGAGAAAGAGAGAGAGAGAGAGAGAGAGTATGGACACATCAGGCCTCTAGCCACTGCATAGGCACCACTTGTGTGTCTGGCTTAACGTTGGTACTAGGGCATTGAACCTGGGCAGCCAGTCTTTGTGAGCAAGCACCTTTAACCACTGAGCCCTCTCTCTAGCCCCTCTACCTTATTTTGCTTTTTTGTTTGTTTGTTTTTTATTTTTCAAGGTAGTGTCTAACTCTAGCCCAGGCTGACCTGGAATTCACTATGGATTCGTAGGGTGGCTTTGAACTTACTGAGATCCTCCTATCTCTGCTTCCTGAGTGCTGGGATTAAATGCGTGCGCCACCACACTTGGCTCCCTTTATCTAATTCTGCTAGACTAGCTAGCTAACAAGCCTTGGGGATCTACCTGTCTCCACCTCCCTAGTGCTGTAATTACAAGTGCACAATACCATATCTAGTATTTTTAAAATATTTTATTTATTTATTTGAGAGAAAGGAAAAGAAAGCAGAGAGAGAGAGAGAGAGAATATGAGAGAATGGTCATGCCAGGGCCTCTAGCCACTACAGACAAATTCTAGATGCATGCGCCACCTTGTGCATCAGGCTTTGCTTTGTCGGTAAGGACCTTAAACACTAAGCAATCCCTCCAAGAGCCACCCCCTCCCCACAATTTCTAGTATTTTATTTGACTGCTGTGTTCTGAACTCTGGTCCGCGGGCTTATGAGGCAAGCACTTTACCCACTGAGCCATCTCCCCAGCCCCCCCCTTATCCGCATAACCTTCCTTTGTTCCTCCTACTGTGCACTGGCTGGGGTCTAGGAATCCTGAGCAGTGGTCTCTCCCAGCTGCCTAGGCAGTCAAGTCACACTTAACAGGTAAGGCTGTTCCTTTTAACACGCTTGAGACCTCTGTCAAAGGACGAGCCAGGCCTCTTAGGGCTTCCTAGCTTGCCATGTGACAAACCACTCTGTCCTGTGCTCAACCAGGGACATTCCTGTGGCTGGCAAGGTTCTGGAGTCCCCTGTTTGTACTTCACTGTCCCCCTCACTTCCGTGTGGGCCTGTCTGCTATCTTCCAAGGATCCAAGTGGATGGGCAGGAAAAGACGGGAGCCTGGGTAACCCGCACTTCCTTCTTCACCTTCTTTTTTTCTTTTTGTTTGTACAAGGTTAGGGTTTTACTCTAGCCCAGGCTGACCCAGAACTCACTATATAGTTTCAGGGTGGCCTAGAACTCACAGCGATCCACCCACCTCTGCCTCCTGAGTGCTGAGGTTAAAGGCGTGCGCTACCATGCCTGGCTTCCATCTTTTTTTTGTTTTGTTTTTTTTTTTCTTTGTTTTTTTGAGGTAGGGTCTCACTCTGGTCCAGGCTGACCTGGAATTAGCTATGTAGTCTCAGGGTGGCCTCAAACTCATGGCGATCCTCCTACCTCTGCCTCCCGAGTGCTGGGATTAAAGGCGTGCGCCACCATGCCTGGCCCTGTTATATTTTTTTTAATTTTTATTTTTTGGTTTTTTGAGGTAGGGTCTCACTCTAGCTCAGGCTGACCTGGAATTCACTATGTAGTCTCAGGGTGGCCTTGAACTCATGGTGATCCTCCTACTTCTGCCTCCCCAGTGCTGGGATTAAAGGCGTGCGCCACCACGCCCAGCTTGTTTTGTTTTTTGTTTCTTTCAAAATAGGGTCTCTCTCTAGCCCAGACTGGCCTGGAACTCATGACGATCGTCCTACCTCTGCCTCCCAGGTGCTGGGATTAAAGGTGTATGCCACCAGCCCCCAATTCCCAAAGGCTTTGCCAGGGAAGGAAAGTTCTCTGCTGTTTTGGCCCTACATGCTGGGGGCAGCATCTAAGCTTGTGTCCCTCCCATCCTGGAAGGGAAAACAGCAGTCTGAGCAGCAGATGTGCACCCTGACTGTCTTCTTATCTGGCAACTGAGATGGAAGAGGGAGGAGAGAAAGGATCTGGGCCTTTCGAGGGGTGGCAAGAGGAAAGGGAAGTAGGGCCTAATAATGCCCCCCCCCTTATCAACCCTTCTCTGGGAGGTCCCAGGGAATGAGACAGGAATGTATGGGAGACTGTGGACATCACAGGATGAGTTCCACATGGTAGCAGGAGTGCCAATGTAAAGTGTTGAGCAACAAGAGCACATGCCATGCTTGAACCCAGGGTTTCCTGCATGTTAAACAAGTTCTCTGCAGCTGAGTCATGGGGGGACCTTCACTGGGGGATTCTAGGCAGGAGCTCTACCACTGAGCCACGCCCCCAACCCCTCACTGGGGGATTCTAGGCAGGTGCTCTACCACTGAGCCACACCCCAGCCCCTCACTGGGGGATTCTAGGCAGGAGCTCTACCACTGAGCCACACCACCAGCTCCTCACTGGGGGATTCTAGGCAGGAGCTCTACCACTGAGCCACACCCCCAGCCCCTCACTGGGGGATTCTAGGCAGGTGCTCTACCACTGAGCCACGCCCCCAGCCCCTCACTGGGGGATTCTAGGCAGGAGCTCTACCACTGAGCCACACCCACTGGGGATTCTAGGCAGGAGCCTACCACTGAGCCACGCCCCAGCCCCTCACTGGGGATTTGGCAGGTGCCCCACACCCCCAGCCCACACTGGGGGATTCTGAGCCAGCCCCAGCCCCTCACTGGGGATTCTAGGCAGGTGCTCTACCACTGAGCCACGCCCCCAGTCCCTCACTGTGGGATTCTAGGCAGGTGCTCTACCACTGAGCCAGGCCCCCAGCCCCTCACTGGGGGATTCTAGGCAGGGCTCTACCACTGAGCCACGCCCCCAGCCCCTCACTCTAGGCAGGGGGACGCCCCAGCCCTCACTGGGGGCAGGTGCTCTACCACTGAGCCACGCCCCAGTCCCTCACTGGGGGGGAGGGCTCTACCACTGAGCCAGGCCCCTCAGGGGCTCTACCACTGAGCCAGGCCCCCAGTCCCTCACTGGGGGGAGGTGCTCTACCACTGAGCCACACCACCAGCTCCTCTAGGCAGGAGCTCTACCACTGAGCCACACCACTGAGCTCTACCCAGGCCCCCAGCCCCTCACTGGGGATTCTAGGCAGGGCTCTACCACTGAGCCACGCCCCCAGCCCCTCACTGGGGGATTCTAGGCAGGTGCTCTACCACTGAGCCACACCACCAGCCCCTCACTGGGGGAGTCTAGGCAGGAGCTCTACCACTGAGCCATGCCCCCAGTCCCTCACTGGGGGATTCTAGGAAAGCCCAACACCACCGAGCTACATCTCCAGCCCTCTTTGTATTTTTTTTTTTTTTTTGAGACAGTGTCTAAGCTGCCTAGGCTGTCCTTGAATTTGCCTGATAGCCCAATCAGACTTTGAACTTGTTTTTTTGTTTTTTTTCATGTTTTTATTTGTTGAAGTTAGGGTCTCACTCTAGCCCAGGCTGACCTGGAATTCACTATGTAGTCTCAGGATGGCCTTGAACTCACCGCAAGCCTCTTACCTCTGTCTCCTGAGTGCTGGGATTAAAGGTGTGCACCACCATGCCTTGCTAAACTTGTGATCCTCCTACCTTAGCTTCTCAAATAGCTGGGATGACAGGCCTGCAGCATTAAGCCAGGCTGGAAATCATTTCTGTAGTAGAGAAACACCCTCCCCAAGGCAAACTTGGCAAGGGGGCACACATGACTGTGCAACAAGGCCCTTGGAGTGTGCTGATGTAGTCCCAAGAGGAAAAGAGGCTCGCCCAAAACTGCATTAGGAGTGGAGGAACTGCTATTTGCACACCTCCCACAGTGAAAGCCAACCTGGCCTGGCACCTTAGCCCTGCCTTGACTTCTACACATTGTGGAGTCTAGGCCACAATGTGCATGAAAGAAACAAGGCAGGTGAGGGGGCGGGGGGAGGGATGCTCTGCAGGTCAGAAGCTCCCAGGCGGCTTCTGCACCTGAAGAAGCTCAGCTTTCCTGAGAACCGAGGCAGGCGAGTCAGGTTGCAGTGGCGGAAACTGGAGACTAGGAGCTGGAGCTCAGATGGTGGCCCACCCACTGGGCTTGGGGGTAGTTCAGCCCTCACCAGGCTGGGAAAAGGGAGATCTCAATGGGATCTGGAGAGAAGCAGAGAGGGGAGATGGGCTTCGTTCTCCCAGCGGCCGCTCTGCAAGCATCTCTGGCCCAGCCCTGGGAGGCAGAAGCCCTTGTCCCTAACTTCTTCCCCTACCACGGCAGGAAGAGACTTGACCTGTAAAGTCAGTCATATGTTTGTTTGTGACAGGGTCCCCACTGATGGCCCAGGCTGGTCTGGGAACTCTCTCTGGGATCCTGTCCCCTCATATGTAATAAGTCACATGCATTCTGAAATATCACTTGGGAGTCTCTGGTCCCGGCTCCCCCTGCTTTTCAGCCCTACTCCTGCCAGTCCGGGGGAGTTGTCATTTGGCCTCTGGCCTGGGGCACAGAAAGTCATAGTGACTCTAGTGACGAGTGAGGACACCAAGTTGTTGCCTCCTGGTGCCGATGGTCTCAAATAGTTTTGTTTCCTTTTTGAGACAGGGTCTCATGTAGTCCAGGCTGGCCTCTGCTCCCTTTGTAGCTGAGGATGACCTCGAGCTTCTGATCTTCCTGCCTCCACCTCCCAAGTGTTGGAATTACAGCCGTGCTCCACCACACCCGGGTTATTCAGTGCTGGAGACGGAACCCAGGCTGCAAACACTCTACCAACTGAGTCGAGCCCCAGCCTGAGTGGTCGGTCTGTTGTGCAACCTCGCCCTTCCTCACACCCCTCCAGATTCATTGTCATGGGGAGAACATGCAGTCCTTGGCCTTGTGACAACTCTCTGAGTGCCAAACATCTCAGACCATCTGGCCATGAGGTCTAGACAGTCACAGGACGCCTTCTACCATTGACATTCCCCGGATTCCAGGGAGAAGAGGAGCTGCTGGGTTAACACCCTAGGGGCGGACGTGGCAGGGAGCGTGTTCTGGGTGCAGGCAGGCTGGGTCTTCTCTACTGGGCCACTGAATTCAGGGCTTCAGCAAAGGGCCAAGTAAGGCAGGCTCTGGCCTCAGGACCATTGCAGAGTTGCTCTTCCTACCTGCAGGGTTCACCCCCAGATATGTGCAGGGCTCTTGCAATTGGCCTGTTCAGATCTCAGTTTAATTTTCCCCTCAATCAGAGATACCTTCCTGGACTACCTTATCTCAAACAACACTGAGATCCTTTAGTCTCCTTTATTTTATTTATTTATTTATGGTTTTTTTTTTTGTTTTTTTTTTTTTGGTTTTTCGAGGTAGGGTTTCACTCTGGTCCAGGCTGACCTGGAATTCACTATGTAGTCTCAGGGTGGCCTCGAACTCATGGCAATCCTCCTACCTCTGCCTCCCGAGTGCTGGGATTAAAGGCGTGCGCCACCACACCCGGCTTTATGGTTTGTTTTTTGAGGTAGGGTCTCACTCTAGCTCAGGCTGACCTGAAATTCACTACGTAGTCTCAGGGTGGCCTCGAACTCACAGTGATCCTCCTACCTCTGCCTCCCGAGTGCTGGGATTAAAGGCGTGTGTCACCACCCCCGGCTCTCCTTTAATTTTTTAAAACTATTATTTATTCATTTTAAAAATTATTTGCAAACCAAGAGAGACAGGGAAAGAATGGGCCCAATAGGGCCTCTTGCCACTGCAAACAAACTCCAGATGCACATGCCTTTTGTTTTGTTTTGTTTTGTTTTGTTTTTGTTTTTTGATGTAAGGTTTCATTCTAGCTCAGACTGACCTGGAATTCACTACATAGTCTCAGGGTGGCCTCGAACTCATGGCAATCTTCCTACCTCTGCCTCCCGAGTGCTGGGATTAAAGGCATGCACCATTACGCCCGGCACACACACACCATTTAAATTATTGTTTTACTATTGACAACTTCCATAATTATAGACAATAAACCATGATAATTCCCTCCCACCAACTTTCCCTTTTACAACTCTACTCTCCATCATATCCCCTCCCCCTCTCAATCAGTCTCTCTTTTATTTTGATATCATCAACTTTTCCTCCTGTTATACTGGTCTTGTGTAGGTAGTGCCAGGCACTGCAAGGTCATGGATATCCAGGCCATTTTATGCCTCGAAGAGTGCATTGTAAGCAGTCCTGCCCTTCCTTTGGCTATTTCATTTTTTCTTGCCAAACACAGGCCATTTTGTGCATCTGGCTTTACACAAGTACTGGGAAATCAAACCCAGGCCAGCAGGCTTTGCAAGCAAGTGCCTTTAAGTACTGAGCCATCTCCCTAGCCTCCATTATTCATTTTTGAGACAGGGTCTCACCTAATCTAGGCTGGCATCAAACTTGAAATCCTCCTTAGGATACAGCTCAGTGATAGAGTACCTACTTACAATCCCCCAGTGAGGGGCTGAGGGCATGGCTCAGTGATAGAGCTCCTGCCTAGAATCCCCCAGTGAGGGAGTGGGGGTGTGGCTCAGTGGTAGAGCTCCTGCCTAGAATCCCCCAATGAGGGGCTAGGGGCATGGCTCAGTGGTAGAGCTCCTGCCTAGAATCCCCCAGTGAGGGACTGGGGGTGTGGCTCAGCAGTAGAGCTCCTGCCTAGAATCCCCCAGTGAGGGGCTGGGGGTGTGGCTCAATGGTAGAGCTCCTGCCTAGAATCCCCAGAATCCCCCAGTGAGAGGGCAGTGGGCTGTGGCTCAATGGTAGAGCACCTGCCTAGAATCCCCCAGTGAGGGGCTGGGGTGTGGCTCAGTGGTAGAGCTCCTGCCTAGAATCCCCCAGTGAGGGGCTGGGGGTGTGGCTCAGTGGTAGAGCACCTGCCTAGAATCCCCCAGTGAGGGGCTGGGGTATGGCTCAGTGGTAGAGCTCCTGCCTTGAATCCCCCAGTGAGGGTCTGGGGACTTGGCTCACACTTCAAGCATGTGCAAGGTCTTAGACTTCAATTTCCAGTACCAGAAAAGAAGAGGAATGTTGGTTAAAACCAAGTTTGGTGTGCGGCACAAGCACTGGCGAGGCTAGGGTTAGACAGAGCACAAATTCAAGGCCATTTGGGCTACATAGTGAGGAGACCCTGTCTCAACCACAAAACACAGTGAGGATTGAATCCAGATGGCAGCATGCCAAAGCCCTGGGTACAGACTCATCTGCTGGGGAACAAGGCCCTGGGAAATGTGGTCACTGGCTGAAAAATAAACATTTCCTCTCCAGCAGGACAACAGTGCTGGGTGAACAGCTTTCTCAGTTCCTCTAGGCCTGACCTGTCCTTTGTAGTGACAGCCCAGAAACTCTGACCCTAGAGTGAACAGGGGCTGGATAGAAGGTTCTTGGGGAAAATCGAGAAAGGCAGATCAGGGCAGCTGTTAAGATAGGGAGAGGTGGCACGGTGGCACATGCCTTTAATCCCAGCACTCTGGAGGCTGAGGTAGGAGAATGTGAGTTCGAGGCCAGCCTGAGAGTACATAGTGAATTCTAAGTCAGACTGGGCTAGGGCAAGATCCTACCTCAAAAAAACCCCCCAAAATTAAAATTAACTTAAATTAAAAAACCATTGGGGGCCAGGCGTGGTGGTGCATGCCTTTAATCCCAGCACTTGGGAGGCAGAGGTAGGAGGATCGCTGTGAGTTTGAGGCTACCCTGAGATTACAGAGTGAATTCCAGGTCAGCCTGAGCTAAAGTGAGACCCTACCTTGAAAAACAAAACGTATGTATGTATGTATGTATGTATGTATGTATGTATGTATGTATGTATATATATATATATGGAGACAGAGAGAGAGAGAGAGGGAAGCTAGGGAGACGACTCAGTGGGTAAAAGCCCTGACCATGTCCGTCTGATGACTACAGTTTAGAATCAGGATTCTCAAAACCTATGTCTCTTACATCTCCTGATGCACGTGGGTTCTGAGAATCCTGAAGCCCATGGACCAGCTAGTGTGGCATTTACAATAGCAACCCAGAAAGACTGTCTCAAACAAAGGTGGCGGACAAGGACCAAACTCCCCATGATTTTGCTTAGACCTCCACACATGTACATGGAAGCATAACGTCCCCCCACATGCACACATACGCACTTCCCTGCCTCCAAGTGGGTCTGGCAAGGCCATTTCTCTCATCCAGTTCACTTTGTAGTTCTCGCTCTCTCTGTATACATGTGCCTGCACGTATGTATGCATGTGTGCGGTTTTGTGCAATCCAGTCCCTATTCCTGAGCGGGGGTCCTCAGTGGTCCCTGGCTCTCTCGGAGCCATGGAGGAATATTAGTTTAGAGATCCATTTCTTCCCAATTAGATTACTCCCTGGGGCCCTGGAGTTCTCAGCCCAAAGGACCCACAGCTTGGCCACAGAGACTGTGTGAACCCTTTTTCAGTCCATTCTCCTGAGAAAATGGACTGTTTGCTGGGGTGTTGAGCCCCAGTAAGTGGTGTCCTCCAGCTAGCCCCCACCTCCCAATTTTCCCACCATCTTCCAAAATAGCACCACCTGCTAAGGACCAAACATTGAGCACACTAGCCTGTGAAGACAGTTCACATAAAGTCACAATACTGGGAGATCCTTGTCCTTTCTCTCCTGGGTGCCAAGGCTTTTCTGCTTCCACAGTGTCTCAGTTACATAAAAAACTAATGAAGCCGGGCGTGGTGGTGCATGCCTTTAATCCCAGCACTCGGGAGGCAGAGGTAGGAGGATTGCTGTGAGTTCAAGGCCACCCTGACACTACATAGTGAATTCCAGGTCAGCCTGAGCTACAGTGAGACCCTGGCAAAAAAAAAATTAATGAGATAGGAGCTGGAGAGATGGGTCAGCAGTTAAGGCAATTGACTGCAAAGCCTAACAACCCAGGTTTGATTTCCCAGTACCCACATAAAGCCAGATTTACAAAGTGGTGCACATATCTGGAGTTTGTTTTCAGTGACTAGAGGCCCTGGTGCACCCATTCCTTCCCTCTCTCTCTTCTGTCTCTCTCTCTCTGCTTGTAAATAAATAAATAAAATATTTTTTTTGAGGTAGGGTCTCACTCTAGCCTAGGCAAAATATTTTTTAAAAATTAATGAAAAGGGGCTGGAGAGACGGCTTAGCAGTTAAGGTGCTTGCCTGCAAAGCCAAAGGACCTGGGTTCACTTCCCCAGGACCCACGTTAGCCAGATGCACAAGGTGGCACACATGTCTGGAGTTCATTTGCAGTGGCTGGAGGCCCTGGCATGCCCCTCTCTCTCTCTCTCTCCCTCTTTCTCTCTGTCAAATAAATAAATAAATAAAATGTTTAAAATAAATAATAAATAAAAAAATTTTTTAAAAAGAAAAAATGAATGACATATACAAGACCTGCAGACATGGCCTCTTCCTACCGCTCCAGTCTCTGCCCCTGCCCTCCAGTGAGCATGACTTGAGCTTTGACAAGTGTTCTTAAGCTTGATCTGCTTTTTTTTTTTTTTTTGGTTTTTCAAGGTAGGGTCTCACTCTAGCTCAGGCTGACCTGGAATTCACTATGTAGTCTCAGGGTGGCCTCAAACTCATGGCAATCTCCTACCTCAGCCTCCTGAGTGCTGGAATGAGAGGTGTGTGCCACCACGCCTGGCCTGCTTTTTTAAAAAGTATTTTATTTTCATTTATTTATGACAGAGAAAGAAGGGGAGGGAATGGGCATTCTAGGGTCTTCTGCCACTATAAACAAACTCTGGACACATATGCCATCTTGTGCATCTGGCTTATGTGGGTTCTGGGGTGTCAAACCTGGATCTTTAGGCTTCACAGGCAAGTGCCTTAACCACTAAGCCATCTCTCCAGCCCCTGCTTTTTTTTTTTTTTTTGGTATGTCTGCAAAACTCCTGGCATCCTTCAAACACTACCTTCCAGTTTCCTCCTTGGAAGTCAAGAGCAGTCATTCCATCTCTCCCCAGACACTCAGCGTTGTTTTGTTTTGTTTTGTTCTGTTTTTTTTAAATTTATTTTTATTTTTTAATTATTATTTTTTTATTGACAACTTCTATACTTACATACAAAAAACACATATTTCCCTCCCCTCCCCCATTCCACTTTAGAACTCCAATCTCCATCATATCCCTTCCCTCTCTCCATTAGTCTCTCTTTTTTTTTTTTTTTTTTTTTTTTTTTTTTTTTTTTGGTTTTTCGAGGTAGGGTCTCACTCTGGTCCAGGCTGACCTGGAATTAACTATGTAGTCTCAGGGTGGCCTTGAACTCTCGGCGATCCTCCTACCTCTGCCTCCCGAGTGCTGGGATTAAAGGCGTGCGCCACCACGCCCGGCCCTTAGTCTCTCTTTTAATGTGATGTCATCATCTTTTTCTTCTATTTTGAGGGTCTTGCAAAGGTTTAATGTGATGTCATCAGGCCATTCCTTTTTTTTTTTTTTTTTTTTTTTTTTTTTTTTTTTTTTTTTCTTCTATTTTGACTCTGGTCCAGGCTGACCTGGAATTACTAGGCACTCTCAAGGTCATGGATCGGCGAGGCCAATTTCTGTCTGGGCAGTTGCATTGTAAGAAGTCATACCTTTCCTTTGGCTCTTCTATTCTGTCCGCCCCCTCTTCCACAATGGTCCCTGAGCCTTGGAGGGTGTTTTTGTTCTGTTTTTTGAGACAAGGTCTCATGTAGCCCAGGCTGGCCTTGAGCTCACCATGTAGCCAAGAATGACCCAGAACTCCTTATCCTTCTGCCTGTCCCTCTGAATTGCTGGGATTACAGGCATGCAACTGGTTTATGTGGCACTGTACTGACAAAGCCACATCCCCAGCCCCGTGTTTAAAAAGTATATTTATTTTGTTCTTATTTATTTATTTATTTATTTATTTATTTATTTATTTATTTTTATTGACAACTTCCTTTATTGTAGACAATAGCCCATGGTACTTCCCTCCCTCCCCCCACTTTCCCCTTTGAAACTTCACTCTCCATCATATCATCCCCCTCTCAATCAGTCCCTCTTTTAATTTTGATGTCATCATTTTTTCCTCCTATTATGGTGGCCTTGTGTAGGTAGTGTCAGGCACTGTGAGGTCATGGATATCCAGGCCATTTTGTGTCTGGAGGAGCACGTTGTAAGGAGTCCTACCCTTCCTTTGGCTCTTACATTCTTTCCGCCCCCTCTTCCGCAATGGACTCTGAGCCTGGGAAGATGTGATAGAGATGTTTCAGTGCTGAACAAACTGTCCCTTCTTCTCAGCACCATGGTGCCTTCTGAGTCATCCCAAGGTCACTGCCATCTGAAAAGAGAAGCTTCTCTAACCAAAAGTGAGAGTAGCATTCATATACGGGTGTGGACATTAAGAGAAGTGCTTACTGGGCAGTTTGGTGAGCATAGTATATACATTTAGCCAGACACCAAAAGATGTTACACCTCTAGGGCTCATGACTACCTCTGTTGTATGTTTTCAATATCAGGGATGTATTCCCTCCCATGGAGTGGGCCTCCAGGCCAATTAGAGAGCAGTTGGTTTCCCCATAACAGACATGCCACTATTGCACCCGTTGGCTCATTTGGCCTGGCTGGCAAAATTTAAGGCTTGCAGCGTCCACTGTTGAGTACCTTCACTGGTGATTTCTCTCTCTCCCATTGAACTGCATGCAGCGTAGCTTTTTCCAACTTTCTGTCAGCTGGTCCACATGGAGGAGGCTTTCAGCTCAGCTCTAGCAGGATTTCTCAGTGACCTTGCCACCTAAGTATGTGGAATCTTCAGCAATAGGGTCTTACCATCTATTCCTGGTGGGAAACCAGGGGCCTTGGCAATGGCCTATAATGTTTTGGGGGCTATCAGGGACCTCCCTAGCCAACGACTCACAGGAAGGTATCCCATCCCTGGCACTGAAATTTTTCTAGTAACAATCTATGGCTTCTGAGTGTTCCATTGTCCAGAAAAGTAGGTTTCCATATGACTTATTTATATCCTCTTAGATTTCGATTAGCCCTCCCTCCACCTTTCCTTTACTCAATCTCTTCCCCTGACCTCACTTAGGCCTTTTCACTCCCATTAATCTGTTCTTCTATTTACGTATATACAATACCATCCTATTAAGCCCCCCTCCTTCCCTTTCTTTAAAAAAATTTTTTTTAATTTGTTTTATTTTTATTTATTTATTTGAGAGTAACAGACAGACAAAGAGAGAAAGAGGCAGAGAGAGAGAGAATGGATACACCAGGGCATCCAGCCACTGCAAATAAACTCTAGATGCATGTGCCACCTTGTACATCTGGCTTATATGGTACTGGGGAATCAAGCCTCAAACTGGGGTCCTTAGGCTTTACAGGCAAGCGCTTAACCACTAAGGCATCTCTCCAGCCCTCTCCTTCCCTTTCTATTCCCTTTATATCCCCTTTCTAGCTTACTGGCTTCTACTACTGGGTTTTATTCCTACTCACGTAGAAGTCCAATCATTTGTAGCTAGGATCCACATATGAGAGAGAACATGTGACGTTGGCTTTCTGGGCTTGGGTTACCCCATCTTTTTAATTAATTTATTTTTAAATATTTTTTATTTTTAATTATTTATTTGAGAGCAAGAGAGAGAGAGAGAGAGGCAGATAGAGATAGAAAGAATGAGAGAATGGACACGCCAGGGCCTCCAGCCACTGCAAAGGAACTCCAGATGCATGTGCCACCTTGTGCATTTGTCTCACATGGGTCCTGGGGAATCGAACTGTGGTCCTTTGACTTTGCAGGCAAGTGCATTAACCGCTAAGCCATCTCTCCAGCCCTAATTTATTTTTTGTTAAGAACATATTTTTTGGTTTTTTGGCAGGTAGGGTTTCAGCATCCTGGTCCAGGCTGACCTGGAATTGCCTATGCAGTATCTCAGGGTGGCAGATGGCTCAAGTCAGACTCCTGACCTCTGCCTCATAGAGTGCTGGGCCAGAGGCTCTGCAGTGTGAACCACAAGAATGCTCCGTTCTGTTGTCCGCCTGCCCTAATTTATTTTTGTTAAGAACATACTTTGAGAGATGGCGGTATTTGCTTCAATCCAAAGATCCCAGTTCAATCTCCAGCTGGCCTAGTCCTCTCTATGTAGTGCAGGCTGACCTCTACCTGCAGCTATCCCCCTGCTTCAGCATCCTAAGCGCAGGTGACATGCGTGGACTATCTGCTGCCTGATGACAGAAAGCATGCAGTGGAGGATGGGAAAGATCAGATGGTAAACTTCCAGATGGCAGAAGTCAGACTCCAGTTTGAGTTGGCATCATTCAGGACATTCCATGGAATGATGGCCAGAGGCTCGGGCGCAGTGTGAACGGTCTCAAGAATGCTCCGTTCTGTTGTCCACAGAACTGTTTCTTTTTAGGCAAGCGCCTTAACCGCTGAGCCATTTCTCCAGTCCAGAACTGGTTCTTTAAAAAAATATTTTATTTATGGACTGGAGAGATGGCTTACCGATTAAGGTATTTGCTTGCAAAGCCAAAGGATCCCAGTTCAATTCTCCAGGACCTACATAAGCCAGATGCACAAGGGAGGCGCATGCATCTGGAGTTGGTTTGCAGCAGCTGGAGGCCCTGGCATGCTCATTCTCTCTCTCCCCTTCTTTCTCTCTCTCAAATAAATAATAAATAAAATCTAGTAAAGAAAAATATTTTATTTATTTTGCCGGGTGTGGTGGTCCACACCTTTAATCCCAGCACTCAGCACTCGGGAGGCAGAGGTAGGAGGATCGCTGTGAGTTTGAGGACACCCTGAGAATACATAGTGAATTCCAGGTCCGCCTGAGCTAGAGTGAGACCCTGCCTTGAAAAACCAAAAACTAAAATTAATATATATATATATATATATATATATATATATATATATATATTATTTATTTATTTTATAGAAAAAGAGAGGGAAAGAGAGAATGGGCATACCAGGGCTTCCTGACTCTGCAAACAAACTCTAGATGCATGTGCCACTTTGTGCATCTGACTTTACACGGATACTGGCGTATTGAACCTGGGCATGCAGGCTTTGCAAGTAAGTGCCTTTAACCACTGAGCCATCTCTCCAGCCCCAGGACTGTTTCTTTCTCCAGCCCTGAGCCTCCATTTCTTTCTTTCTTTCTTTCTTTCTTTCTTTCTTTCTTTCTTTCTTTCATTTATTTATTTATTTATTTATTTATTTTTGGTTTTTCGAGGTAAGATCTCACTCTAGTCCAGGCTGACCTGGAATTCATTATGTAGTCTCAGGGTGGCCTCAAACTCATGGTGATCCTCCTACCTCTGCCTCCCAAGTGCTGGGATTAAAGGCGTGCGCCACCACACCCGGCCTATTTTTTTAAAAAAAGAAATGGAGGCCCAGAAGTGGCATAAGTTCTTTGAAGCCATAGGCAAGTGAGACTGATGGGGTTCAGATGGCTCCAGAATTTCTTGTATCTGATGCAGGGTTATGAGCCCCCAAGAAAGGACTTCAGGGAGCTGAAGAGGTCATCTATTCCCTGGGAGCCTCATTCCATTACTGGACACCCTAGGAACCATGAACTTGGTGGATGAGATTGCTGCTTGGTGGACTAGCCTCAGCTGTGCCCACAGTGCCTGGCAGAGCACTCAGGGTTCAGATGCCATGGCCACAACCCAGACCCTTCCTTCCATAAAGAACCATGGTGAGGCTTAAGCCCTGGAAAACCAATGCAGCTTTCAGCATGGGACCTGGCCCAGCTGGTTGGCTATCCTTGAGGTGTCTATACTGCCAGCTGCCCAGCTAGGTACCTCCCCAGCACCAGGATAGGAGACCCCAAGGCATTTCATTTGGGCCAGAGATTGGGGTGCTCTCTTCAGACTCTTCAAGGGCAGCATTGAGGCATAGTGGTGCATACTTCGTAATGCCAGCTACTCAGAATCTGAGGCAAATTCAAAACCAACCTGAACTACATAGTCAGATATTTCCTCAGAGTAAGATTTTGTCGTTGTTTTTAAAGGAGTGGAGGGCTGGAGTAGATGGCTTAGCAGTTAAGGCGTTTGCCTGCAAAGCCAAAGGACCCAGGTTTGATTCCCCAGGACCCACGTTAGCCAGATGCACAAGGGGGTGCACACATCTGGAGGTCGTTTGCAGTTGCTGGAGGCCCTGGCGTGCCCATTCTCATTCTCTCTCTCTAATTCTAATAAATAAATAAAAATAAAATATAAAGTAGTGGAGGCTGTGGCTCAGTAGTAGAGCACTTGTCTCGTGCATGGGAGGTCACGGGTTCCTTTCTATCCCCAGT
This sequence comes from Orientallactaga sibirica, assembly GCA_036365145.1. NCBI lineage: Eukaryota > Metazoa > Chordata > Mammalia > Rodentia > Dipodidae > Orientallactaga > Orientallactaga sibirica. The sequence continues at coordinate 2,246,120 of JAEOAD010000889.1, forward strand.
CTGGGTGGCAGTGGGGGCTCAATGCAGGAGGTGCTTTCTTCATACTAAAGGTGTGTTCAGGCACAAAATATACTGGCAGTCTAGGATAAGGAGGGAGTGTATTGGACTCTCTCCTTCTCCAGCAAAACAAAACACAAATTAATCTCACTTGAAAAACATGTTCTGGGTTGTTTATTTCTTCCGTGGGGCCCTAACATCTTCTTTTTCTCTTGGCCTGTTTGACAGAGCCACCTTGTCAAAACAGTGAGAATAATCCTGTAATTGTCCCTGAGGTTGGACAGGAGGGGCCTGATCAGGTTTCTTCCTTGTGGGACAATGACCCCACCACCACACACACCCCAGAAGTGTAGAGTTTCTTGCAGGCCCTGAAAGTTGATTGTGGAGTGAAAAACCTCTGTCAGCCCAAATGACACAGCAACCTGCCCCCCCCACCACAAAAATGCATGAGAGCTTTGTGAAAATTCTGAAAAACATCCCAGTACACACCTGTAAAACCTGCACTCAGGAGGGTGAGGGAGAAGGATCTCCGGTTTGAGGCCGGTGAAAGGCTCAGTGGTAGCTTATATGCTTGAGTCTCTGGATTCAACCCCCAGCACAACAAAACAAAACAAAACCCAGCAGTGATTGCTGACACGGGGTTGTTTCATTGCCAATTTTTTTTTTTTTTCTTTTCAAGGTAGGGTCTTGCTCTAGCTCACACTGATCTGGAATTCACTATGCAGTCTCAGGATGGCCTCAAACTTGCCATGATCCCTACTTTGGCCTCTCAAGCACTGGGAATAAAGGTGTGCAACACCACACCCAGCTTGGTTTTGAGTCAGTGGGTTTATTAAGGATCTAGCAAGCAAGAGTAGAAGAGGACAGAGCACATAGCAGAGGAAGGGCCGAGCATCAAGCTGGGCACTGAACAACGTTGGGCAGAGATGACTGGAGGAGCCCTTCTGGGTGATGGAAAAGCAGATGGCAAGCAACAGAGACATAACAGAACATCAGAGTGACACTCGTGACATCTGGCAGAAATGACTAGGGAAATCCCATTTAAAAAGTCAGCTGGGCTGGAGAGATGGCTTAGTGGCTAAGGCGCCTGCCCCCTAAGCCTACGAACACTGGTTCCAATCTCCAGCGGTTCCAATCTCCAGGTCCCATGTTTAGCCAGATGCAAAGTGAGGCAAGGGCGCAATGCCGCACTTGACCACAAGGGGGCGCACACATCTTGATTTTGTTCACAGCAGCTGAGACACTGCTGGCATGCCCATCTCTATCTGTCTCCCTCTCTATCTCTCTCTGTTCTCTCTCCAAAAAAAAAAAAAAAAAAAAAGTCAGCTGACGCCAGGCGTGGAGGCACACGCCTTTAATCCCAGCAGAGGTAGGAGGATCGATGTGAGTTTGAGAGTACATAGTGAATTCCAGGTCAGCCTGAGCTACTGTGAGACTTTCCCTTGAAAAACCAAAGCAAAGCAAAGCAAAGCAAACAAAAAAACAAACAAACCTCGGGAAGCAGAGGTAGGAGGATCGCTGTGAGTTCAAGGCCACCCTGAGACTACATAGTGAATTCCAGGTCAGCCTAGGCTAGAGCGAGACCCTACCTCGAAAAACCAAACAAACAAACAAAAAAATCAAATAAGTTGGAGAGATGGCTTAGCGGTGGAGGTGCTTGCCTCCAAAGCCTAATGAAGAAAGGTGAACAGGTGATTGTTTGCAGTAGCTGGAGGCCCTGGTACACCCATTCTTTCTCTCTCTCTGCTTGCAAATAAATTTGATATATATATATATTTTAAAAGTCAGCCAGGGGCTGGAGAGATGGCTTAGCACTTAAGACACATGCCTGCAAAGCCTAAGGGCCCAGGTTCAATTCTCCAGGTCCCATGTAAGCCAGATAGATGCACACGGTGGTTCGTGCATCTGGAGTTTGTTTGCAGTGGCTAAGGCCCTGGCACACCCATTCTCACACACACACACACTCTCTCTCTCTCCCTCAAATAAATAAATAACTAAAAATAAAATCTTTTAAAAAGTCAGCCGGCAGTGGTGGCACACATCTTTAAACCCAACACTTGGGAGGCAGAAGTAGGAGGATCACTGTGTGTTCATGACCACCCTGAAACAACATAGTAAATTCCAGGTCAGCCTGGGCTAGAGTAAGACTCTACCTCCAAAAAAGCAAAACAATAGCTGGGCGTGGTGGCACAGGCCCTTAATCCCAGCACTCGGGAGGCAGAGATAGGAGGATCACCATGAGTTTGAGGCCACCCTGAGACTACATAGTGAATTCCAGGTCAACCTGAGCTAGAGCGAGACCCTACCTTGAAAAAAAAAAAAAAAAAAAAAAAAAAAAAAAAAAGCATCTGTTCTGAAAATGAGCAGTCTTTTTTTCTACTTGTTTTGAGTCCCTAAACAATACAGTCTAACAATTTGCATATCATTCACATTAAATTAGGTATTATCAGTAACCTAGAGTTAAGTTAAAGTTATAGAAGGATGTGTGTAAGTGCTATGCATATACTATAACATTTCAAATTCTTTTAAAAGTTATTTATTTATTCGAGAGAGAAACAGAGACAGAGAGAGAGAATTGGTGCGACAGAGCCTCCAGACGCATGTGCCACATTGTCTGTCTGGCTTACATGGGTACTGGGGAATTGAACCTGGGTCCTTGGACTTCTCAGGCAAGTGCCTTAACCACTGAGCCATCTCACCAGCCCATCTATGCCACTTTATATAAAGGACCTGAGCATCCTGAGGTGTTGATATCCACAGTGGCAAGGGAAGAGCCCTTGAATGAATCCTCCCTGGATATTAACAAATGACTACATATGAAAATTGTAACTAAAACTGCAATGAGTGCTGAGTATGGTGGCACGTACCTGGAATCTCAGCCCTCGGGAGGCTGAGGCAAGAGGATTGCTTCAAGTTTGAAGCTAACTCTTTGTGTGAGGAGCACTGGGAACCAGATCTAGGGCCTCATACATGCTTTTCAAGTGGTCTACCACTTAACCACACTCTGTCCATTCACTGGGGGATTCTAGGCAGGAGCTCTACCACTGAGCCAGATCCCCAGCCCCTCACTGGGGGATTCTAGGCAGGAGCTCTACCACTGAGCCACATCCCCAGCCCCTCACTGGGGGATTCTAGGCAGGAGCTCTACCACTGAGCCACACCCCAGCCCCTCACTGGGGGATTCTAGGCAGGAGCTCTACCACTGAGCCACACCCCCAGCCCCTCACTGGGGGATTCTAGGCAGGAGCTCTACCACTGAGCCACTGCCCCAGCCCCTCACTGGGGGATTCTAGGCCTCTACCACTGAGCCAGATCCCCAGCCCGTTCTGGGGCATTCTAGGCAGGAGCTCTACTACTGAGCCACACCCCCAGCCCCTCACTGGGGGATTCTATGCAGGAGCTCTACCACTGAGCCACACCCCCAGCCCCTCACTGGGGATTCTAGGCAGGAGTTCTACCACTGAGCCAGATCCCCAGCCCCTCACTGGGGGAGTCTAGGCAGGAGCTCTACCACTGAGCCACACCCCCAGCCCCTCACTGGGGGATTCTAGGCAGGAGCTCTACCACTGAGCCACACCCCCAGCCCCTCACTGAGGGATTCTAGGCAGGAGCTCTACCACTGAGCCACGCCCCCAGCCCCTCACTGGGGATTCTAGGCAGGAGCTCTACCACTGAGCCACATCCCCAACCCCACTGGGGGATTCTAGGGAGGTGTTCTACCACTGAGCCACTCCCCCAGCCCACACTGGGGGAGTCTAGATAGTGCTCTACCACTGAACTATATCCCCAGCATTCTTTTTAGTTTCAGACAAAATTTCACTAAGTTGTTTATGCTATCCTTGGACTCACTCTGTCACTCAGGCTGGTCTTCAACTTTCTTGAAATCCTCTTACCTCAACCTCCCCAGTAGTAGTGATGACATGCCTGTCTCCAGGTCTGGATCCTTTAAGGACTCTGACGAGCACTTGATCTGCATTTTGCAGAGGAGGAAAATGAGGCAGAAGAGTGGAGCAATCGCATGGGGCTGGGACATCTACCAATGCAACACTCCTCTACTGTCCTCTTGCAAACAGACACATAGAGAGGCTTATTGGCAGCTTATTGGCTTACTAAACTAGAAGGTGGTCCCATTAGCTGCTGAGTGAGCTGGCCATTGAGGCCAGGGGACATGCTATCTGTGGACAGTGCTGGAATTCCCAGGGAACAACTGAGAGAACCAGAACTGGGTTCTCCTGCCTAGAATCCCCCAGTGAGGGGCTGGGGGTGTGGCTCAGTGGTAGAGCTCCTGCCTAGAATCCTCCAGTGAGGGGCTGGGGGCGTGGCTCAGTGGTAGAGCTCCTGCCTAGAATCCTCCAGTGAGGGGCTGGGGGTGTGGTTCAGTGTTTCAGGGCTGGCCTAGCATGTGTTAGACCCTGGCTTTAATCCTTAACCAAAACAAAATCTTTAACCAAAACAAAATATGGACCAACCCTTGGGACTTCTCCCCCGCAACCACTAAATCCAAATCTCTGGAGGCATAGCAGAAATGGATGTTTCTTGCATGTGTATGCATGTGTGTGTCTGTGTTTGTATGTGCATGGGTGTCCATGTGTGTGCAGATGCCTGTCTGTGTGTGGAGGCCAGAGTCTGGTGGTATTTTTTTTTTTTTTTTTTTTTTTTGGTTTTGTGAGGTAGGGTCTCACTCTGGTCCAGGCTGACCTGGAATTAACTATGTAGTCTCAGGGTGGCCTCGAACTCTCGGCGATCCTCCTACCTCTGCCTCCCGAGTGCTGGGATTAAAGGCGTGCGCCACCACGCCCAGCTGGTGGTATCTTTTTATTTTTATAGGGGTAAGGTCTTGTTGTAGCCAGGCTAGCCTGGAATTCACTATGTAGTCTCAGGCTGGCCTCAAACTCACAGTAATCCTCTTACCTGCGCCACCATGACAGGCTGAGTCTGGTGTCTGTTTTTTTAAAAATTTATTTTTATTGATTTATTTTTAAACAGATACAGAGAGGGGAGAGAGAGAGAGAGGGAATGGGTATGCCAGGGACTTGACTCTAGCCACTGCAAATGAACTCCAGATGCATGTGCTACTTTGTGTATCTGGCTTCACGTGGGTACTGGGGAATCAAACCCGAGCTGTTAGGCTTTGCAGGCACTCAAGGTTAAGTTTGCCTTAACCACTGAGCCATCCCTCCAGCCCTCACTCTGGTGTCTTTAACCACTTTTCACATTACTTTTTGAGACAGGGTCTCTCACTGAACCCAGAACTCACCCATATGGTTAGACTAGCTGGCCATTAAGCCCAGGGGAATCCTCATCTCCGCCTCCCCAATGCTGGGATCACAGGTATGCACCACCACTTCCAGCATTTTCCATGGGTGCTGGGGATCCGAACTCGGGTCCTCATGCTTGCCTGGCAGGCACTTTACCCACTGAGCCGTCTCCTCAGGCCTAGGAATGGAAATTTTTAAATCAGCTTCATTCTTATCAACATTCAAACCACTGCCTGAGATCAGATGTGTGGCTGAAAGTGAATGTCCAGGGTGGGACTGGTGGGTCCTAACCCTGAGTACAGAAGAAGAGTGGGTGGTGGTGGTGACTCAGGAGCCAAGCCTGGCATGATGAAGCCAGCTGACTCCTTCAAGTGTTGAAATCTCTTCCCCAGACCTTGGTCGGTGCCTCCCCCCGCAGGCCTAGCTCCGGAGAACCGTGTCTAAAGTTCAACAATCAAAGGAGTCAGGCTTGAGAAGGGAGAACAAACAGAGCCTTTAGCTCTAGTTGATCAGGTTTCCAATCCAGCCTCGGTCAAGGCCCTCAGGACTGGATGACTTCAGCTCCATAGATCCAGAGAGATCTTGCGACCAGGACCCAAGTGGTTTGGAGGAAGGCTTCGATGGGGTTCTTAAATGCGTGTCAAATGGCCTGGGTGGCAGTTCGCCAGAGGCCTGGGACCTTCTCTTTCCCCCTTCCTCCTCCCCCCACACTCTCCATTTCCCTTTGTTCCTGGATCTTATGTAAGTGAAATTTCAACTTTATGTGTGTGCACTCTGGAGTCAGGGCAAGCTTCACAGGAAATGGGAGGGCTCCAGGGAGAGACTTCCACAGCCAGGCCCTTCCTCCAGCCTCACCCTCCGCATTTCTGTGCAAGAGCTGTGACTCTAACTCCCTTTCCCTGCGCGCAATAACTCCACGATTCTGTTTCCCAGATCTCCTGGCTGCTGCTGACTGTTGCCTTGGCAACCAGAGTCCCTGCGAAAGGGCTTCTTAAGTAGAAATTGCTGGGCTTCTATTAACTGTCAGCAATCTGGTTAGCTCTGGACAGGCACAGGCAGAAAAGATGGGAAGAGGTCTCTAGCTTCGAGGAGCTCCTATCTCCTGCAGACTCCCATTTTGAGCACCTACAGATCCACTTCAGTAATTGACAAAGTGCAGTCTCCAAGCCACGCACATCCTCATACCTGGGAACTTGTTAGAAATGCTAGTGTCACACACCTGTAACCACAACCCTCCCCAGGCTGAGGCAGGAGGGTCAAAAGATGAAGAGCAGGGCTGGAGAGATGGCTTCGTGGTTAAGGCCCTTGCCTGCAAAGCCCAAGGACCTAAGTTCCATTCCCCAGTACCCATGTCAGCCAGATGCACATGGTGGTGCATGTGTTTGGAGTTCCTTTGCAATAGCTAGAGGCCCTGGTGTGCCCATTCTCTCTCTCTCTCTGCCTCTCTGTCTCCTTCCATCTCAAATAAATAAATATTTATAAATAAATAAGTAAATAAAATAAATAAATTAATTCAAATAAAGAAGAAAAAAGCCGAGCGTGGTGGCACTCACCTTTAATCCCAGCACTCAGGAGGCAGAGGTAGCAGGATCAACGTGGGTTCAAGGCCACCCTGAGAATACACAGTGAATTCCAGGTCAGCCTGGGCTAGAGCAAGATCCTACCTCAAAACACACACACACACACACACACACACACAAATCAAATAAATAAGATGTATTAAAAACAAAAAAGTTAGCCAGGCGTGGTGGCGCACGCCTTTAATCCCAGCACTCGGGAGGCAGAGGTAGGAGGATCGCCGAGAGTTTGAGGCCACCCTGAGACTGCATAGTGATTGGAGTTCTAAAGTGGAATGGGGGAGGGGAGGGAAATATCATGTGTTTTTTTGTATGTAAATATAGAAGTTGTCAATAAAAAAATAATAATAAAAAGAAGAACAAACTACCCAATTCTCCTAGAGACTGGAGACTTTAGGCAGTGGTGTCTAATGAGGTTTAACAACAAAGCTTTCTGCAAAAACGTAAGTTTAAGAGTTTATTATAGGGGTTGGAGAGATGGCTTAGCGGTTAAGCACTTGCCTGTGAAACCTAAGGACCCTAGTTCGAGGCTTGATTCCCTAGGACCCACGTAAGCCAGATGCACAAGGTGGCACATGCAACTGGAGTTTGTTTGCAGTGGCTGGAGGCCCTAGTGTACCTATTCTCTCTTTCTCTCTCTATCTGTCACTCTCAAATAAATAAATAATAAATAAATAAATTATAGACTTTATTGATGTAAAATGTGTGGCATACAATTTACTCGTACTACTAATAAAAATGTATTACATTTTTTATTGTAAAAAAAAAAACCTGTCTATCTGTCTGTCTGTCGGTCGGTCTATCCATTGAGAGAGGAGTGTGTAAGAAGCAGTTTAAAGGGCTGGAGAGATGACTTAGTGGTTAAGGCGCTTGCCTGCGAAGCCTAAGAACACCTGTTTGATTCTCCAGGTCTCATGTTTAGCCAGACACAAAAGTTATGCAAGGGCGCAATGTTGCACACGCACACAAGGGGGTGCACGCACCTGGAGTTCATTCACAGCAGCTGAGAGGCCCTGATTCCCCCATTCTCTATCTGTCTCTCTCAAATTAAAAAGAAGAAGAAGGAGAAGGAAGGAGAAGGAGAAGAAGAAGAAGCAGCAACAGCAGAAGCAGCAGCAGCAGCAGCAGCAGCAGTTTTGCAGTTTAAGGCCAGCCTGGGACACAGAATGAGGGAAAAAAATAAACTCCTAGCTCCTAGCCAGGTGTGGTGGCACACATCTTTATTTGTTTGTTTGTTTGTTTTGTTTTTGTTTTAATTTTTTGTTTTTTGAGGTAGGGTCTCACTCTAGCCTAGGTTGACCTGGAATTCACTCTGTAGTCTCAGGGTGGCTTTGAACTCACAGCAATCCTCCTACCTCTGCTGCCCAAGTGCTGTGAGTTCGAGGCAACCCTGAGACTACATAGTGAAAGGTCAGAGGAGAGCCTCAGGTGCTGGTCCTCGCCTTCCACTTTGTTTGAGGCAGGGTCTCTCACTGTCCAGGGGATCCAAACTCAGATCTTCACACTTGTCTGACATGCACATTACTCACTTAGCCATCTTCCCAGTCCCATGTCTTTCCTTTTTTTTTAAAAAAATTCAAGGTAGGGTCTCGCTTTAGCCCAGGCTGACCTGGAATTCACTATGTAGTTTCAGGGTGGCCTCAAATTCACAGCAGTCCTCCTACCTCTACCTCCCAAGTGCTGGGATTAAAGGCATGTGCCACCACATCTGGCTTCCCCTGTCTTTTTTTGATGACAGTCTGATTTATTTATTTATTTATTTATTTATTTATTTATTTATTATTATTATTATTATTATTTTGGTTTTGCAAGGTAGGGTCTCACTCTGGTCCAGGCTGACCTGGAATTAACTATGTAGTCTCAGGGTGGCCTCGAACTCTTGGCGATCCTCCTACCTCTGCCTCCCAAGTGCTGTGATTTATTTATTTTTAACTTTTTTTATTGACAACTTCCATAATTATAGACAATAAATAACCCATGGTAATTCCCTCCTTCCCCCCACTTTCCCTGTTGCAACTCCACTCTCCACATAAGTTTCCCCCTCTAAATTAGTCTCTCTTTTATTTTGATCTCATCATCTCTTCCTCCTATCAAGATGGTCTTGTATAGGTAGTGTCAGGCACTGCAAGGTCATGGAGGAGAGATCGAAAGAGGCAGAGAGAGAGAGAATGGGTGCCCCAGGGCCTCTAGCCACTGCAAACGAACTCCAGCTGCCTGTGCCACCTTGTACATGTAGCTTACGTGGGTACTGAGGAATTGAGCCTTGAACCAGGGTCCTTAGGCTTCACAGGCAAGTGCTTAACTGTTAAGCCATCTCTCCAGCCCCAACAGTACGATTTATATGAGAGCTGTCTTCACCCTTCTGTCACTGTCTAGCATCACGACTGTCCAAACTTCGTGAACACGGGAGCAGGGGCCGAGGAGGGAACAGAAGTTTGTCCAAGGCCAGGTATCTGGCTAGCAGTCAGCCTATGTGGAATTTGTCCCTGGTTTCCAGAACTCTAGCAGTTACATCATCTGGGCTCTGCGACCCATGGCATCACCTCACCTTTACTTTGTGCTCTCATGGAAACCTTTCAAGGAAAGTTCGAATAAGATGCAGGCTTGTGAAGAAGATGGATGTGACATCTGTAGTTTTGTTTTGTTTTTCTTACAGTGCTAAGGACGAAGCCCAGGGCTAGGTGCTCAACCACTGAGCTACAGCCCCAGCCCCACATCTGTACATTTTGTTGTTTTGATTTTTGTGTGTGCTTTTTTAAAAAAAATATATTTTATTTATTTATTTATGTACGAGAGAGAAAGAGACAGACAGAGAGAGTCAGAGAAAGAGAGAGAAAGAGAACGGGCGCACCAGGGCCTCCAGCCACTGCAAACTAACTCCAAACGCATGTGCCACCATGTACATCTGGTTTACATGGGTACTGGGGAATGGAACCTGGGTCCTTAGGCTTCACAGGCAAGTGCCTTAACCTCTAAGCCATCTCTTCAGCCCTGTGTGTGCTTTTTAAATTTTATTTTATTTTATTTTTTTGTTTCATGAAATTGGGAGCCCCCATGTTAGGTGCATATATGTTTAGAATTGTAATGACCTCCTCTAATCAATATAAAGTGACCTTCTTTATCTTTACTAACTAATGATGGTTTGAAGTCTACCCTGTCAGATATTAACAACATCTGATTGTTTTCTAGAGGCCCATTTTGCTTGCAATACCGTTTTCCAACCTTTCATCTTAAGATAGTGTCCGTCTTTTATAGAAAGGTGGATTTCTTGAAGGCAACAAATAGAAGGATCCTGCTTTTTTTTTTTTTTTTTTTTTTTTTTGAGATAGGGTCTCACTCTAGCTCAGGTTGACCTGGAATTCACTATGTAGTCTCAGGGTAGCCTCGAACTCTCGGTGATCCTCCTACCTCTGTCTCCTGAGTGCTGGGATTAAAGGCGTGTGCCCCCATGCTCAGAAGGATCCTGTTTTTTAACCCAGTCTGCAAACCTGTCTCTTGGTTGGGGTATTGAGGCCATTGATATTAAGAGTTATTATTGGCCGGGCGTGGTGGCGCACACCTTTAATTCCAGCACTCGGGAGGCAGAGGTAGTAGGATCACCGAGAGTTCGAGGCTACCCTGAGACTACATAGTGAATTCCAGGTCAGCCTGGAGCAGAGACCCTACCTCGCCAAAAAAAAAAAAAAGAGTTATTATTGAAGCTAGGGGTGGTGGTGCATACCTTTAATCCCAGCACTCAGGAGGCAGAGGTGGGAGGATCACCGTCAGTTCGCGGCCACCATGCAACTACATAGTAAATTCCAGGTCAGTCTGGGCTACAGTGAGACCCTACCTCAGGAAAAAAAAAAAAAAAGAGTTACTGAAAGGTGTGGAGTGTTTGGCTGTTTTCCACCTGATGTTGCCCAGGTGATGTCCACCTTCTGCTCATGCCATCATTTCCCCCTACCATCAATGGAGCTTCCTCTTGAGCCTGTAAGCCAAAATAAACTTTTTAAAAAATATATATTTTATTTTGGGGCTGGAGGGATGGTGTAGCATTTAAGGCATTTGCCTGCAAAGCCAAAGGACCTTGGTTCGATTCCCCAGGCTCCATGTAAGCCAGACACAAGGTGGTGCATGTGTCTGGAGTTTGTTTGCAGTGGTCGGAGGCCCTGGCACACCCATTCTCTCTGTCTCTCTCTCTCTCTCAAATAAATAAAACTTTAAAATTTGTTTTTTTAATTTATGTGTGTGTTATTTATGTTATTATGTTATTTATGTGTGTTTGTGTTAAGTAATATGCTGTGATCCTGATGGGCTTGCCTTTGATGTGACCTGATTTTTCTCTCCAACTGCTTTCAATATATTTTCTTTGGTTTGTGTGTTTTGTAGTTTAATTACAATATGATGGTAATATGTTTGGCATTCTATAGGCTTCCTGTATCTACGTTGCATCACTTTCCCTATTTGAGGGAAGTTTTCTTCTATGATTAAAAATTTTTTTTTACATTTTATTTTTATTTATTTATTTATTTATTTATTTATTTATTTATTTGACAGAGAGAAAATCGGGGAGAGGGAAAGAGAGAGAGAACAGGAGTGCACCAGGGCCTCCAGCCACTGCAAATGAACTCCAGACACATGTGTGGCACCTTGTGCATCTGGCTAATGTAGGTCCTGGGGAATCAAACTGGGGTCCTTTGGCTTTGCAGGCAAATGCCTTAATCACTAAGCCATCCCTCTAGCCCTTCTATGATTTTTTTGAACATACCTGCTATGCCTTTGGAATAAATTTCTTCTCCCTCTTCTATGCCCTAAATTCGTAGGTTTGATCTCTTCATAGTGTCCCAAATATCTTGAAATTCCCATTCACGCCTTCCTATTAGTTTGTCTTTCTCTTTGTTGGCCTGTATTAGATCTGCCACCTGGTCTTCTAGTTTAGATATTCTGTCCTGTCCTTGATCCATTTTACTGGTAAGACTTTCCACAGAGTTTTCTGTTTGACCTACTCTGTTTTGCATTTCTGGTATTTCTGATTGGTATTTTTTCATTATTTCTTTTCTTTTCTCTCTCTCTCTCTCTCTTTTTTTTTTTTTTTTTTTTTTTTTTTTTGGTTTTTCAGGGTAGGGTCTCACTCTAGCTCAGGCTGACCTGGAATTCACTATGTAGTCTCAGGGTGGCCTCAAACTCATGGAGATCCTCCTACCTCTGCCTACCGAGTGCTGGGATTAAAGGCGTGCGCCACCACACCCGGCTCTTTTTTCATTACTTCTATTTCCTTACTCATGTCTTGTATTGACCTCCTTTTTTCATTAAGTTGCTTTCCTGTGTTCTCCTTCAGGAGTTTGTTTTCTTTCTTTGATTTTTTTTCTTTGGTTTATTTGAGTATAGATACAATTTTTTTTTGAAACCTTTGTCAGGCATTTCATCTAAAACAGCCTCATTGTGGGTAATTACTGATGGATTTATGATTTTTGGTGGGATTCTATTGTCTTGATTTTTTTCATGTTTCTTGTATTATAATGTAGAGATTTTTGCATCTTGAGTTAATTTGATGCTTGGGTTTTAAAATTATCTGCAGTGTTCTTAGCTGTGTAAATTCGACTTTATATATCTTCAGGGTAGGAGTTTAAGGTGCCAAATGTAGCTCTTATCCTCCAAGAGAAACAGCAGAAGTGACCCTGGGTGTTGAGTTTGCCTGGTATTCAGGTATTCTAGAGCACTGGGTACAGCAATTTACTGGCAAAATCTAAAATTCAACTGAGCAATATACACATTCAATCAAAACCAGCACAGAGTATGGATGCAAGAATGGGATTAAAATAGATAATCCATTAAAGCCAAAGTCCCTAAAGGTAGCTAGGGGTGGTGGCGCACGCCTTTAATCCCAGCACTAAGGAATCAGAGGTAGGTGGATCACCATGAGTTCAAGGCCACCCTGAGACTACATAGTAAATTCCAGGTCAGCCTGGGCTGGAGCAAGACCCTACCTTGACCACTACAAAGGAACTCCAGATGCATGGGCCACCTTGTGCATCTGGCTGTCCTGGGGAATCAAACCTAGGTCCTTTGACTATGCAGGCAAGTGCCTTAACTGCTAAGCCATCTCTCTCTAGCCCTGTGCATGTTTTTAATGTGTGTGGTGTGCCTGTGTGTGTACTCATGTTTGTATGTGCATAGGCATGTTTATATGTGTGTACACATGCATGTATGTGCATACGCATGTGTGTAGAGGCCAGATGTTGACATTGGGGGTCTTCTTTAGTTGTTCTCCACCTGATTCTTTGAGACAGGGTCTCTCACTGAATCCAGAGCGCATCAATTCAGCTAGAACTAGCTGCCAGCAAACCACAGATCTCCTGTCTCCACTTCCCCTGCACTGGGATGATAGATGTGTCCACTACACCCAGCATTTTAGGTGGGCACTGGAGAACTGAACTTCGGTCCTCACGCTTGTATGGCAGGCATTAGTCACAGAGCCATCTACCCAGCACTATGCCCTGTTATTTATCTTGATTTATTATTTTAAGCTTTAAGTCTTTTTTTTCAAAAAAATTTAATTAATCTATTTATTTGAGAGACAGAAAGAGGCAGAGAGAGAGAGAGAGAGAGAGAGAGGAAGAGAATAGGCATGCCAGGGCCTCCAGCCACTGCAAACAAACTCCAGATGCATGCGCCCCCTTGTGCATCTGGCTTACATAGGTCCTGGAGAATCAAACCAGGATCCTTTGGCTTTGTAGGCAAGTGCCTTAACTGCTAAGCCAGCTCTCCAGGCCCCCTCCCCAAATATTTTTATTTATTTATTTATGAGTGACAGAGAGAGAGAAAGAGAATGGACACTCCAGGACCTCTAGCCACTGCAAGCAAACTCCAGAAGCGTGTGCCACCATGTGTATCTGGTTTACGTAGGTTCTGGGGAATCGAACCTGGGTCCTTAGGCTTTGCAGGCCAAGTGCCTTAACTGCTAAGCCATCTCTCCAGCCCTGCTTTATTTTTGTGAGGCAGTGTTTCACTCTAGCCCAGGCTGGCCTCAAACTCAAAGCAATCCTCCTACATCTGCCACCATGCCTGGCTTTTTATTTATTTATTCATTCAATTCATTTATTTGAGACAAGGTTTCACTTTGTAGCAGGCTAGCCGGGAACTCATTATGTAGCCCGGGTTGGCATCCAAGTTGCAGCCATCCTCTGTCTGCAAACCAACCCCCTTGTGCATATGGTTTATGTGGGTCCTGGGGATTCGAATCTGGGTCCTTTGGCTTTGCAGGCAAGTGCCTTGACTGCTAAGCCCTCTCTCCAGCTCTGACTTGTACATTTTTTTTTTTTTTTTTTTGAGGTAGGGTCTCACTCTAGCCCAGGCTGACCTGGAATTCACTCTATATTCTCAGGGTGGCTCGAACTCATGGCAATCCTCCTATTTCTGCCTCCGATGTGCTGGGATTAAAGGCGTGCACCATCACACCCAGCTGACTTGTACATTTTGAAAAGTGACCATACCTATCTAGTATCTATGCGGGATGTTAACCCAACCATTCTTATCTAGAGTTCTTTTTTTTTCTTTCCAGGCAAGGATCAATCATTATCTCTTAGCTAGGTTGAAAGTGATTTCCTGCTTGGGGAAGAGGGCTGTGTAGCATGACCTTAGAGGTGGACCATGATCTTTGAGTTTCTTAACCATCTGTGCTGGTGAAGGAGAAGAGTCTGGAAATAACTTAGAGGAGCCAGGGAACTGGAATAGTCCCCAGAGAGTATCAGCCAGAAAGGGCTCTGTCTGGAAGAGAATGGGAGTTGTAATGTTATGGGACATAGTGTCATTTCAAAGTAAGAGCTGAGCAGACTCTGTTCAGGGGCTAAGGTAGTGTTAGAAGGTTGGCATGACATCTAAAGGGCTTTTATTAGCCAGGCGTGGTGGCGCACTCCTTTAATCCCAGCACTTGGGAGGCAGAGGTAGGAGAATCGCCGTGAGTTCGAGGCCACCCTGGGAACAGAGTGAGTCCAGGTCGAGGCCACTCTGGGAATAGAGAGGAATTCCAGGTCAGCCTGGGCTACAGAGTGAATTCCAGGAGCCTGAGAGAGTGAGACCTCAAAAAAAAAAAAAAAAAAAACCAAAAAATAAAAATAAAAAATTAAAAATAATAATTTAAAGGGCTTTTATTACCGTAAAGAGCCAGACCCAAAACTGAGCCACTGGGAACCAAGGATAGAGTAAAGCAGGAATTGGTTGGACATGTTTGGCTGGGCCACCCAAAGTAATCATTTTGGGTCACAGTATAAACACACCTACCAGCTGAGGACCTTGAAAGACCTATTAACTGGAGACTCTGGGTCAAATCCCTTCACCTTGTTAAGCTTCTGAACTCATCTTGATTTCAGAGTGATTGACCATAATATCTATATCATGCTTAGTATGTGTAGTGGGTGTTCAATAAAGACTGGTCCATCCCCCACTCCCACATCAGGTAGGAGCACATGGCAAGACTCCAGCAAATGTCTGGTTCCATAGAATAAGAAAAGGCTTCAAGGGATGGTGTCAAAATCTACTGATAGCTGTGCATGTATAATTATAGTACTTGGGAGACTCGGGCAGGTTCTGGAACTCACTATGTAGCTCAAGTTGGCCTTGAACTCATGATCCTCTTGACCCAGTCTTCCAAAAGTTGGAATTACAGACATATGCCTTCAGGCCTGGTTTCCATTCTGGTATCTTGTTTTTTTTATTTTTAAAAAATATTTTATTATTTATTTATTTATTTATTTAACAGAGAAAGAGGGAGGGAGAGAGAGAGAGAGAATGGGCGCACCAGGGCCTCCAGCCACTGTAAACAAACTCCAGATGTGTGCACCCCCTTGTGTGGCTGGCTAACATGAGTCCTGGGGAATTGAACCTGGGTCCTTTGGCTTTGCAGGCAAACACCTTAACCACTAAGCCACCCCTCCAGACCTCCCTTCTGGTATCTTAAAACTTTCTGGTAGGACTGAGGATGTAGTTCAGTTGGTAGAGTGCTTGCTCAGCAAGAAGGAAGCCCTGGATTTGATCCCTAGCACAGTATAAACCAGGTGTGATACACACTTGTAACTCCAGCACTTGGGAAGAGGGGGTCATTCTTGACTACATAGCAAATTCTGGGCCAGATGGGGTAGTTGAGACCTTGTCTCAAAAAGGGGGGGTCTAGAGCTGGAGAGATGGCTTAGTGGTTAAGGTGCTTGCCTGCAAAGCCTAAGGACCCATGTTTGACTCTCCAGACCCCAAGGAAGCTAGACACACAAAGGTGAGGCAAGCACAAGATTGTAATGCCCACCAGGTGGCGCAAGCATCTGGAGTTCAATTGCAGTGGCTGAGGCCCTGGCTCATCAATTCTCTCTCTCTCTCTCTCTCTTTTTTTTTTTTTTTTTTCGAGGTAAGGTCTCACTCTAGTCCAGGCTGACCTGGAATTCACTATGTATTCTCAGGGTGGCCTCAAACTCACGGTGATCCTCCTACCTCTGCCTCCCAAGTGCTGGGATTAAAGGCGTGCGCCACCATGCCCGGCAATTCTCTCTCTCTCTTGCCCTTCCTTCCTTCCTCTCTCTCTCTCTCTCTCTCTCGTTCTCGCTCTGTCTAAAGTGAAAATAAATAAAAACAAACCACTGGGTTGGAGAGAAGGCTCAGCATTTAAGGTGCTTGCTTGCAAAGCCTGCTGGCCTGAGTTTGATTCTCCAATACCCACATAAAGCCAGATGCATAAAGTGGCACATGCATCTGGGATTTGTTTGCAGTGGCTAGAGGCCCTGACTACCCATTCTCTCTCTCTCTCTCTCTCCCTCTTCTTACAAACAAATAAATAAAAGCAATTTTTAAGTACTGAAAAAAACAAAATAAAGAAGACTTTATAGAGGAACTTTACAGATATCCAGGTATAAGATATATATATATATATGCCTTTCCAATGGTGTTGCATTCTAGGCTTCGGAGAGTCATTCACTCCCCAAACTTAGATTATTCATCTGTTAGGATCACTAAAGAAGAGTGCAGCCTCCCTCTTCGCCTCTTCGACAGTAGCAAGTTAAGATGGGACAGAGAATGGTCACTGAGCCCTGGGGGAGGTCTCTGGAGAAAGTTTCATGCTATCAGATCTATTGAGAATTGGAGGATTTACCTTTGAGCTCTCCCATTGAGCCCCACCTCCAGCCCCTCGCTGGGGGATTCTAGGCAGGAGCTCTACCACTGAGGCACACCCCCAACTCCTCACTGGGGGATTCTAGAAAAACAGTCTACCAACTGAGCTGCATCCCCAGTGGATACATTTATTTTCAACAATGCCAAAGAAAACTCAGTGAGCCTCCAGGGAGAGGAGGGTTGCCCACAGAGAGCTAATTCTGGGCACGGCTGCTATTGCTGTATACGTTGGGTTCAGTGTGACGGCAATAGCAACACTGCTTGTTGACTTGACTTTTAGGTCCCAGCTACAGACCAGACAAAGAAAACATCTTTAGAAGTATGGCATGGTGGCGCAAGCCTTCAATCCCAGCACTCAGGAAGCTGAAGTAGGAGGATCATCATGTGTTGGAGGCCAGCCTAGGCTACAGAGCCAGTTTCCGGTCAGCTTGAGCTCGAGTGTGACCCTGCTTCAAAAAAGCAACAACAGCCGGGCGTGGTGGCGCACGCCTTTAATCCCAGCACTCGGGAGGCAGAGATAGGAGGATTGCCATGAGTTCGAGGCCACCCTGAGACTACATAGTTAATTCCAAGTCAGCCTGGGCCATAGTGAGACCCTACCTCGAAAAAACAGACAAACAAACAAACAAACAAAAAACCACAATGGAGTTCTATTTAGCGGTAAAGAAAAATGAAATTATGAAATTTGCAGGGAAATGGATAGATCTGGAAAGGATTATACTAAGTGAGGTAACCCAGGCTCAGAAAGCCAAACATCACATGTTCCTAGCTACAAATGTATAGACTTAGGTGTGAAATGGAACCAAAAATAGGTACTAGAAACCAGTAAGCTGGTAAAAGGCTATAAGGGAGGAAGGAGAGGGAAGGATTTAAGTGTATGGTATTGCACATATGTAAGTAGAAGAACAGATTTCAGGGAGGGGAATGGCCTAAGCGAGGCCCTGGGAAGAGAATACGTAAAAGAAGGGCAGGAGGAGGGTCAATCTAAATTCAATATAGTGTGAATAAGAGTTGTGTAAACCTACTTTTTTGAATAATGACACATCTAGAAGCTGTAGACTATTACTAGAAAATTTTCAGTGCCTGGGATGGGATACCTTCCAGTGAGTTGTTGAGCCTCCAAGACATTAAAGGCTTTTGCCAAAGCCCTTGGTTTCCCTTGAGAAACAGATAGTAAGACCCTATTGCTAAAGACATCTCTTGCCTGAGAGGCAAGGACACTGAGAAAGCAAGCTGGTGCTGAGCAGAAAACCTTCTCCCTGTAGACTAGCCAACTGAAAGCTGGAAAAAGCTGCACTGCATGCAGCCTATGGGAGACAGAAGTCATCAGCAGTGAAAACAGTGGACACTGAATATTCAGGTTTGGCCATACAGGCCCAATGACTGAATGGGTGCAATAGTGGCATGTGTGCTCTTGGGGTAACCAACTGCTCCATAATTGGACTGAAGGCCCTCTCTTATGGGAGGGAATACATACCTGGTACTGAAAAACCTAAGCAAAAGTCTATGGCAGGGGAGGTCATGAGCCTTAGGGGTATAAAGCCTGCTCTTGTCTGGTTAAATGTATATATTATTCCCACCAAGCTGCCCTGAAAGCACTACACTTAATGTTCATATTCACATATTAATGCTACTCTCACTTCTGGTTAGAGAAGCTTCTCTTTTCAGATGGTGATGACCACTGGGATGACCCAAAAGGTAACATAGTGCTGAGAAGAAGGGATGGAGGAGTGCCCAGCACTGAAACATCTCTGTCACACCCTCCAAGGCTCAGGGCCCATTGCAGAAGAGGGGGCGGATAGAATAGAAGAGCCAAAGGAAGGGTACGACTCCTTACAATGCAACTGCCCAGACAGAAATTGGCCTCAATATTCATGACCTTGCAGTGCCTAGCAATACCTTTGCAAAACCCTCATAATAGTAGAAAAAGATGATGACATCAAATTAAAAGAGAGACTAATGAAGAGAGGGAGGGGATACGATGGAAATTGGAATTCTAAAGGGAAATGGGGAGAAGGGAGGGAAATATCATGCGTTTTTTGTATGTAAGTATAGAAGTTGTCAATAAAAAAAAAAAAAAAAAAAAAAAAAAAAAAAAAAAAAAACAAGCCAGGCTTAATGGTGCACAACTTTCATCCCAGCACTCAGGAGGCAGAAGTAGGAGGATTGCTTTGAGTTTGAGGCCACCCTGAGACTACAGAGTGAATTCCAGGTCAGCCTGGGCTGGAGCGAGAGCCTACCTCAAAAAACAATGTGAAACAACAACAACAAAAAAAAACATTTAGAATACACGTGCTGTTAAGTTCAATAATGCAGAGGTACAGGTTCAGATGACATAAAGTAAAAGCATAGGTGGGGCCAGGGCCAAAGGAACAATAAGCCAAGGACTGTACGGCATGATGTTTAGAGAAAGACAGTACCGACCACTCTCACAGATCAAACACTAAAGGTCTCAGACTGCTGCTTAACTTATCGAGATGAACAAGAGAAAAACTAAACTATGTATATAAATGATCATGTTGTAACCAGGTGTGGTGGTGCACGCCTTTAATTCTAGCACTCAGGAGGCAGAGGTAGGAGGATCGCCGTGAGTTCGAGGCTACCCTGAGACTGCAGAGTGAATTCCAGGTCAGTCTGGGCTAGAGTGAGACCCTACCTCAAAAACCAAACTAACCAACCAACCAAACAAACAAAAATGATCATGTTGTAAAGGTGTTGGGGTGGAATGGGAGCTGTGGTTTAAATGAACTTAGTCATCATAAGAAAGAGTTAAGAGATGACATCTAACACATTTGGGATAGAGCCAGCCCTGGTGATACAAACCTGTTATGCCAGCTACTTGGAAGGCTAAGGCAGGAGGGTCATAAGTTCAAGATCTACCTGGGGTCTTGGGCTAGAGCAAGACCCTACCTTGAAAAACAAAAAACAGAGCCAGGCGTGGTGGCGCACGCCTTTAATCCCAGCACTCAGGAGGCAGAGGTAGGAGGATTTCCGTGAGTTTGAGGCCACCCTGAAACTACATAGTTAATTCCAGGTCAGCCTGGACTAGAGCGAGACCCTACCTCAAAAAACAAACAAACCAAAAGCAACCAAACATGTTTTCCCTTTTTATTCTGAGACAAGGTCTTACTGAATTACCCAGGTTGCATTAAATTCAATGTAGCGCAAGCAAGAGAGAATTAGTGTCCAGGGCCTTAGCCACTGCAAACAAACTCAGATGTGTGCACCACCTTGTGTGCATACATCACCTTGTGTCCCACCACACTCAGCTGGTTTTTTTTTTTTTTTTTTTTTTTAGGTTTTTTGAGGTAGGGTCTCACTCTAGCTCAGGCTGACCTGAAATTCACTATGCAGTCTCAGGCTGGCCTTGAACTCATGGAGATCCTCCTACTTCTGCCTCCTGAGTGCTGGAATTAAAGGCGTGCGCCACCACACCCGGCTTTTTTTTTTTTTTTTTTTTGAGTTAGAGAATCATTCTAGCCCAGGTTGACCTGGAGCTCACTCTGTAGTCCAGGCTGGCCTTGAATTCCTGGTGATCCTCCTATCTCAGCCTTATGAGTACCAGAATTAAAGACATGAGCCAACACACATGGTTTGGAAAAAAAAAAAAAGCTTTAAAAATATTTTATTTTTCTTTATTTATTTGAGAGAGAGAGAGAGAACTAGGCAGAGAGAGAGAGTGAGTATGGGCACGCCAGGGCCTCCAGCTACTGCAAACGAACTCCAGGTGCACGCGCCCCCTTGTGCATCTGGCTTATGTGGATCCTGGGGAATTGAACCTGGGTCCGTTGGCTTTGCAGGCAAGCGCTTTAACCACTAAGCCATTTCTCCAGCCCTGGAAAAAAAATTTTTTTGAGGCAAAGTCTCACCTCACTCTATCCCAGGCTGACCTGGAACTCCCTGTGTAGCCCAGGCTGGCCTTGAACTCACAGTGATCCTCCTACCTCAGCTTCCTTAATGCTGGGATTAATGATGTGAGCTATCACACTTGACTGGAACATTTTTTTTTTTTTACAAGTGCACTACATTTGTATTAATTCCTCAAATATGAAAGACCCACACAACTTATGCTTATGAAACACACACACACACACACACACACACACACAGGAATCCCCCTCTGAGAAATTCTAGTAGCATTGCCTTGCTAAGTCCCCCTTTTCCTCTTTAAAAATTTTTGGTTTTGTTTTTACTTATTTATTTGAGAGTGACAGACAGTCCCAGCAGGCAGGGAGGCAGAAGTAGGAGGATCACTGAGAGTCTGCAAGGCCACCCTGAGACTCCACATAGTTAATTCCAGGTCCAGCCTGGACCTTTGATTTTACAGCCCTTGCAAAACCACTAAAAAACAATTTTTTTTTTTTGGTTTTGATAAAATATTTTTTACAAGTTAAATTTATTTGCAAAACAAACAAAAACAGGCAAACAAACAAAAAGAGGCAGAGAGAGCTATAGAACAAGGCCATCACAAGATACTCATTTAAATGAACTCCAGAAATGTAAAAATGTGTCCCACTTTCTGCATAAGAGAAATGGAGGGGCAGTCCTGGCGCACGCCTTTAGACCCAACTTGGGAGGAGTTCTTTGATTTTACAGCCTACAGCGAATTCCATGTCAACCACTAGTGAGACCATCTCTGAAAGCCCTGGAACAATTTTTTTTTAAGTTATGGAAATAGTTCAGTGAGAAAAATATTTGCAGACAGAGCAAGTGTCCTCAAATTTAATGCCTGACTTTTTTTTTGTTTTGTTTTGCAAAACAAACAAAAACAAGATAGAAACAAAGAAAACCTTCCAGCCAAGCAACACAAACAGATGCATATAGGACAAGGCATCCATGGGTATTGGGGAAGATGTCCCTAAACATCGCAGGCAATTTATCAGGTTGGAATCTCTCCAGGACAAGAAGAAAGTGGGAAATGGGGTAAAATGTGTCCCACCTCAGCATTTTCTGCATAAGAGAAATGGAGGGGGCAGCCAGGCTGACCTGGTGTGGTGGTCTCAGGGTGGCCTTTAATCCCCAGCACTCGGGAGTGCAGGGATTAGGAGGATCACAGCAGTCCCAACTTTTAAAAGTTAGAGGCCACATTTTATAGTGAGACTAAGTATAGTGAATTCCAGGTCAGCCAAGAACTATTTATGGGGGCTGAGACCCTACCTTTGTTAAAAAAACCAAACAATAAAATAAAATAAAATAAAATAAAATAAAATAAAATAAAATAAAATAAAATAAAATATAAAATAAAATAAAAATTAGGCATTTGCACTCTCTTTCTTGGTCTCTCTCACTCAAATAAATAAATAGATAAAAATCCCAGCACTGGGGCCTGGGGAGATGGCAGAGGGTGGAGGATCTGATAACCCAGGTTCAATGAGTTCAAGGCCACCTGAGACTGCAGAGGCAGAGTGAATTCCAGTTCAGCCTGCAAATAAATAAATAAAAACATTTTTTAAAAAAAAACATTTAAAATAAATAAAAATAAATCCCAAAAATTAGGGGAGACAGATGGATTATTTCAGTTAGTCCAGGCATTTGCCTGCAAAGTTCCAGGATCCTGTCAAGGATATCTCCAGGACCTTGTCTCAAAAATAAAAATGCACAAGGGTGCATACATCTGGAGTTCACCAGCACTTGGGAGGCAGAGGTGGAGGCACTGAGTTCAAGGGCACTCTGAGACTCTAGTGAATTCCTCTCTCTATCTCTGAGACCCTCTTGAAAAACCAAACTAAAATAAAATAAAATAAATAAAATAAAATAAAATAAAATAAAATAAAATAAAAAAAAAATAAAATAAAAATAAAATAAAAATAGTCCTGATTTAAAAAGAGGCAAAGATCGCCATGAGTTCAAGGCCACCTGAGAGCTGGTCAGTTCAGCCTGATGTCTCAAAAAAACAAAAAAAATAAAAATAAAAACAAAAATTAGGGCTGGAGAGATGGATTATCAGTTAAGGCATTTGCCTGCAAAGCCAAAGGATCCCAGCACTCAGGAGGCAGAGCTAAATGCACAAGGAGGATTTGCAGTGGCTGGAGGCCCTTCACACCCATTCTCTCTCCTCTCTCTCTCTATCTATCTGAATTCCATGTCAGCCTCTCTCTCCACAGTGAGACCCTCCACCAACAGTCCTGATGAAAAGAAAACCAAAAATGTCTTAAAAATAAATAAAAATAAATGAGCCGGGCGTGGTGGCGCACGCCTTTAATCCCAGCACTCGGGAGGCAGAGGTAGGAGGATCGCCGTGAGTTCAAGGCCACCCTGAGATGACATAGTTAATTCCAGGTCAGCCTGGGCCAGAGTGAGACCTTACCTCAAAAAACCAAAATAAATAAATAAATAAATAAATAAATAAATAAATAAATAAATAAATGAAAATTAGGGCTGGAGAGATGGCTTAGTGGTTAAGACATTTGCCTGTGAAGCCTATGGACCCAGGTTCAATTCCCAGTACCCACGTAAGCCAGATGCACATGGTGCCTCATGTGCCTGGAATGTGTTTGTAGTGGCTAGAGGCCCTGGTGCTCCCATATCTATCTATCTATCTATCTATCTATCTATCTATCTATCTATCTATCTATCTATCTATCTATCCATCCATCCTTCCTTCCTTCCTCATGCTATAAATAACCCCCCAACCCATGCTCATGCAAACAACACACACACACACACGTGTGCGCATGTATATGTATGTATATATGTAAATAGTTGTTATGTTTGTGTGTGTGTGTATGTATGTATGGGCATGCACATGCCATAGAGCGTATGCGGAGGTCGGAGGACCACCTTGAGGTGTCTGTGATCTTCTTCAACCTTCTTTGAGACAGGGTCTCTTGCTGCTGTTAACCAAAGCCAGTCTAGCTGGCCTAGGAGTTTTGGAGTCTCCTGGCTCTGCCTGGCTCTTCCCAGCACCCACTGTTGTAGGTGTTTTGGGCTCACAGATACATGTGCCACTTTGAGTCTAGCTTTTGCTGGGTGCTGGGAAGGATCAAACTAGAGTCAGTAAGTTTTGCAAGCATCTTTAACTGCTGAACCATCTCCCTAGCCCTCATTATTGTGTTTTTTTTTGGGGGGGCAGGGGTTTAAGGTAGGGTCTCACTCTAGCTCCAGCCAACCTGGAATTCACTATGTAGTCTCAAGGTAGCCTCAAACTCACCGCCATCCTCCTACCTCTGCCTCCTGAGTGTTGGGATTAAAGGCGTGCACCACCACGCCAGCTCATCATTGTATTTTTGTACTTCACTTTTTCTATTGCTTTTTGTTTTTCAAGGTAGGGTTTCGCTCTAGTCCAGGCCGACTTGGAATTCACTATGTAGTCTCCAGGTGGCCTTGAACTCATGGCAATCCTCCTACCTCTGCCTCCCCGTAATTCACTTTTTTATTTCTTCCCAGAGATATTGCATATATATAAGGCGAATATGTACACAGAGCCCGTACAACTGTTTGCAAAAGGCAACAGCTTTTAACAATTTTATGTATTTATTTGCATGTGTATGGGCACACCAAAGTCTCTTGCTACTGCAAAAAATGCCAGTTCGGCTTTATGTGGGTGCCTGGGGAACTGAACTTGGGCCAGCAGGCAGGCTTTGTAATCAAGAACTTTTAACCACTGAGCCAACTCCCAAAACCCAACAATAACATATATACCACCATTCTTTGTCTGCTTTTCCCCTCTATTTCTGGGGCTGAGTATTAAACACAGGGCTTTGTGTATGCTAGATAAGCATTCTACCAACTGTGTAACATCTCCTGCCCCATTAAAAAAAAAAATTGCCGGGCATGGTGGAGCATGCCTTTAATCCCAGCACTTGGGAGGCAGAGGTATGAGGATCACCAAGAGTTTGAGGCCACCCTGAGACTACATAGTGAATTCCAGGTCAGCCTGAGACAGAGTGAGACCCTACCTTGGGAAAAAAAAAAAAAAATATATATATATATATATATATATATATATATGATGAAAGAGAGCAAGAAAAAGGCAGAGAGAGAAAGAGAGAATGGGCTTCTAACAATTTCAAATGAACTTCAGACACTTGTGCCTCCTTATGCATCTGGCTTATGTGGGTACTAGGGAATTGAATCTGGGTCTTTAGACTTCGCAGGCAAGCATTTAACTGCTAAACCATCTCTCCAGCCCCCCTCCATTTTTTTGACCAATTATGTCAGAGAGTGCTCTGTCAGCTTGTCATTTTATTATGCAGTCTCAGGCTGGCCTTGAAATCATGGTGATCCTCCTACCTCTGCCTCCCAAGTGCTGGGATTAAACGTGTGCACCACAATGCCTGGCTATATTTGTCACTTTTTTTCCTAAATAACTAGAAGGTACTTACCTATAGTGTAGCAATCCTAAATGACAGAGTTATTATTTCCACATCGCGTTGGCAATCATATATCATTAAAGTTTTTGGCTTGGTCAGAATCCCAGCTGAGAAATGGTATCTTCTCCAAGTTTTAATTTATGTGGCTTTTAGCCATGGTGTTAGGAAACTTTATATAATTAAGGGTCATTTGTACTTTCTTTTCTGGGAACAGGAGAGTCTGGTCTTTTGCCTACTTATATTAATTAGTCTTTCTTATTAATTAGTAGGGGGTTCCTAACTATAGAAATGACTCCTGTAAGGGTCCAAAAATCACTGAAGAAAGACCCCCAGAGTCAAATAGTATGTAAAAGCAAAGAGTGTTTATTCTGCAGAATCAGCCAGCATGCAGGGGTCAACCACTCATATAAAATGATGACCCCAGGAGGAGCTCACAGGCTTCTTTAAAGCACAGCTAAAGGAATTTTGGCGGGCATTTAGTCTTTTAACATGATTGGTAATTTGAACAATAACTGTACTTGTGTTTTTTTTTTTGATTGGTCTTAAGGTTTTGGCGGCCAGGTCTAGGGGAATTCCAGGTGAGGTAACCTCCTAACGTGATTGGCTAAGCAAGCAGCAGTGGCATTTGTACATCTTTGATTGGTTGGGGCGAAAGGGACATGTCTGCGTGTGTTTGGACATGTCTTTAGGAACTGACTCAGCTCCCAGAGCTCACCCCTCCTGGAAATTGAAATTTTGGCCTAGTCAGGGCAGCACCTTCCTGAAGTCTGTCATGGCGTCAGTTTGGTCCCTTCAACTCCTTAATTATAGTTGTAAATATTTTTTCCTAATTTCTCTCTCTTTTTTAGCTTTTCGAGGTAGGGTCTCACTCTAGCTCAGACTGATCTGGAATTCAGTATGTAGTCTCAGGGTGGCCTAGAACTCATGGCGATCCTCCTACCTCTGCCTCCCGAGTGCTGGGATTAAAGGTGTGAGCCACCACACCTGGCTCTTTTCTCTTTGTGGTGGTGGTGTGTGTTTGTTTCAAGGCAAGGTTTCTCTCTAGCCCAGGCTGGCCTGGAACTCACTCGATAACTCCAAGCTGTCCTCAAACTCACAGCATTCCTCCTGCCTCAGACACCTGAGTGATGGGATGAAGGGCGTGTGCCGCAGCACCCAGCTACCTTGTTGTCCTTGGACTTTGTTGCTAGTCTAAGTTATTTATGTATTTACTTCCTATGGTGGTTTGACTCAGGTGTCCCCCATAAACTATGTGTTCTGAATTCCAGGTCTCCAGCTGGTGGCCATTTGGGAATTGAAGCCACCTAAGGTGGTGTATTGTTGGGGGTGGTGGATTTATGGGTGTTATAGCCCAGGTTGACCTGGAATTCACTATGTAGTCTCAGGGTGGCCTTGAACTCATGGCGATCCCCTACCTCTGCCTCCCAAGTGCTGGGATTAAAAGCGTGTGCCATCACTCCTGGCTGCTTATTTTTTTTAAATTTAAATTATATTAAATTTAATTATTTTAAAAATATTTTTATTGGGGCTGGAGAGATGGCTTAGCAGTTAAGGCATTTGCCTGTAAAGCCAAAGGACCCTGGTTCGACTCTCCAGGACTCACGTAAGCCAGATGCACAAGAGGGCACATGCATCTGGAGTTCATTTGCAGTGGCTGGAGGCCCTGGCGTGCCCATTCTCTCCTCTCTCTCTCTCTGCCTCTTTCCCTCTCTCAAATAAACAAAATATATTTTAAAATATTTTTATTTATTTGCAAGCAGAGAGAGAGAGAGAGAGAGATGAGAGACAGACAGAGAGAATGGGTGTTCCAGGGCCTCTGGCCATTGCAAATGAACTCCAGATTCCTGCAATACTTTGTGCATCTGGCTTTAAATGGGTACTGGGGAACTGAACCCAGGTCATTAGGCTTTGCAGGCAAGCACCATAACTGCTGAGCCATCTCTCCAGCCCTAATTTTAATTTTGACAGTTTGATATATGTATATCTGTTTTGATCATATTCACACCTCCCATTACCTTCTCTTACTTCTTTTTTTTTTTTGATTTTGCGAGGTAGGGTCTCACTCTGGTCCAGGCTGACCTGGAATTAACTATGTAGTCTCAGGGTGGCCTTGAACTCTCGGCGATCCTCCTACCTCTGCCTCCCGAGTGCTGGGATTAAAGGCGTGCGCCACCACGCCCGGCTACCTTCTCTTATTTCTTTCCCACTCGTACCAAACCTCTTCTTCCCTCCTCTCCCTCGTTCCCTTCCTACATTTGTGTGTGCGCGCGCGCACGTGTGTGTGTGTGTGTGTGTGTGAGAGAGAGAGAGAGAGAGAGAGAGAGAAAGAGAGAGAGAGATTGACCCAGACCCACTGAGTAGCACAGTTGTAGAGCACTTGCCTAGCATGTGGGAGGCCCTTGGTTCAATGCCAGTATGAAAGAATTTTTAAAAATATATTATTGATGGGCTGGAGAGATGGCTTAGTGGTTAAGGCACCTGCCTGCTAAACCTAAGAACCCGGTTTCAATCTCCAGGTCCCACGTTTAGCCAGATGCAAAGTGATGCAATGCTGCACTTGCCCACATGGGGGCGCACGCATCTGGATTTCGTTCACAGCAGCTGAGAGACTGCTGGTGCACCCATTCTCTCTTTCTCCCTCTCCCTTTCTGTCTCTGTGTCTCTCTCCCAAAATAAAAAAAAAAGTATTTAAAAATATATTATTGATTTATTAAGTTTTGAGAAAAAGAGGCAGAGAGAGAATGGGCACACCGGGGCCTCCTGCCACTGCAAACAAACTCCAAATGCATGCACCCCTTTTGGAGCTGGCCTACGTGGGTCCTGGAGAATCCAACTGGGATCCTTTGGCTTTGCAGGCAAACACTTTAACTGCTAAGCCATCTCTCCAACCCACAAAAGACTTTTTGCTGTTTTTTTTTTTTGGTGGGGGGTTTCTGAGGTAGCGGTTCACTCTAGCTCAGGCTGACCTGGAATTTACTATGTAGTCTCAGGATGGCCTCAAACTCATATTGATCCTCCTACCTCTGCCTCCCAAGTGCTGGGATTAAAGGTGTGTGCCACCATGCCCGGTCGGCTTTTTTTTTTTTTTTTTTTTTTTTTTTTTTTTTTGGTTTTTCGAGGTAGGGTTTCACTGTGGTCCAGGCTGACCTGGAATTAACTATGTAGTCTCAGGGTGGCCTCGAACTCATGGCCTCCCGAGTGCTGGGATTAAAGGCGTGCGCCACCACGCCCGGCTCGGCTTTGTTTTTTGAGGTAGAATCTCACTCACTCTAGCTCAGGCTGACCTGGAATTCACTCTGTAGTCCCAGGCTGGCCTCAGATTCACAGTGATCCTCCTACCTCAGCCTCTGGACAGCTGGGATTGAAAGTGTGAGCTACCACACCCAGTTAAGAATTTTATCCGATTTAAGTGATTTCCATTCTGAAACCAGAAGCAGGAAGAAAGAGTCATAGACTGCATTTGAAGGATCCCATTAGAACATCCACGGGAGACATCCAAGGTGTGAACATGTTGCTTGGGTGACACAGAGTATCAGAGTATCTGGAATTCCCTGTTCACTCTCCTAGTTGGACAAGGCCTGCCCTGCCCTAAGGGCTGTAGCATTCACCAAACCTGTTGCAGGGGCAGATTAATTTAGGCATTCATACTGGTTTCTGGTCATAGGAAGCCTAATATTAGAGCCATGGTAATAATCATGGTTTCATACAGGACTGTACTATTTTTCCCAGCAATTCATAGCTGATTGGTCTGGGTGTTTGTTTGGTTTTTTTTGTTTGTTTGTTTTTGGAGGTAGGGTCTCACTGTAGCCCAGGCTGACCTGGAATTCACTATGCAGTCTCAGGGTGGCCTCGAACTCACAGTGATCCTCCTACCTCTGCCTCTCAAGTGCTGGGATTAAAGGCTGCGCCACCACACCCGGCTTTTTTTTTTTTTTTTTTTTAATGCAAGAGAGAGAGAGAAAGTGAGGGAGAGAATTGGTATATCTGGGCCTTCAGCCACTGCAACTGGACTCCAGACTTTTGCACCCCCTTGTGCGTGTGCATCACTGTGCGTTTGGCTTACATGGGACCTGGAGAGTAGAACAGGAGTCCTTAGGCTTTGCAGGAAAGTGCAATAACCACTATCTCTCCAGCTTGTTTTCTTTCTTTGGTATGTGTGTGTCTGTGTATGTTTATATGTGTGGAGGGGATTTGTGGTGTTTGTGTGGACATCAAAGGCCAGCCTCACATGTTGGTCCTTATCTCCCACCATGTTTTAGGCAGGATCTCTAGTTGTTTACTCTGCTGCATATACCATGCTAGCTGGCCCATGAGCTTCCTGGCTATTCTGTCTCGGCCTCCCTTCTGGCCTAGGCACACAGGGGTGGGTAAACAGACACTAGTGCTATAGTGGTTGGGTTTTACATGGGATCTGGTATGGCAAG
The DNA here is from genome assembly GCA_036365145.1 of Orientallactaga sibirica. Lineage (NCBI taxonomy): Eukaryota > Metazoa > Chordata > Mammalia > Rodentia > Dipodidae > Orientallactaga > Orientallactaga sibirica. The sequence goes on from JAEOAD010000889.1 coordinate 2,275,822, forward strand.
TGCTTGACCCACTGAGCCACCTGCCCAGCCTGGCCCTTCATCTCCTCAGCTCAGCACTGATTTTATTTTATTTTTAGAGCAAGTGAGAGAGAGAGAAAGGGAGACAGACACAAAGAGAATTGGTGTGCCAGAGCCTCAGCCACTAAAATCAAACTCTAGAGGCTTGCACCACCTAGTGGGCATGTGTGACCTTGCACTTGCCTCACCTTTGTGTGTCTGGCTTACGTGGAATCTGGAGAGTCGAACATGGGTCCTTAGGCTTCACAGGCAAGTGTCTTAATTGCTAAGCCATCTCTCCAGCCTTCAGCCCTGTTTTTTAAACATGGAAAAGAGCCACACATGGTGATGAATGCCTGTAATCTCAACATTCAGAGGTAGAGGAATGGAGAATCAGGAGTTCAAGGCCAATCTTGGCTGCATGGCAGATTCCTTTGTCTCAAAAAACTAAGAATAAGGGACTGGGGAGAAGGCTCAGTGGCCTTAAGGGCACCTACTATAGGTAACATCAGGGCCTGTTAGGCTGTAGAGAGCGAAAGAGAGCGAAAGAGAGCGAAAGAGAGAGAAAGAGAGAGAGAAAAAAAACAGCCAGGAAAATCAGCCGCTGCCGCGGGGGTCTCTGCTAGCACTGGAACAGAGTTTGATTTTCCCTAAAACCCAGATAAAAGCTAGGTATAACTGGGCGTGGTGGCGCATGCCTTTAATCCCAGCATTTGGGAGGCAGAGGTAGGAGGATTGCCATGAGTTCGAGGACACCCTGAGACTGCAGAGTGAATTCCAGGTCAGCCTGGGCTAGAGTGAGACCCTACCTCGAAAAACCAAAAAAAAAAAAAGGGTATAGATGCACAAGGTGGCTCATGAGTCTGGAGTTTGTTTGCAGTGGCTAGAGGCCCTGGCATGCCCATTCTCTTCCTGTCTGTCTCCCTTCTCTCTCTGCTTGCAAATAAATATGATTAAAGAAGAAAAAAAAAGCTAGGCATAGCCACATACATCTGTAACCCAGTGTGCCATGGGTGGGAGAGAAGGTGGCAGAGATTGGAGAATTGCTGGGGCTTGTTGATAGATAGTAATTCCGGGCTGAAGGAGATACCCCATCTCAATTCACAGATGAGCAATAGACACCCAACATTCTTCTCTGGTTTCCACACGCATATTCATGGAGCGCTGGCATCCGCACATGCACATACACCACACACATCACATCACACACCCACATGCAAAGATAAAATAAATAAAAATAGGCTGGGTGTGGTGGTATATGCCTTTAATCCCAGTACTTGGAAGGCTGAGGTAGGAGGACCGCTGTAAATTCAAGGCCACCCCAAGACTACATAGTGAATTCCAGGTCAGCCTGGGCTAGAGTGAAACCCTACCTTGAAAAACCAAAATACAAGGAAATAAAATAAATAAAAACAATAAAGATGGAAAAAGGTCTCACTAGTCCAAAAGGAATTTGTGCAGAGCCTTTATTCACAATTTTAACATTTGACTTTTCTAGAACATCCACTATCACACACTTCTAAATCCCTTAGGAACAAAGGTTTTGTCACTCAATCCTGGAATATCCCTGTTACCTAAAACCAGTAGGAGGGCAGAAGTGGGACTCTTAATCCTGACCAAGACAGCTAGACTCATTTCTTTTTTCTTTTGTTTTCTGTTTTCTTTCTCTTACACTCCGTCTTCTTCCCTCCCTCCCTTCCTTCTTTCTTTTTCATTTTTTGAGACAAGGTCTCATACAGCCCAGCCTAGCCTGGCCTAAAACTCTATGTGTAGCCAACATTGGCCTTGAATTCATGATCCTTCTGCCACCACCTCCTCCCAAGCGCTGTGAATGACAGACATGTCACCATTCCAGGCCTCATTTTGTTGCTGTTGATTTTCTAGACAGGATGTCACGTTATAGCTTAGGCTGGCCTGGAATTCCTTGTGTAAGTAACCTGCACTGGCCTTGAACTGTCTCAGCCTCCTGAAGTACTCGGATGACAGGTGTGAGCCCAGATGGCAGCCAGACATTTCAAACCCTTTTGGCTCTTGTCCCCCCCAGGCCCGTTTGCGGCCTCATTCATGCCAGCTTTCTGTGATCAGGATGGTGGTATGGGACCGGGACCAACAGTGCCTACAAGCATTTTCAGACAAGGCCACGATCACACGTGAGCAGCGGCGGGCAGCAAGAGTTCCCACGGGTGGCACACAGCCACGGACGGACCCCACCGTGACCTGAGAGAGAGAGAAGAGAGGGAGGGAGACGGAGAGCGAGAGAGGAGAGAGGGAGACAGAGAGAGGAGAGAGAGAAGAGAGGGAGAGAGGGGAGGAGAGAGGGTAAGACGAGAGAGAGAGAGAGAGAAGAGAGAGGAAGGAGAGAGAAAAGAGTGGGGGAAGGGGAGGAGAGCGAGAGGGTGAGACCAGAGAGAGAGGGAGAAAGAGAGAATAGAGGGAGCGAGGGGAAAGAGGGTAAGGAGAGAGAGAGAGAGGAGAGATAGAAGAGAGGGAGGGAGGGAGGGGAGGAGAGAGACAGGGAGAGGATAGATAGAGAAACCACAGCCAGGGAAATCAGCCGCCGCGGCAGGGGTCTCTGCTAGCGCTGGAACAGAGTGCACTGCTGGGGGCGTGGCCTCCCTGCGGAGACGTGAGGGGGCGTGGCCTCTCCGGGCCGTACCAAGAGTACAGACTCCGGGGGGAGGAAGAAAGACCGCTTGTTTTCACAGCATGTGAGCGGCCCCGGTGGGCGGAGCTTCGGCCGCGTCGGCCACGCCCTCTCCCCCCTAGGCTTGGAGGGCGGTGGTAGCGTCTCGGTGGTGCGGCCTTGCGTCCTGCCCCTGGCTGCCCCAGAGATCTGCCTGCCGCCCGCGGGGAGTGAAGCGATTGGGAACGCGGAGTCAGGTGAGTACCGGGGCCTTGAGGTGTGTGGGTTACCTCGGGTCATCGCGGCCACTGGACTCTGGATGCCGGCCGGAGTGGGCTCCTTAGGCCCGGGTCAAGGTGCCCCTCACCCCCGATGCTGGTTGCTTCCCACCTCCGCCTTGATCGAGGTGGTACTTCCCATTTCTCTCAGTGGATTGAGGGTGGTACTTCCCACACCCCGAGATCGAGACCACCCCACCTCCTCTTAGCAGTCGAGGGTCGCATCTTGATGTTTACAAGAGTCGGGGGTGGGGAGGCACCAGTCCCTACGTTCCTTCCCTTTCAGGCTTAAAACCACTTTTCCTCTCTGAGCCTCAGTTTCCCCATCGGTACCATGGGGTAGAGGCGGCGAAATTATGGCGAGGGGGTTCAGTGACGTAGGGGGCGTTCGATGCAGGTAACTGAGACCCAGCAGCCTCCAGTGGACTCAGCCGAAGGGGTCGTGGGCGTGCATCCCTGGGGCTGTGTGTCCCTCTCAGACAGGTACCTCGGTGGTGGTGGCTGCGACATACCTTTGCTGGGCTCTCCTGCAATTGGTGACAGCCTTAGCTCGGTGGGAGCAACTGGATGAGAGGTCAAGATATGCTGGGGGCAGCTGAGTAAGGGGGAGCTGCAGGGCACTTGACGTTGGTGGTTCAGTTTTTCTTTTCTTAAGGTCTAGCAACTGACCCAGAACTAAGGAATTTGGGGATAGTAAAATGAAAGTGGCTGTATCTTTCCCCCAAAGATTTATAAATCTGCAGCCTTTGAGCCTGACTGGTCAAATTGGAGTTTTTTTTTTTTTTTTTTTTTTTTTTTTTTTTTTTTTTTTTTAATGGGGAGACTCCACTGGTTTGAATCTTGCCATTTTGCTTTGAGCCTCTGTTTTATCCTCAGGCGTCCAGGCTGTTGACCCTCCTAGAGTTGGCTTTTTTTTTTTTTTTTTTTGGTTATTGTTTGTGAGATAAGATCTCACTTTGTAGCACAAGGTGATTTGAACTGTTGATCCTTCTGGCTCAGCCTCTGGACTGCAGGGATTATAAGTGTGCACTACACCTGGCTAGTGTTGACATTTTGAGGATCAAGAAGAGAGAGGCCTAAAGTTGGGTTTATAGTGGTGATGGATCTCTTAATTCCAGCACCCAAGGAGGCTGAGGGAGGAGGGTTACTTCAAGTTCAAGGCCAGCCTCATCTACCCATTTTGATTTTGGGTCAGCCAGGGCTGTCTTGAAATTTAAAAAAATAATTAAAAATTTAAAAAAAGGGGCTAGAGAGATGGCTTAGCGTTAAGGCATTTGTTTGTGAAGCCAAAAGACCCAGGTTCAATTCCCCAGAACCCACGTAAAGCTGGCTGCGCCTGGAGTTCCTTTGCAGTGGCTAAGAGGCCCTGACATATCCATTCTCTCTCTATCTGCCTCTTTATCTCTCTCTTTCAAATAATAAATAAATAAAAAATAAAAAAAAAAGAGAAAGAAAAAGACAGGGTCTTGCACAGTCCTTTTGAGAACTATGAGGTTCTTTTATGCCAAGTGGTTTTCTGCCGCTCTAGGGTTTATTCTTATTGTTCTTGCTATTCAGTGCTGTGGCTTCTGGTCACTACCACCCACAAGATCTGCACATAGTTCCCCTTTGAGTGGTGGTAGGGTTAGCTTGATGTCCTTTTATTTTATTTTATTTTATTTTATTTTATTTTATTTATTTTATTTTATTTATTTTATTTTATTTTGCAGGGCCAGAGATTAAACCAAAGGCCCATTTAGTAAACCAATAAACGCAGAAAGATCCATTTTGGTTTCTGTCATTGTTATTGTTATTCCTTTAAGGAGTTTTCATTTTCTTTTGGGAGTGGTTCTTGACTTTCAGACCCTTCAATGTTGGTTTCATTGAGCAGATGACTCCGTTATCAAAAGTGGCCAGAAAGCCAGACATGGTGACTCCTGTCCCTAATCCCAACACCAGGAGGCTAAGGTAGGAGGATTGCTTTTAGTTCGAGGTCAGTCTGGGCTAGAGAGAGACCTTGTTTCACGCGTCAGCCTGTTTGATATTCCTGTGTTTATTATCCTTTCCTCCTTTTTGCCCCCCTTCATTTATTTGAGAGAGAGAGAGCCAGGCGTGGTGGCGCACACCTTTAATCCCAGCATTCGGGAGGCAGAGGTAGGAGGATCGCCATGAGTTCGAGGCCACCCTGAGATTACATAGTGAATTCCAGGTCAGCCTGGGCTAGAGTGAAACCCTACCTTGAAAAACCTAAAGATGAAAAAAACAAAAAAAGAGAAAGAGAGAGAGAGAAGGAGACAGAAAAAGGCAGAGAGAGAATGGGCACATCAGGGCCTCCAGCCACTGCAAATGAACTCCAGATGCATGTGCCCCCTTGTGCATATCTGGCTTACGTGGGTCCTGGGGAGTTGAACCTGGATCCTGTGGCTTTGCAGGCAAATCTTTCACCACTAATCCATCTCTTCTGCCCTCCTGTTTTTATTTTAATTTAATTTAGTATATTGATTTAAGAGAGAAAGAGGGAGAGAGAGAGAGAGAATGAGCACATCAGGGTCTCCAGCCACTGCAAACAAATTCCAGATGCATGCGTCACCTTGTACATCTGGCTTACATGGGTACTGGGGAATCGAACCTGGGTCTTTAGGCTTCATGGGCAAGCACCTTAACTACCAAGCCATCTCTCCAGCCCCCTATGTTTTTTTTTTTTTTTTTTTTTTTTTTTGGTTTTTCAAAGTAGGGTCTCACTCTGGTCCAGGCTGACCTGGAATTCACTGTGTAGTCTCAGGGTGGCCTCGAACTCATGGCGATCCTCCTACCTCTGCCTCCCGAGTGCTGGGATTAAAGACGTGCGCCACCACGCCCGGCTGTTTTTAAAGCATGCTAACGGGCCACTACAGTACTTTCAGGGGAGTGTAATTAGAGTTCTTTATCAGACGCCACTAAAAACAAAACAGCAACAACAAAAAGAATTAACGATTATAAAAAAAATTAATAGTGGCCAGAAAGCGGACCTGCATTTGAAAGAATGAAGTATTACATTGTGTACGCAGTGTGCAGTGATCTCCACTCAACACAGTTCTCGTCTGTACTAAAGAAAAGTGTGAGAGAGGTTTCGAATGGAACAATTCTCAGGGTCATACTTTGGTGCATGAAAATCACAGAATTGCCCACAGTCAGCATGAGTGTTTATCAGCATTGTTGAGGGAAAGCCTATTGCCTGATAAACCTGAAATTTTAGTTCCTGCCACTGACTCTGGGTTGATGTTTTCCATAATCCCTTGAAAATCAGGATCTGTTAGGTGAGTGTGCATACGCAGGAGATAGGCTGTGTGAAGCCAGCTGTGGCAAGGCCAGAATATTGACTTGTTAAACCCATGTGACATTTCAATTTCGAATCTATGTGATTATTTATTTATATATTTTTCTTAAATTTTACTTATTTATTTGAGAAAAAGAGACAGAGAGAGAGAGGGCACACCAGGGCCTGTAGCCACTGCAAATGATAGAGAGAAAGATAGAATGAATGAGCACACCAGGGCCTGTAGCCAGAGGCATGCACCACCTTGTGCATTTATTTGGCTTATGTAGGTACTGGGGAATCCAACTTGGGTCCTTAGGCTTTGCAGGCAAGTACCTTAACTGCTAAGCCTTCTCTCCACCCAGTAAACTCTTAGCAATACAAGAGGTGAATCAGTGTATATGATCTTTGAAATACATTTGCTTAGCAGATATGATCTGCCTGCTGTGTACCAGGCACTACTGAGGTGAGTAGAAGGAATGAATCCCTTGTGGATCTGACCTACAGTGAGGGAGAAAAACCATGTATATAAGGCCAATATTGATAACTACCAGTAAGAAAAATAATACAGATGAGGGGCTGGAAAGATGGTTAAGGCATTTGCCTGCAAAGCCAAAGGATCCCAGTTCGATTTTCCAGGTCCCATGTTAGCCAGATGTACAAGGGGGCGCATGCGTCTGGAGTTCGTTTGCAGTGACTGGAGGCCCTTACGTGCCCATTCTTTCTCTGCCTTTTTCTGTCTCCTCCCCTCTCTCAAATAAATAAATGAAGAAGAAAAAAAAAAAGGAGGAAAGGAAAAATAAACACAGGCATATTAAACAGGCTGGTGTGTGAAACAAGGTCTCTTGCTAGCCCAGACTGACCTCCAACTAAAGGCAATCCTCCTACCTTAGCGTCCTGGTGTTGGGATTAGGGACACCATGTCTGGGAGATGTAAATGTAGCTGGCTTTAAATATCACTAGTTTAGTTTTGCTTTGAGACAGTTTCTCATGTAGGCCACCTGGCCTCCAACTTGCTATATAGTCGAGGTTGACCTTAAACTCCTAGTCATTCTGCCTCCACCTCCTGAGTGCTGGGATTATAAGCTTGTGTCACCAGGCTCGGTTTATGTGGTGCTAAGTAAGCACTCTACCAACTGAGGTACATCCCCAGCCTTTCTTCCTTCCTCCCTCCCAATTCTGAGGATTGAACACAGGATTTCCTACAAGTAAGTACTTTACCGCCAGCCCTTACATTAAAATTTTATTTTTTTTTTAATATTTAATTAATTTATTTATTTGAGAGAGAGAGGAAGAGGTGGAGAGAAAGAGAGAATGAGCACTCCAGGGCCTCCAGCCACTGTAAACGAACTCCAGACGCATGCGCCACCTTGTGCATCTGGCTTTATGTGGGTCCTGAGGAATCAAATCTGGGTCCTTTGGCTCCTTAACCATTAAGCCATTTCCCCAGCCCATGGATGGTTTTTATTGTTACTCTAGCCCAGGCTGATCTGGAATTCACTCTGTAGTCCCAGGCTGGCCTCAACCTCACAGTGATTCTCCTACCTCTGCCTCCTTAGTGCTAGGATTAAAGGTACTTGTGGATTTTTTTTTTTTTTTTTCGAGGTAGGGATTCACTCTAGTCCAGGCTGACTTGGAACTTGCTCTATAGTCAAGGATGACCTTAACTTTCTCTTCCTCTTTCCATTCTCTCTTTCTGTTTTTGGTTTTTCATGGTAAAGTCTCACTCTAGCCCAGGCTGACTTGGAATTCATCATGTAATTCTCAGGCTGGCCTTGCACTCCTGACAATCCTCCTTACCTCTGCCTCTTGAGTGCTGGTATTAAAGGTGTGTGCCACTATGCCCAGCTTTTCTCTCTATATATCTCTTCTCTACTCTTCTTTTCTTCCTTTCTTTTTCTTTCTTTCTTTTTTTTTTTTTTTGTTCGTTTTTCGAGGTAGGGTCTCACTCTGGTCCAGGTTGACCTGGATTTCACTATGTAGTCTCAGGGTAGCCTTGAACTCTCGGTGATCCTCCTACCTCTGCCTCCTGAGTGGAGCGCTGGGATTAAAGGTGTGCACCACCACGCCCGGCTTTTTTTTTTTTTTTTTTTAAGCAGAATCTCAGTCTAGCCCCGGCTGACCTGGAACTCACTCTGTAGTGCACATTGGCCTTGAACTCACAGTGCTCCTCTTACCTCAGCTTCCAAGTGCTGGGATTATAGATGTTAGGCACTTCTTCTCATCATCTTCTTCTTTTCCTTCTCTTTCTCTCTCTTTTTTGTGTTTTCAAGGTAGGGTCTCGCTGTAGTCCAGGCTGACCTGGAATTTACTATGTAGTCTCAGGGTGGCCTCGAACTCTGGGCAATCCTCCTACCTCTGCCTCCAGAGTGATGAGTTAAAGGTGTGCGCCACCACACTCAGCCTCTCTCTCTCTCTCTTTGAAATAGGGTTTTGCCTTAAGCTGTCTTGGAACTCACTCTCTTGTCTCAGCCCTAAGAGAGCTGGGGTGACAGGTGTGCACTCTTGTGCCAGGGTAGAACTCTTGGCAGAGTTGGGTCCCTGTGGAATGGCACTTGAAGACACATCTTTGGCTCTTGGGGTGTGTCTGTGTGTGGGCTCTGGTTCAGGCTCTTGAGAGCTTGCTGGGGAGGGACGCCAAAAGAAAAGTAAGAAACTATGGGTACAGGCCACCAAATTTACCCCTGAGATGATGGGCGCAGGGTGTTTCCTGGTGCCAAACCTGGCACGTACTGTGGGAACAATGCGTGCAGTGGAGCATGAGGAAGGAGCAGCCTTTGGGGGGGTCATTGTGCAAGGTTTTCTGAGACAGGTGCCTTTTCAGTCAGGTCGTGGCTGAGGAATCCTGTTGTGTACCACCTCTGGGATGCTTAGGATGTGCGTGGCGCGTGTCCAGGGTTGCCTGATGGGCTTGCTGTAAGAATCTTAGGAACCATGTAAGATGTTTGGAGGGTTTTTTTTTTTTTAATTATTTTATTGTTTGTTTTGATTTTTATTTACTTATTTATTTGCAAGGAGAGAAAGAGAAGGAAAGAATATGGATGTGGCTGGGTTTCTTGCTACTGCAAATGAACTCCAGCCCAGAAAGCCTGAAATTCACTATGTAGTCTCAGGGTGGCCTTGAACTCATGGTGATCCTCCTACCTCTGCCTCCCAAGTGCTAGGATTAAAGGTGTGTGCCACCATGCCCAGCCTGTCCCCCCAAGTTAGGGTCTTGCTCTAGCTCAGGCTGACTTGGAATTCACTATGTAGTCTCAGGGTGGCCTCGAACTCATGGCAATCCTTCCTCTGCCTCCCGAGTGCTGGGATTAAAGGCATGCACCATCTTGCATGCTTGGCTTGTTTGGTTTTTTTTTTTGCAAGAACTCAGTATGTAGGCTCAAGCTGGCCTTGAACTTACAGCACTCCTCCTGACACAGCCTCTCAAGTGCTAGAAGGATAAGGATGAACCACCTTTATTTATTGTTTATACATGAAGTTATAAAAATTATACATATTATGCCCATTCACTTTCTCAAATAAATAAATAAAAATGAAATATATATTTTATTTGTTTTTTTGTTTTTGTTTTTGTTTTTGTTTTTCTTTTGTTTTGTTTTTGGTTTTTCGAGGTAGGGTTTCACTATAACCCAGGCTGACCTGGAATTCACTCTGTAATTTCAGGGTGGCCTCGAACTCATGGCAATCCTCCTACCTCTTCCTCCTGAGTGGTGGGATTAAAGGCGTGCGCCACCACGCCTGGCAGAAATATATATATTAAAAAAAAAGTAGCTCTTTCCCTGCCACTGCTGTGGCGCAGAGGCGGAGGCCTTAAACAAGCGTCAAGCTCATCTCTGTGTGTTTGCATCCAATCGTGAAGAGCCCATGTGTGTCAAGTTGGCGGAGGCCTTTTGTGCCGAGCGCCTGATTCAGGTTCACAACAAGAAGAAACGAAGGGGATGGATAGGCCTCTGCAAACGTGATCAACAGGGCATTCCCCGCCAGGTATGTAGTTGTTAAGGGCTATGGCAAGGAATCTCAGGCCAAGGATGTCATCGAAGAGTACTTCAAATGCAAGAAATGAACAAATAAAAATATGGCTCATTTTCAAAAAAAAAAAAAAAAAAAAGTAAGGGCTGCAGAGATGGCTAGTGTTTAAGGCCCTTGTTGCAAAACCTAAGGACCCAGGTTTGATTCTCCAGAGCCCACATAAGCCAGATGCACATGATGGCGCATGCATCTGGAGTTTGTTTGCAGTGATTAGAGATCCTGGCATGCCCATTCTCTCTCTTTCTCTCTCATAAATAAATAAAAAAATTAAAAACTTATACATATTAATAGGTAACCTGACTTTTTTAATTTTTAAATTTTTTTAAAAATTTATTTATGAGAGAGAGAGAAAGGATGCCCCAGAATCTCTAGCCACTGCAAACCAACTCCACATGCGTGCACCACCATGTGCATTTGGCTTACGTGGGATCTGGGGAACCGAACCTGGGTCCTTAGGCTTCGCAAGCAAGCATCTTAACTGCTAAGCCATCTCTCCAGTCCTGACATTTTATTTCAAATATTTATTTTATTTTATTTTTCGAGGTAGAGTATTACTGTAGCCCAGGCTGACCTGGAATTTACTGTGTAGTTTCAGGCTGGCTTCAAACTCACAGCGATCCTCACACCTCTGCCTCCCGAGTGCTAGGATTAAAGGAATGTGCTACCATGCCCTGCTAAATTTCTTTTCTTTTTCTTTTTTCTTTATGTTTTTTCAAGGTAGGGTTTCAACTCTAGCTCAGGCTGATCTGGAATTCACTATGTAGTCTCAGGGTGGTCTTGACCTCTTGGCAATCCTACCTCTCTGCTTCCTGAGTGCTGAGATTAAAGGCGTGAGCCACTGTACCCAGCTAAATTTCTTTTTTTATTGTTTGGATTTTTGGAGGTAGGGTCTCACTCTAGCCCAGGCTGACCTGGAACTCACACTGTAGTGCCAGGTTGGCCTCAAATTCATGTCAATCTTTCTACCTCTGCCTCCTGAGTGCTGAGATTAGAGTGTGTGCCACCATGTCTGGCTTAAATGTTTTTATTTATTATTTATGTGCAAGAAGAAAGAGCACAACAGAGAAATGGACACACCATGCTCCCTGGCCACTGCTAACACACTCCAGATGCACGCACCACTCTGTGTATCTGGCTTTGCGTGGGTTCTGAGAAATTGAAACCGGGCCATCAGGCCTTGCAAACAAGCACCCATAACTACTGAGCCATCTCTCCATCCCCTGATATTTTAATGACATACATATAGTGTCATTTTTTTTTTTCATATGTGTGGAGTTGGTGGTGTGTGAATATGTGCCGGCATGTTTCTATTATGTGGGCACATGTATGGGTAGTGCATGTGTAGGCCAGAGGTCAATGTCATGTTTCTATTTTGTGGGCACATGTATGGGTAGTGTCAATGTCAGATGTCTTCTTTAGTTGTTGTCCACCATATTTAAAAAAAAATTTACTTCACTTATTTATTTGTAAGCAGAGAGAGAGAGAGAGGAGACAGAAAGAATGGGCATGTCAGGGCCTCCAGCCGCTGCAAATGAACTCCAGATGCATGCACCACTTGTGCATCTGGCTCTTTGTGAGTACTGGGGAATCAAACCTGGGTCTGAACCTTGGTTGATAGGCTTTGCAGGCAAGCACCTTAACTGCTGAGCTGTCTCTCCAGCCCATATTTTTTTTGTTTGTTTTGATTTTGACTTTTTTATTTGAGAGAGAGAGAAAATGGAGGTGCCAGGGCCTCTAGCCACTACAAATGTATTCTGGACACATGCACCACTTGTGCATCTGGCTTACGTGGGTACTGGGGAATCAAACCTGGGACCTTGGGTTTCACCAGCAAGTGCCTTAACCACTAAGCCATCTCTCCAGCCCCAGGTTTTGGCTTTTTTGAGGCAGAGTCTCACTTTAGCCTAGCTGACCTAGAACCTACTTTGTAGCTTGGGCTGGCCTTGAACTCATGGCAATCCTCTTACCTCAGCCTCCCTAGTGCTGGGATTAAAGGTGTCAAAAATATGGCTTCCACCACATTTTTTGAGATAGGGTCACTCACTGAGCCTGGAGTTTACCAATTGGGCTGGACTAGGTAGCCAGTAAGCCCCAGGGGTCCTATGTCTGCCTCTCCATCACTGGGATTACAGACATGGGGACCTGGGTATGTGAACTCAGGTCCCCACGCTTACATGGCAAGCACTTCACTGACTGAGCATCTCCCCAGCCCTACTTCATGTCATGTTTAAACCAGGTTCATTACATCCCTTTGCTCTCTCTTCATTTATCATTTCTTTGTGGTGTAAACTTTCAAAATCCTTTCTTCTAGCTTTGTGAAATGTATATAGTTCATTATTGTCACCCACACCCTGTCATGTAATAGCACCTCAGAATTTCTTGTTCCAGTCTCTGTATTTTTCTTGTTTGTTTTCTTGTAGTGCTAGGGATTAAGCCCAGAGCCGTGAGCATCTCAGACAACGGCTCTACCACTGAGCCATGCTCCCAGCTCCAACCTCTGCTATTTCTTTTTTTTTTTTTTTTTTTAAGATTTATTTATTTATTTATTTATTAGAGACAGAGAGAGAGAGAGAGTGAGAATGGACACACCAGGGCCTCTGGCCATTGCAAACGAACTCTAGATGCATGCGCCACTATGTACATCTGGCTTACATGGGACCTGGAGAATCGAACTGGGGTCCTTAGGCTTCTCAGGCATGCACCTTAACCACTAAGCCATCTCTCCAGCCCCAACCTCTGCTATTTCTGATGCTGATTGGAGTGGAGCTCTTGTTGACACTGGACTGTGTTGTGAGCACAGTGCCTGGGAGGCTTCTGGATGGGCAAGTGCACAAAACTATTGACATGGGAAACTTATTTATTTTACTTTTTTTTTTTTTCCTGAGGTAGAGTCTGACTCTAGCCCAGGCTGACCTGGCACTGACCTCTGTGGTCCCACGCTGCCCTCAAACTCATGGTGATCCTCCTACCTCTGCCTCCCAAGTATTTGCATTAAAGGACTGTGCCACCAAGTCTGGTTTACCCCCCACCCTCAAGCCCAGGCTGATCTTGAATTCACTCTGCTGTAGTCTCAGGCTGGCCTCACTCCTACTTCAGTCTTCCAAGTGCTGGGATTAAAAGCGTACACAATATGCCCATATGTTCTTTTTTTAAAATTCAAAAAGATTTTGGGGCTGGAGAGATGGCTTAGCAGTTAAGGCGCCTACCTGCTAAGCCTAAGAACGCTGGTTCCAATCTCGAGCAGTTCCAATCTCCAGGTCCCACGTTTAGCCAGATGCAGTGACGCAAGGGCGCAATGCCACACTTGCCCACAAGGGGGCCCACGCATCTGGATTTCGTTCACAGCAGCTGAGAGACTGCTGGCGCACCCATCTCTGTCTCCCTCTCTATCTCTCTCTCTCTCTGTGTCTCTCTCCAAAAATAAATAAAAAAAAAAAAAAAAAGATTTTGTGGCTGGGTGTGGTGGCATAAGCCTTTAATCTTAGCACTCCAGAGACAGAGATAGGATCGCTGTGAGTTTGAGGCTAGCCTGCAGCTACAGAGTGAGTTTAGCCTGGGCTAGCTTGAGACCCTACCTCAAAAAACAAACAACAACAAAAATTTTGTTATAGAACTTAAAGATGTTGGTGAGAAAGAATGAAAGTAACAGGAGTCAGGGAGAAGTGGGCATTGAGTACACTGGTGTTCAGAGAGGTCTTTTAGCGTCCCCATTCTTGTAACCTTCAGGCCCTGGCAGTCAAGGGGACCCAAGTAGATGGAATGAGATGTCAGGGCCATGTGAGCGTGGGCTGACTTTCACCGTGAAGATCCTGAAATCCATCTCCGAAGCTGTTTGGCAAATAGCACAGTGACGTCTAGCATGGTCTGAATCTGTTCTGAATCCCTCCTTCCCCTTCCCTGCCAGTGTACCAGAAGAATCTTTGAGATGGACAGAGCCAGTATGGGCTCTGCGGGGGATGGGCAGGAGTCAGGCTGTCAGATGGTCACAATCACACAGAACTTTCACCGAGTCTGTAGTCTCCAGGTTCTCGTCTTAAGAATTTGAGGAATAAAATCCTCAGATCATAGAGGGTAAGGTTTAGAAAGATTGTATTATAGAGCTCAAGAGAAGGAGTGGTGGCAGAGCTGCTGCTGTAAAGCAAGAGGGGCTCCCAGAAATGGGAGAACCCCTATTTTACTTTTCTTTTTTCAAAGTAGGCTCTCGACTAGCCCAGGCTGGCCTGGAATTCACTATGTAGTCTCAGGCTGACCTTGAACTCACAGCGATCCTCCTACCTCTGCCTCTAGAGTTCTGAGATTAAAGGTGTGTGCCACCACACTTGGCTCCTATTTTACTTTTTTTTTTTTTTTTTTTTTTTTTTTGGAGAGAGAGACAGAGGGAGGGAGAGGGAGACAGATAGAGATGGGCGCACCAGCAGCCTCTCAGGTGCTGTGAATGAAATCCAGATGTGTGCCCCCTTGTGGTCAAGTGCGGCATTGCGCCCTTGCGTCACTTTGCATCTGGCTAAACGTGGGACCTGGAGATTGGAACCAGCGTTCTTAGGCTTAGGAGGCAGGCGCCTTAACCGCTAAGCCATCTCTCCAGCCCGCTATTTTACTTTTAAGAGATGTTTTAGGTGGAGGTAGATCTAAGAATTGTTTTATTTTAAAAATATTTTATTTTTATTCATTTATTTGATAGAGAAAGATGCAGAGAGAGAGAGAGAAAATGGGTGCACCAGGGCCTCCAGCCACTGCAGACAAATTCCAGGCACATGTGCCACCTTGTACATCTGGCTTACATGGGTCCTGGGGAATTGAACCTGGGTCCTTAGGCTTTGTAGTCAAGCACCTTAACTGCTAAGCCATCGTTCCAGGCCAGAATTCTGTTTTAAATGGCATGTGGATCTCTTGTACAGCATAGCTAAGAGGATTTTACACATGGTATCTAGAAATTAATTAGTTTTAGGGCTGGGGCTACAGCTCAGATGGTAGAGTGAGTGTCTAGCCCGCAGGAAGTCCTGGGTTCTTATTCCCGCCACCACATAACCCTGGGCAGGGTGGCACATGCTTATAATCTCAGCACTGGGAGGCTGGGAAATAAGATGCTTAAGGTCATCCTTGGTTACCTAGTGAGTCAAAGCTAGCCTGGGATACATGGCACTCAAAAAATAAAGAAGGAAAGAAGTCAGGCATGGTTGTACACACCTTTAATCTCAGCACTCGGGAGGCAGAGGTAGAAGAATCGCCATGAGTTCGAGACCACCCTGAGACTACACGGTGAATTCCAGGTCAGCCTGAGCTAGAGTGAGACCCTACCTCGAAAAATAAAAATAAAAACAAAAAGAAGGGAAGAAAGAAATGAATCAGTTTTGAGTGTAAATGAGGATGAAATGATGGTCTAGTGTGTGGTTTCTTGGTGGTGATCTGTTCTCAGAGAATGGAGTCTTTGGGAGACAGCCTGTGGTAGAGCACAAGACAGTGGAAGCACTTGGCTTTGGCCCACGTAGTTGAAATGCAGGGAGCGTCACAGAGGAGGCATGCCCTCTAATGTGAAACTTATGTAATATGTACCCATAGCGTCCAGTCATTTGACTTTATCTCGCCTGCCGTTATCTTCCGTGCTTTTTCCCTAGCCTTCCCCTGCCTGCCCCTTTCCCAGAGTTCATTCTCCACATCATCTCTTCCTGTGCTGTTGACGCTTGTGGGCTGGAGAACACTGTGAACTTGTGACACTGTACCATCATTTGCAGCGGGCAGACAAGGTCTGTACAAAGGTCTGCAGGGTTAGGTAGGTACAGGTGAACTCCAGCTCACCTGAGTGCAACGATCGTAGGTCAGCTGGGTTTCTTTTCAACACTGTAAACAGGCGCAGGGATCTTGGGTACACAGGAGGTCTGAACGGCCAATTGTGCCGGGTCCTTATAGGGTGGGGTGGAGGTTGGTACACATTCCAGGCATCACCTGGATTTGTGGTCTGGTGAGTGAAGAAGGCTGTTTGTTGGTTTTGCTTAAGGGTTTCAGAACCTTTGTGATTGCTTATGAAACCACACAGGGTCATGGGGACACACTGGAAGCGGTCCTCTTATGTAAGGTTATTTGAGAACTGGGAGTGAAGCTTAGTGAGAGAGCACCTGTTTTGAATAGGTTCCGTCTCCAGCCGTGCAGAAGCAATGTTCTTTTAGCCTGGGGGTGTTGTTGCTCATTGGTTGAGTGTTTATCTCACGTGTGAGAGGCCCCAGGTTCCATCCCCAGTACTCCTCTGCACCCCCCCTCCCTGCCCCCGAAAGTTCTGTAATATGGGGCTGGAGAAATAGCTCGGTGGGTTAAATGATTGCTTCATAATCATGAAGACCCTGTGTTCAATTCCTAGGACCGACATAAAAATTCCAAGCGTGGTGGCCCAACTGCAATGCCAGTGCTGGGGAAGCTGAGATAGCTGGGTCCCTGGAGCTTGCTGGCCAGTCAGTATGTCTTTAATGTTAACTTTTTTTTAAACCATAGAAAACACATGCTGTTTATTATTACATGGACTTAAAAATCAACACAAATCATTTTCAGGCACTTCTTGAATACATACTATGAGAAATTTCTACCAACGAACAGCATACCTAGCAGGCAATACCATAAGGACTTAGACTTTTACACTTCCGTTTTTAAAATACACGTGGGGTGATTGAAAAGAAATATTGCATAATTAATCCAACCGTATCCTTTCACATTTCTTTCTTCTTTTATCATCTGTTTATTTATTTTTCCTCTCACATTTCTTCACAATTTCAAACCATTCTAGAGTTGAATATAAGCACTCACTTTTTTTTTTTGAGATAGAGAAACAGAGAGAGAGAGAGAGAGGAAGAGGCAGAGAGGAGAGAATGGGCGTGCCAGGGCCATTTCAGCTGCTGTGCACAAACTCCAGATATGTGCGCCCCCTTGTAGGCAAGCACAGCATTGCGTGCTTTCGTCACTTACATCTGGCTAAACATGGGGCCTGGAGAATGGTACTGGAGTTCTTAGGCTTGGCAGGCAGGCTCCTTAACTGCTAAGCCATCTCTCCAGCCCAGCACTTTTTAAAATATTTTTTAAAATTATTATTTATCTATTTTTGGAGAGAGAGACAGAGAGAGATAGAGAGGGAGAGGGAGACAGAGATGGGCGCGCCAGCAGTCTCTCAGCTGCTGTGAACGAAATCCAGATGCGTGCGCCCCCTTGTGGTCAAGTGCGGCATTGCGCCCTTGTCTCACTTTGCATCTGGCTAAACGTGGGACCTGGAGATTGGAACCGCTGGACATTGGAACCAGCGTTCTTAGGCTTAGCGGGCAGGCGCCTTAGCCGCTAAGCCATCTCTCCAGCCCAGCACTTACTTTTTAAAAAAAATTTTATTATTTATTTGAGAGAGAGAGAGAGAGAGAAGAGGCAGAGAGAAAGAAAGAATGGATGTGCTAGGGCCTCCAGCCACTGCAAACAAACTCCAGACGCATGTACCACCTTGTGCACCTGGCTTATGTGGGTTCTGGGGAATCAAACAGGGTTCCTTAGGCTTTGCAGACAAACACCTTAACTGCTAAGTCATTTCCCCAGCCCCTAAGCACTCACTTTTTAAGGACCCAAAGTGCTAAATCCTTCTTACTCCAAAACAATCCATCTTAATCCATCACACCTGCTCTGAGGAAGCATGTCATAGAAGTTTTATAAGTGGAGCTCTGAAGACTGATATTTGCTTTGTTTTGTTTTTCAAGGCTGGGTCTCGCTCTAGCTCAGGCTGACCTGGAATTCACTACATAGTCTCAGGATGGCCTTGAACTCATGGCGATCCTCCTACCTCTGCCTCCCGAGTGCTGGGATTAAAGGCGTGCGCCACCACGCCTGGCTTCCATATGCACATGCACACACATACACATACCACACACATGTAAATAAAACAACAAATACATAAAATAAATTGTTTTAAGTTTTTGTAATATGATCTGAAGGTCTTTTAGCATTTCAACAGCAATGAATCCTAACACTCCCCTACCGAAGTCTTTTTTCTTTCTTTCTTTTTTTTTTTTGACATTTAAGGATTTTTAATTAATTAATTAATTTGGGAGAAAGAGGCAGAGAGAGGGAGAGAATGGGCGTACTAGGGCCTCCAGCCACTGAAAACGAACTCCAGATGCATGCGCCACTTTGTGTATCTGGCTTACATGGGTTCTGGGGGAATCAAACCTGGGTCCTTAGGCTTTGCAGGCAAAGCACCTTAATAGCTAAGCCACCTCTCCAGCCCTATATTTTTTATCCCCCTCTTTTTTTCTTTTTAAAAAAAATATTTTTATTTATTTATTTGAGATAGAAAGAGGCACAGAGGGAGAGAGAATGGCGGCGTCAGGGCCTCCAGCCACTGCAAATGAACTCCAGACACGTGTCTCCTTGTGCATTTGGTTTATGTGGGTCCTGGAGAATCGAACCAGGATCCTTTGGCTTTGCAGGCAAATGCCTTAACAGCTAAGCCACCTCTGCAGCCCTTATATTTTTAATCCCCCTCCTTTTGACAGTGTTTTACAGTATCCCAGACTTGCCTGGATCTCATAATTCTTCCTCGATGCTCCTCCCTACTTCTCTAGATTTGCCCATGACACCATTGCTAGATGAATTGTTATTTGTTTATTTGTTATTTATTGTTTATTTGTTTTGTTTGTCTTGTGTAGCTCAGGCCGATGTTGAGCGCCTGATCCTCCTGCCTCTACCTCCCAAGTGCTGGGATTAGAAGTGTGCATCACCATACCTGGCTCAAATGCTGGGTTTTAAAATTTTTTAGTTTATGCATATATTATAATATATTATACTCTTATCCCCTCGCCCCTATTCCCATTAGCCTGGGGACCTCCTTAGTGGGGTAATGGTATTCACTGTGAGGTCATGAAGGCCTCAGCCAGTCCCTGTGGGATTATGGGGGGGGCGACCATGCCTCAGGGTATTTCTGTCCACTCAGTGGCTCTTACAGTCTTTCCACCCCCTCCTCCACAATGTTCCCTGAGCCATGGCAGGCCTGTTGGCAGTCTGATTCAATATTGAGTTCTTTCTAGTCTCTAGATTTCTGCTTTGATAGGACTTGACTGATCACCGTGTCTGTCACCATCACCTTGGAGCTGGTTGTCAGGCTAGCAGTGAGAGCCGTGTCAGTGTTCATGTCATCACTTCCTCTGCTGTTTCTCCTGGGCCCTGGCAGGTGTAGAAGAGGTGGCACCTCTCATGGTGGGCAGTCAGCTATCAGCTTGTCTTATCAATGGATCTTGGCTCTCCTCTGTTTCCTCTGCCATCTTCTGCTGGAAGTGTGCATCACCGTACCTGGCTCAAATGCTGGTTTGTTTGTGTTTTGTTTTGCATGTATGTGTATGCACACACTGGGTCTCAACAAATGCCCCTCCAGCTTTACAAACATGGCTGGGGAATTGAACCCTAGGCTAGCAGGCTTTGTCAGCTAGTGCTTACTGCTGAACCATCTCTCCAGCCCTAAGCTGTTCTTTCTTTCTTTTTTTTTTTTAATCACTCTGTTTTGCCCAAGAAATTTTGTTTGCATACTTTGGGATAGAATCTGGGAGTTGAATGCATGGCTTCATGCATGCTAGAGTGTTCTCTCCCACTGAGCTACAACCCCAGCCCTGCTCAAGCATTAAAAAATCACTCTCAGCTGGGGAGGCTGAGGTAGGAGGATGGCTGTGAGTTCAAAGCCAGCCTGAGACTAATTCTAAGTCAGACCTGTCCTTGGGGGAAAAAAAAATCACTCTCATAGTTTTCTCGTTGGGTTTGCATTTGGGTGTATATGTGCGTGAGTGTGTGTGTGTGTGTGTGTGTGTGTATACTTATTGTTTAAAGGTTATAAAGAGGTTAATAATAAAAGGAGTCTTGGGGCTGGGGACATGGCTCAGTGGGTAAGACTGCTTGTCGTTTATGCACGAAGAACTGAGTTTGATCACCAGCAACCATGTAAAAATGGTTGCATGCCCATAACCTCCGACCTTTACACACACACGCACGCACGCACGCACAGAGTCTAGGCTGGCTCACACCTATATTCCCAGCACTTGGTGGAGGTAAGTTTATGAATTAGAGGCCAGCAGGTGCTACATAGCAAGTTACAAGTGAGCCTGGTCTGTATATAGCAGTGAGACAATGTCGTAAAATGAATGAAATAAAATAACACCCCCAGGACAATAGAGTGGAATAGAACGTGAGTTCAGAGAGAGCTTTCTGTTGTTTCTTTGATCCAAGCCAGTAACTGGAACAGTGCCAGGCCGAGGCTAACTAGACCAGATGAGTGAATGAATGAGTGAATGTGTCTTCTCACTCCCATGTTCATTGCTGACCTTCACCTGCATATCAACTGAGTCGCAATGTCAAACTGGGTCCTTTTTTTTTCTTTTCTTTTCTTTTCTTTTCTTTTCTTTTCTTTTCTTTTCTTTTCTTTTCTTTTCTTTCCTTTTCTTTTCTTTATTTATTAGAGAGATAGAGAAAAGAGAGAGAGATAGAGAGAGAGAATGGGCATGCCAGGGCTTCTAGCCACTGCAAACAAACTCCAGATGCATGCACCCCCTTGTGCATCTGGCTTACGTGGGATCAGGAGAATCAAACCTGGGTCTTTAGGCTTGGCAGGCATGTGCCTTAACCACTAAGCCATCTCTCCAGTCCCCAATCTATCTATCTATCTTTCTTCCTTCCTTCCTTCCTCCCTTCCTTCCTTCCTTTCTTTCTTTCTTTACCTTTACCTTTCTTTCTCTTCTCTTTCTTTCTTTCTTTCTTTCTTTCTTTCTTTCTTTCTTTCTTTCTTTCTCTTTTTTGTTTTTTTAAGGTAGGGTTTCTCTCTAGTCCAGGCCCTACCTTGAAAAACATAAAAAGAACAAACAGGAGTGGTACCCATGAGAGACCCTTCCTACAACTGTCTAAGCAAGGGCCTGCTGCTTCAGGCTCAGTCAGAACAATGCAGTGACAGATCTCTGTAGATGGGAGCAATAAAACAGAGTGTGTATGACACATTATATAGCAGGCAGCAGGGAAGGCTGTATATGGGGGACAGTAAGTGGGAAGAGATTCTTTGCCTGAGTAGGAGGCAGCCAGTCTCAAGTGAGGATGCTGGGTGCTTAGTACTCCCACATGCAGCTCCTTGCCATTCTGTTGTGAGAGTAGCAGAGCTTAGCTTGCCCTCCTGCCCCTCGTGGATGGGGTGCTGTGGACTGGGGATGAGTGACTCTGATCCAGGACAAGTACATCTTGTTCCTTTAGTTCTCAGCACTGAGTACTGAAGACTAAGCTGGGCCTGAGAAGCATTTGGTATTTAGAGAAGCCAAGTAGCTCTCTAGCCCACACCAGCCAATGCTGTGTCCTTCTCTGGAGATGATTTTATTGTGAGCAATACTGTCACCGATGGTAGGATCAGGATGTAAAAAACAAAACAAAACAAAACAACAACAACAACAAACCAAGCTCCCGGTCTTTGAAGAGGTCAGCATCTATCTCTAACATCACCTTGCTTGCAAAAGGATTTGAAGAACTTTAGGAAGATTGATTGAGTGACTCCACCGCCACTTGGCCTGAGTTTGAATCTTGGGTCTGCCGGTTATCAAGGTCCTGGTACTTGACCTTTACAATAACTGATAGCTCTTGTCCCTTAGAAAAAGAGAGAGAGGGCTGGGGAAATGACTTAGCAGTTAAGGCATTTGCCAGCAAAGCCTAAGGACCCTAGTTCGATTCCCCAGGACCCACATAAGCCAGATGCACAAGGGGGCGTGTGCGTCTGGAGTTTGTTTGCAGTGGCTGGAGGCCCTGGTGTGCCCATTCTCTCTTTCTCTCTGCCTCTTCCCCTCTCTCTCAAATAAATAAATAAACAATATTTTTTAAAAAAAGAAAGAGAGGGAGGGAGAATGTGTGTGTATTCGGAGGTGTTCATGACAGCCCAGGGCCTCACGCTGATGCAGAGTGACTGTAATGAAATAGAAGAATGTCTTACCGAAAATACTTAGCACGTGTAGTCATGATAGTTAGTACTTACATAGAAAACGTAACTTAAGCCAGGCGTGGTGGCGCACACCTTTAATCCCGGCACTCGGGAGGCAGAGGTAGGAGGATCGCCACAAGTCCAAGGTGACCCTGAGACTACATAGTGAATTCTAGGTCAGCCTGAGCCAGTGAAACCCTACTTCAAAAATCCAAAAAAAAAAAGAAAGAAAATGTATTTGATGAGCTACGAGGATGAAAGTCATGGAGATGACCCCGAGTTGGTGCTCAGTACACATCTGATGGACAGCAGCCTTTACTATACAGTGATGGTCTAATGTCAGGATGAAATGCAAGCAGAGCCTAGGGGTAAGGATCAGAGCACTGCCTTCCACGGTCTTAGTTCAGTGGCTGTTCTTTTGGCCTGATTCCTTCATGCATCTGGACTCTGTTGTCCAGGAGTTCCGTACATTCCTGGTGGCTTGTAGAATTGCTGGCCTAAAGCTATTGTTGGACAGAAGGACGGCATTGCCTCCTCGGGCTCCCTGTGTGGCCCTGCTGGCCTTAGGAGAAGCACAGCCATTGCTAAAGGCACCTCCTGCTGCTGGCTGAACTGGGGGGCTACCAGCACCAGTACACGAACCCCTGAGACCATCAAGAGCCAAGAGTTGGGTCTCTTCCTTCCTTTCCTTGGGTAGTGTTGGATAGCCAGGGTGCAAGGTCCTCACCTGGTCCTCTGGAAGCTGCTGGCTGGTCCTTAGTGATGTGTTTGGCCAGGTATTTAAATTTGTCTATAAAATCAATGAGATGTTTCTCTAAACAGGTGTACTGTGCAAATCAAAAGAAAGGAATTGTTTAAAGCACTTAGCAATTTTATTTCTTTTCACGTATTAAGGATTGAACCCAGGGCCTTCTACATGCTAGGCAAACATGTTACCACTGAACCATTCCCCAGCCCCTCACTGGGGGATTCTAGGCAGGAACTCTACCACTGAGCCATGCCCCCAGCCCCTCACTGGGGGATTCTAGGCAGGAGCTCTACCACTGAGCCACACCACAGCCCCTCCAGGATTCTAGGCAGGAGGGGACCACTGAGCTAGGCAGGAGCTCTACCACTGAGCCACACCCCAGCCCCTCACTGGGGGATTCTAGGCAGGAGCTCTACCACTGAGCCACACCCCAGCCCCTCCCTCACTGGGGAGCTTCCACTGAGCCACGCCCCAGCCCCTCACTGGAGAATTCTTTACCACTGAGCCACATCCCCAGCCCCTCACTGGGGGATTCTAGGCAGGTGCTCTACCACTGAGCCATGCCCCCAGCCCCTCACTGGGGGATTCCAGGCAGGAGCTCTATTGGTGAACTCTACTTAGCCTTCTTTTTTTTTTTTTTTGTTTTGTTTTGGGACAGAGTCTTGCCAAGTTGCTCCAGCTGGCCTTGAACTGTTGATCCTCCGTCTTATCCTTTCCTGTAGCTGAGATTCCTGGCATGCACCACAAGGCCAACTGCTTTTATTTTTGTGAATAAAGTTATTAACCCATGTTTTTTAGGAAGGAAAGGAATTCAGGTTATTACATTTATGCAACACTTTCTTGGCTAAATCTACACTTGAACAATGGAAACAGAACAAGATAGGAATTTGTAAGTTGTGTACAGGGATATGAATAGGAGGCCTTCAGTAAACATGCGAATGGATCTATTATTCCTTAACTTTTATCTTGTTTTGTATTTTATTTTCATTTATTTATTTATTAGAGGCAGAGAGAGAGAATGGGCACACCAGGGCCTCTAGCCTCTGTAAACGAACTCCAAATGCATGTGCCACTATGTGCATCTGGCTTATGTGGGACCTGGAGAATTGAACCTGGGTCCTTAGGTTTCACAGACAAGTGCCTTAACCGCTAAGCCATCTCTCCAGCCCAACTTTTATCTTTTATTTATTTACTTGTTTTTTATGTTTTTTTTAATTTATTTTTGTGTGTGTATGTGCCAGAGTCTCTTGTCTCTATAAGTGAATACGAGGTACATGGACCACTTTACATCCAGCTTTATGTGGGTTCTAGAGACTTGATCTCCAGCAGGCAGGCTTTGTAAGCAAGTGCCTTTGACTGCTGAACAATCTCCCCAGCCCGACCTTTTTTTTTGAGGCAGGGTGACCCAGGCTGACTAGAACTCACTCTCTAGTCCCAGGTTGGCCTTGAACTCATGGTTATCCTCCCACCTCTGCCTCCTGAGTGATGGGATTAAAGGCACATGGCACCACATCCAGCCTCAGCCCTACCTTTTTTTTTTTCCAAGCTAACCTGGAATTCACTATATTCACTATATCATCTCAGGCTGGCCTCAAACTCACTGAGATCCTCCTACTTCAGCCTTCCAAGTGCTGGGAATAAAGGCATGCACCACCACACCCGACTCAGCCCTATTTTTTTTTTAATTAATTTATTTATTTGAGAGTGGGAAAGAGGCTGAGAGAGAGAGAGAAAGAATGGGCACGCTAGTGCTTCCAGCCACTGCAAACAAATGCCAGACACATGCGCCTCCTTGTGCATCTGGCTTACGTGAGTCATGGGGAATCCAACTGAGGTCCTTTGGCTTTGCAGGCAAGTGCCTTAGCTGCTAAGCCATCTCTCCAGCCCAGCCCTACTTTAAAATTTTATATATATATTTAATTTATTTGAGGGAAAGAGGCAGAGAGAATGGGCATGCCAGGGCCTCCAGCCATTGCAAACGAACTCCAGATGGATGTACCCCTTTGTGCATCTGGCTTACGTGGGTCCTGGAGAATCAAACTGGGATCCTTTGGCTTTGCAGGCAAATGCCTTAACCACTAAGCCATCTCTCCAGCCCCCCGCCCCCAGTCCTACTTTTTGAGACAAGGTTTGCTAAGTAGCTCTCACTAGCCTGGACCTCACTATTGTAGACCAAGTTGATTTTGAAATTGCAGGGATCCTGCTGCCCCTATCTCCTGAATGCTGGGTTTACAGGCATGTGCCACCACGTGCTACTGCCTAACTGTAATTTAATTTTATTTATTTATTTGGGAGAGAGAGACAGAGACAGCTAGAGAGAGAATGGGTGCACCAGGGCCTCTAGCCACTGCAAACAAACTCCAGATGCATGTTCTACCTTGTGCATCTGGCTTTATGTGGGTACTGAGGAACTGAACCCAGGTCCTTAGGCTTTTCAGACAAGTGCCTTAACTGCTGAGCAGTCTCTCTAGCCTTAACTGTAATTTATATATGTGTGTGTGTGGGTGTATGTATGTATGTATGTATGTATTTGTATGTATGTATATATATTTGAGAGAGAGAGAAAGAAGCAGAGAGAGAGAGAATGGGCATACCAGGGCCTCTAGCCACTGCAAACAAATTACAGACGCATGTGCCCCCTTGTGCATCTGGCTTATGTGGGTCCTGGAGAATTGAACTGGGATCCTTTGGCTTTGTAGGCAAATGCCTCATAACCGCTAAGCCATCTCTCCAGCCCCTTAACTGTAATTTTTTTTTTTTTTTTTGGTTTTTTGGTTTTAGGGTTTCACTCTAGCTCAGGCTGACCTGGAATTCACTATGTAGTCTCAGGGTGGCCTCAAACTCACAGCAATCCTCCTACCTTTACCTCCTGAGTGCTGGGATTAAAGGCGTGCACCACCACACCCGGCTCTTGGGAAGCTTCTTGCTAAGGGCAGATAGTAAACACTGGAGTCTTGTGAGCCATAAGCTGTGCAACTGTTGTTTTCTTCAGCAAGATGATAGCTGTGGATGGTGTGTGAATGAACAGGCATGGCTGTGGCTGGGTTCCAGTGAAAAGTGTTTGGGTAAACAGTGGGCTAAGCCTACAGACCATACTCTGCTAATGTCGGAACATGTCTTATTGGATTCTGACTTTCCTGCTAATATCCTTTTTTTTTAAAATTTTTTGTTTATTTTTTGTTTATTTATTTATTTGAGAGCGATAGACAGACAGAAAGAGAAAGAGGCAGATAGGTAGAAAATGGGCACACCAGGGCCTCCAGCCACTGCAGATGAACTCCAGATGCACGCACCACTTTGTGCATCTGGGAATCCAGCCTGAACCAGGGTCCTGGGGAATCCAGCTAACCCTGAACCAGGGTCAGCTTCAAACTCATGCTCCTCTTTCCTCAGCCTCCCAAATAATGGAATTATAGGTGTGTGCCATCTTGCCTAATTCAGAAGTATTTCTCAGAAACTGTAATTTAATGAACTAATCAGAAGTTCACAAAGACATTGAAGACATATCCATCATATTTCCATAGCCTTGTTTATATGATGGTGAAATTATCCACTTACATGACTATATTGTTGAAATGACATTTGAGAATTTATGATGCTGGGAAGTATTCACCAGCCATGAAAAAAGCAGGGCAAAACTATCTGTCATATAAAATCAGTAATGGTCTGGAAGTGGTGGTGCACGCCTTTAATCCCAGCCCTCTGGAGGCGGAGGTAGGAGGACTGCTGTGAGTTTGAGGCAATCCTGAAACTACAGAGTGAATTCCAGGTCAGCTTGGGCTAGAACCACATGCTGTTAAAAATCTATAATAGGAGGCTAGGTGTGGTGGCTCACACCTTTAATCCCAGCACTTGGGAGGCTAAGATAGGGGGATCACTGTGAGTTGAAGGCCACTGTCCCTGAGATTACAGAGTGAATTTCAGGTCAGCCTGGGCCAGTGAGATCCTACCTTGAAAAACCAAAATAAATAAATAAATCTATAGCAGGGCTGAAGAGGTGGCTTAGCAGTTAAGGCACTCGCCTGTGAAGCCTAAGGACCTAGATTCAGTTCCCTAGTACCCATGTAAGCCAGATGCACATGTGTCTGGAGTTTGTTTGCAGTGACTAGAAGCCCTGGTGTGCCCATTCTCTCTCTCTCTCTCTTTCTTCTATTTGCCTCTTTCTCTCAAATAAATAAATAAATAAATAAATAAATAAATAAATAAAATAAGGTATTTTAAAAATCTGTATTAGCAAAAAGGTATAGTGTGAATCAAAAAAGCGTTTAGTTATGTGTTTTTTTTTTTTTTTTTGGTTGTGCTGGGACTGAAACCTAGGATCTTAAGCATTTCAGGTAACCACTCCACACTGAGCTACGCCCTCAACCCTGTGAGTGTGATGTGTGTGTGTATGGATTCGCACATGCCATGGTGCACATGTGGAGGTCAGAGGACAGCCTCAGGGTGTTTTCCTTTCCTACCTTCTTTTGAGACAGGGTCCCTGTTGTAGTCAGATTCACATTGCTGGCAGAAATCACCCGACCAAGAGCAGCTTTTGGGAAAAAAGGGTTTATTTTGGCTTACAGACTTGTGGGGGACACCTGAATCATTCCACCTCTAGCCCCCATAAACTGATAACCATACATGATATAAAATGCAATGCATTCATCCAACTTTAGAAGTCCCCATTTTTTTATCAATACTAATGATGTTCATACATCCCCATAGTCCAAAATTTTTTAACTGAGCCATAATACAAAAAAAAAAAAAAAAAAAAACTATAAAAACACATAATGGCACTCACACTGCAAAGAAATACTCAACCAATACAAGATTTAAACAGGGCAAACATCAAACTCTGTAGTTCCAAGTCCGATAATTTTAACCAGCAACAAGTCTGTAGAGTTCCAATTCCACCTTTCCAGCTAGTCCTGGAAAACTTCATCTGGGGCTGGCAGCTCTCCTTAGCAACCATCTCGTGGTCCAGGCATCTCCACTGGGTCTCCACTGCAACCCCCTATTCATCCTCACGGCTCCATAGGGTCTCCATACAGGCATCCAGCAAACCTGCTTCATACTGCCCATGGCTTTTTCCAAAACACAATACCAGGTTGCAAATTTAATGACCCTCTCTTTCCTGCATTTCTTATATTCCATAATACCAGGTAGGGTGCCAATTTGTTAATCCGGGGGGGGGGGGGGAAAGCAGACTTTGAAGAACAGGACGCTTCTTCAGCATTCAGGTTCCTTCAGAAGACTGCATTCTTTCTGTTGTCCCAGTGCAGGTCAGCTGGCCCAATCTCAATGGTTACAGTCTCTCATACAATTGCAGCTGAATGGACAGAAGTTTGGGCCCCAAAATTTCTTTCTGTGACATATCCCTCTGCTCACACCAGTCTTCTACTCACTGAAACCCTGCACAAGTTCTCAGGACACAGGCATAATAGCAAGCCTCTCACACAAACTGCCTCTAGCCCAGTCCAGGCAAAGCTCTTTCTCACCCTCATAAGCCAAACCTCATAGTCCATAGTTCTTACTGCATTCAGCTCTTTCAACCCTGACCAGAATAGTCCATCAAACTGTACTGACAGCACTGCAAGATGTCTCTTAGACCAAGGTTTCAAATCCTTCCACATTCCTCTTGAAAATCAGCTCCAAAAAAGCCACACAGTCAGGTGTCCAGCAGCAAATGACCCCACTCCTCAGTACCAACATTGCTGTTGCAGTCAGGTTCGCATTGCTGGTAGAAATCACACGACCAAGAGCAGCTTGTGGGGGGAATAAAAAAGGTTTATTTTGGCTTACAGACTTGAGAGGAAGCTCCATGATGGCAGGGAAAACGATGGCATGAGCAGGGATTGGACATCACCCCCTGGCCAACATAAGGTGGACAATAGGAACAGGAGAGTGTGCCAAACACTGCCAAGGGGACGCTGGATATAACACCCATAAGCCCACCTTCAACTATATACTTCCTTCTGGTGGTGTTAATTCCCAAATCTCCATCAGTTGGGAACCTATCATTCAGAACACCTAAGTTTATGGGGGACACCTGAATCAAATCACTACATAACCCTGATGTTTTGTCGCCACTGCATATAAGCTTCTGATTTCTCCTAGCTCTGCCTCCCTTTGCTGTGGGTACAATGGGGTCACAGACACATGGGCCACTTTGTGTCCAGCTTCCTGTGGGTGCTGAGGAGTCAAACTCGGGCTGGCAGGCTTGCAAGCAAGTACCTTTAACCATGGAGATATCGTCTGAGCCCCTACTGTCTTCTTCTTGTATGTATGTATGTATGTATGTATGTATGTATGTATGTATGTATGTATTGATTGAGAGAGAGAGAACGGGCCCACCACAGCCTCTCATCACTGCAAATGAACTCTAGGCGCATGTGCCATCTTATGCATCTGGCTTTACATGGGTACTGGGGAATTGAACCTGGGTCCTATGGCTTTGCAGACAGGTGCCTTAACTGCTAAGCCATCTCTCCAGGCTTTTCTTCTTCTTCTTTTTAAAAAAATTATGTAACCGGGCATGGTCATGCACGCCTTTAATCCCAACACTCAGGAGGCAGAGGTAGGAGGACCGCCGAGAATTCGAGTTCATCCTGAGACTACATAGTGAGTTCCAGGTCAGCCTGAGCTAGAGTGAAACCCTATCTCGGAAAACAAACAAACAAACAAAATTTATATGTTTATTTGCATGTGTGTGTCTGTGTGTGCACGCATGTGTATGCATGTGCACCAGGGTCTCTTGCTACTGCAGATGGAATACCAGACATTTGCATCCAGTTTTATGTGTGTGGCTGGAAAATTGAACCTGGGCCAGCAGGCTTGGCAAGCAAGCACCTTTAACTGCTGAGCCATCTCTCTAGTTTCTTTGTTGCCTAGTGTAGTGGCACACACCTTTAATCTCAGCATTCAGGAAGCAGGTAGGAGGAGCGCCATGTGTTTGAGGCCAGCATGAGACTACATAGTGAATTCCAGGTCAGCCTGGGCTAGAGGGAGTCCCTTTCTCAAAAAAAAAAAAAAAAAAAAAAAAATTCATTTGCACATGTGTTTGGGGGCATCTCTCTTTTTTTTTTTTTTTTTCCCGAGGTAGGGTCTCACTCTGGCCCAGGCTGACCTGGAATTAACTATGTAGTCTCAGGGTGGCCTCGAACTCACGGCGATCCTCCTACCTCTGCCTCCCGAGTGCTGGGATTAAAGGCGTGCGCCACCACGCCCGGTGGCATCTCTTTTTTTAATGTGGATTCTGGGGATCGCGAACTTAGGCACTCATGTTTGTGTGGCAAGTGCTTTATATACTGAGCCATCTTCCCAGGCCTCCCTAGCTCCTTTAGAAAGAAAACCAAACAAGAAACCAGGGTCTCACCTATGTAGCCCAAGCTGACATTGAACTTAGGATCCTCCTGCTTCGGTATCTCAAGTGCTCTCATATTTAGCTTCTGTGTGTATTTACTTTTAACTTTCGATTTGAAATTGGTTCAGACTTTTAAAAAAGTCGCAAAAATATTGCAAGGTTTTTTGTATATGTATAGTGCATGTATGTTTATATGTGTGTGGATGCAAGTATATGTGTGGATCTGCATGTGGAGGCCACAGGACCACCTCAGCTGTCATCTTCTGGAACACATCCACCTCTTTTTTTTTTGTTTGTTTTTTTGTTTTTAGAGGTAGGGTCTCACTCTAGCTCAGGCTGACCTGGAATTCACTATGTAGTCTCAGGGTGGCCTCGAACTCATGGTGATCCTCCTACCTCTGCCTCCCCCCCCCCCAGTGCTGGGATTAAAGGCGTCACCACATCCCGCATGTCCACTTCTTTCTGAGACAGGCTCTTGTTTACCCTGGAGCACACCAAGTAGGTTAGACCAGCTAGCCAGTGAGTTCCAGAGATCCTCCTATCTCTACCTCTCCAGCTGTGGGGTTACAGGTGAGTACTGCCACTCTTGGCATTTTATGTGCGTACTGGAAATTGAACATAGGACCTCATGCTTGTAAGGCACTTGCCTGCAAAGCCAAAAGACCCAGGTTCGATTCCCCAGGACCCACATAAGCCAGATTTGCAAAGTGGCACATGTGTCTGGAGTTTGTTTGCAGTAGCTAGAGGCCCTAGTGTGCCCATTCTCTCTCTTTCTGCCTCTCTCTCTCTCAAAAACAAAAACAATCAAACAAAAAAAACCCTCACGTTCTCATATGGCAAGTGCTGTTACCTGCTCAGCCATCTCCCCAGCTCTTTTTTTTTTTGGCTTCAGATAGTGTCTCACACTCTAGCCCAAACTCACTATGATCCTGCTACCTCAGCCTCCAAAATGCTGGGATTAAAGTTATGTGCCACCACTCCTGGCAGGGTTTTTGTTTGTTTATTTGTTTGATGAGACAGATTTCCTCTTTGTAGCCAAGGTTGGTCTGGAACCTGCTCTGTAGCCCAACCCATTCTTAACCTTATAGTCCTCCAGCCTTGGTCCACCACCCAACTGCCCGGGTTACAGATGTGCACCACCACGCCCGGCAGTTCTTGGAAGTCAGCATTTAAGCCTCAGGTTCTTTCTGCAACATTGTCACCAAGCAGCCAGTTCCCTTCTATTAATTAATATGACCTTTGTAAGGTCAGCTATGCCTAGGCCTTTGCCTACATATATGCACACATTACTGCTTCTGTGGGCAGTTTTCTTCATCACTGCCCATTCCATCCTCAGACACCTTTGTCAGGAAGAGCCAGTGTGGAAAACCTATAAATAAATCTGTCCTTCAAGATGCCCTCACTTCTGCCCAATGCACAGACCCTTCCCCTGAATCTTTTTTTCTTTTTTTTTCTTTTTTTTTCTTTTTTTTGGTTTTTCAAGGTAGGATTTCACTCTAGCCCAGGCTGACCTGGAAATCACTACGTAGTCTCAGGGTGGCCTCGAGCTCATGGCGATCCTTCTACCTCTGACTCCCAAATCCTGGGATTAAAGGCGTGTGCCACCACAACTGGCTTCTGAATCTTCTTTATTGTAGGGAATTGTTTGTTTGAGACAGGCTGGCCTAAACTCACTGTGTAGCCGAGGATGGCCTTGTGCTCCTGTCCTCCTGCCTGGACACGTAGTTTCCTGACCCCATCATGCCTAACTTCTGTGGGGCAACTTTTCCTATTCCTTTCCCGGTCTCATGTGACATGTTTGGGAACCACTCCTCCCTAGGGACTCTTTATGACTGTTTCCCTTTGTCTCTGATGCTAAGTATAGGCTCATCTGTAACAGCCATAGAACCTTTGTGTGCCTTCACGGGCGGGGGTGGGGACATGTGTTGCCATTGGCCTGTCCTGATCTCTCTGTAAACATGCAAGTGCTGACATAGTCCACGCTGTAGGCTTGTTGCCTTTCTCTCCCTCTCTGTCTGTCTATCTCTGTCTCTCTCTCTCTCATACACATACATAATACAGAGAGACGGCTCAGTCTCCGTGTGTTCTTATCAGACTGTTATTTCTGTCAATGCGTTAGAGCTGACTTCAGAACTGTTCTGCCCAATATTTGGGGAAACTGAGGCAAGTCTTCCAGCTTTCCTGGTTTCTCTTTTCCATTATCATATATAGAATGAATTTAGGGGTGGTCAAAGAAATGAACTGCTGTGACCTCTTCTTATGAAGGATTTTTTTGTTTTGTTTTTGTATTTTTAAAGATAAGCATTGAAATGTTTCTTTTTAATCTATTTTATCTTATTTTTATTTCATTTTATTTACTAGAGGGAGAGAGGGAGGATGGGCGCCACCATGCACATCTGGTTTATGTGGGACCTGGAAATCGAACCGGGGTCCTTAGGCTTCGCAGGCATATGCCTTCACTGCTAAGCCATCTCTCCAGCCCTGTTTTGTTTTTGTTTTTTTGAGGTAGGGTCTCACTCTGGCCCAGGCTGACCTGGAATTCACTGTGTAGTCTCAGACTGGCCTCAAACTCATGGTGATCCTCCTACCTCTGCCTCCCGGGTGCTGGGATTAAAGGCGTGCGCCACCACGCCTGGCTTTATGAAGGATTTTTGGTTTTTTTATTTTTTTTTATTTTTTTGGTTTTTCGAGGTAGGGTCTCACTCCAGTTCAGGCTGACCTGGAATCACTATGTAGTCTCAGGGTAGCCTTGAACTCACAGCAATCCTCCTATTTCTGTCTCTGGAGTGCTGGGATTAAAGGCGTGCGCCACCACACCCAGCTTGGTTTTGTCTTTGGAGGTAGGGTCTCACTCTGGCTTAGGCTGACCTAGAATTCACTGTGTAGTCTCAAGGTGGCCTCGAACTCATGGCTATCCTCCTACTTCTGCCTCCCAAGTGATGGGATTAAAGGCGTGCGCCACCACGCCCAACCTATGAAGGATTCTTTTAGAGGAGGTTTTCGAGGTAGGGTCTTGCTGTAACCCAGGCTGACCTGGCTTTCACTATGTAGTCTCAGGGTGACCTCAACCTCACACTGATCCTCCTATCTCTGTCTCCGAGTGCTGGGATTAAAGGCAGGCTCCACCACACCCGGCTCTATGAAGAATTTTGTGTCCATAAATCATCTTGAGTTACCACGAAACACCCTGGTACATGTTGCCAAGCCTTGGGAGAGCTGTGTCTTGTCCCCACTGGGAGTTTGGGCCAGGTGGCATGGCCCCAGATCCCTCTTGAGTTATAGTACCAGCCCCTGGGGACATGCAGCAACTCCCTGCTGAGTCATGCTTCCACAGATCTTGCTCTGGTGGACACCTTCCTCTTTCACGGCATTGCGTCACACACATGCCAGTCACGTGTTTCCAAATTGAGCCCAGTTAAGTGGGGGAAAGGCCATTAGCTGTGGGCCTTGGGTTTCTACTTGGCGATGTTGTCTGTGGTGCTGGGGTCAAGACCAGGGCTGTATTAGTTTTGTGGACACAGGAATCATGTAGCATGACCTTCCCTTCTTAGAATGCCAATCATCGCCCACTTTTCCCTGGCTGCCCAGGGCTCTGAGACCTCAGTCTAGAATTTTGAGGCTCCTAGCCTGGCACCCTTTTCAAAATTCATCTTTTTTTTTTTTTTTTTTTTTTGGCTTTTCGAGGTAGGGTCTCAGTCTGGTCCAAGCTGACCTGGAATTCACCATGTAGTCTCAGGGTTGCCTTGAACTCATGGCAATCCTCCTACTTCTGCCTCCTGAGTGCTGGGATTAAAGGCATGTGCCACCACGCCTGTTTTTGGTTTTTTAAGGTAGGGTCTCACTCTGGCCCAGGCTGACCTGGAATTAACTATGTAGGATGGCCTCAGACTCACAGCAATCTTCCTACCTCTGCCTCCCAGAGTGCTGGGAATAAAGGCGTGTGTTACCACACCCGGCTTCATCTCTTTTTTTTTTTAAATATTACATTTTTATTTATTTGAGAAAGAGAGAGAGAATGAGAGAGAGAGATTGGACACACCAAGGCCTCCAACCACTGCGAACGAACTCCAGACTCATGCGCCACCTTGTGCATCTGGCTTAAATGCGTTCTTCTTTTTTGTTTTTTTCAAGGTAGGGTCTCACTGTAGCCCAGGCTGACATGGAATTCACAATGTAGTTTCAGACTGGCCTTGAACTAACATCGATCCTCCTATCTCTGCCTCCCAAGTGGTGGGGAGTAAAGGTCTTCACCACGCCCTGGCAAGCCTTCCATCTTTAAGTTGCCTTTGCCAGGTGTTTGTTCACAACAATGAAAGTACCTAGTCCAATGTCTGTTTTTAGCTAGCAAGCTGGCTAGCTACCAGCTGAATCAGCAAGTTCTAGATTCAAATTGAAAAACCCTGGTTTCAGGGGCTGGAGCGATGGCTTAGCAGTTAAGGCTGTTGCCTGAGAAGCCTAAGAACCCAAGTTCGACTCCCCAGAACCTGTATAAGCCTGATGT
Source organism: Orientallactaga sibirica (assembly GCA_036365145.1). Classification (NCBI taxonomy): domain Eukaryota; kingdom Metazoa; phylum Chordata; class Mammalia; order Rodentia; family Dipodidae; genus Orientallactaga; species Orientallactaga sibirica. The sequence goes on from JAEOAD010000889.1 coordinate 2,310,567, forward strand.
ACAAGGTGACATGTGCACAAAGTGTCACATGCATCTGGAGTTAGATTGCAGTGGCCTGGCACATCAATTTTCTCTCTCATAAAAAATAAAATAAAAATAAAAATCCTAGCAAAGCATGATTGAAGAAGACCCCTGATGTCAAACTCTCACCTTCACACGCACCCGTACATGTGTGATCATGCATACATATACGAACATTCACATATCCATGTAAAAGAAGAAGAAAAAGAATATTCAAGAAATAATAGCTTATAAGGCCCCCAGTGTGGCAGAGATATACAGATCCAAAACCTGAGCAAGTCCCAGAAAGGATAAAGAAGTCCACACCAAGAACTGGGCTGTGGCTCAGTAGTTCAAAGGTACTTGCTTGGTGGGTTTAATTCCCTAGCCGCCAATGTAAAGCCAGCTGGGCATTCACTTGTATTGGCAAGAGACCCTGGCATACACATACACGTGTAAGTGCAAATAAATAAATGAAAATTTAAAAAGAGAAATCCACACCAGTCACATCAGTTTGGACAGCTAGCGCTGGATCCGAGTCATCTTTACCTAAGGGTGTCTCGGAGCAGGCACTTTCCCCTGAGTGGCCTGGGCTCTGCCGTGTGAGCTTTTAGGACACAGCACGGTTTGCTTCTTTTTCTCAATTATTTACGTAGTTATTTGAGAGACAAAGAGAATGGACGCGCCAGGGCCTCCAGCCCTTGCAAACAAACTCCAGATGTGTGCACCACCTTGTGCATTTGGCTTACGTGGTTATCTGGAGAATCGAACCATGGTCCTTTGGCTTTGCAGGCGGGGACCTTAACCACTAAGCCATCTCTCCAGCTCTCATTTGCTTCCTTGATAGCATCTCTGCCCTACACCTTGGTGGAGGTTTGTGAGCCTGAACAGACCTTGCTTCCCCCAGCATGGACACCAAACCCTGGTCTGGGCTGTTGTGAGTCGACAGTGGCCACACCGGGCAGCTTATGGAGCTCCACTCAGTTACTGGTCTTCTCTTTCCTTCCGACTTTTCCTTCCTCATTGCTGCTTTGCTCAGCTCACTGACTCAGCCTGCTGTCATTGCTGGAATGATGGCCCTGTCTTGTTTGACCGGAAGTTGTATACCGTGACTGCTGAGACACACGTTTGCCGAAAGATGACTCGTGCTCCAGGCTTGTAAGCAGTCACTGGGAGACACTTCCCTTCTAGCAATTGGCCAAGCTCCCACCGTGTCTGTGGTTGCGAGTGGCCAGTGGTTTAGCTGTCTACCTTGCCCTGTGGTTTCCTAGACTGGAGTTGTCACCCTTTGCCCTCTTAGGTTGGCAGAAACTAGCCAGCAACTGAGCCGGAAGGTGGGAGGGTTAGTGGTCTAGACATACACATGTGTGTGGTCAACCTTCCATAGCTACAGGTTCTACATTAGTGATTTGACAAGCTACAGATGGGAGATATACATAAAATATACATTTATGTTTATAAATTATTTATTTATTTTGGTTTTTCAAGGTAGGGTCTCACTGCAGCCCAGGCTGACCTGGAACTCACTCTGTAGTTCCAGGCTGGCCTCAAGCTCACAGTGATCCTCCTACCTCTGTGAGTGTTGGGATTAAAGGCCTGTGCCACCATGCTCTGCTGGAACATACTTTTGGGGAGGGGTAGAACAATAAAAATTTAATGAGGCATGGTGGTACATACTTGTAATCCCAGCATGTGAGAGATGGAGGCAGGAAGATCAGGAGTTCAAGGTCATCCTAATCATAGTTTAAGGCACACTGTTCTTTACATGGGACCCTGTGTCCAAAAACAAGCAAGCAAACAAACAAAAACAACAGCCAGACAAAACAAAAAAATAATTCAAGGGGCTGGAGAGATGGCTTAGTGGTTAAACACTTGCCTATGAAGCATAAGGACCCCGGTTCGAGGCTCGATTCTCCAGGACCCACGTGAGCCAGATGCACAAGGGGAAGGGGGTGCATGCATCTGGAGTTTGTTTGCAGTGGTTGGAGGCCCTGGTGCACCCATTCTCTCTCTCTCTCTCTCTACCTGCCTATTTCTGTATCTCTCTCTCTCTCAAATAAATAAATAAATAAATAAATAAATAATAAAATATTTTAAAAATAATAATAATAATTCAAACTAAAGCCAGGCGTGGTGGCGCACGCCTGCCTTTAATCCCAGCACTCGGGAAGCAGAGGTAGGAGGATCGCCACGAGTTCGAGGCCACCCTGAGACTACATAGTTAATTCCAGGTCAGCCTGGACCAGAGTGAGACTGTACCTCGAAAACCCCAAAAAAAAAAAAAAAAATCAAACTAAAAATAACCAATAAAATAGCAATATAGCAATCAAAATACTACCAATCAGAGCTGGGGAGGTGGCTCAGCAGTTGAAGGTGCTTGCTTGCAAATCCTGGCTGCGTGGGTTCAATTCCCCAGCACACACATAAAGCCAGATGCACAAAGTGGCACATGTGTCTGGAATTTGTTTGCAGCAGCAAGATGGCCTGGTATACCTATTCTCTCTTTCTCTCAACTAAATAAATAAACATTTAAAAAATACAAAAAACAGGGCTAGAGAGATGGCTTCGCAGATAAGGCACTTACTTGCAAAGCCTGGTGGTCTGAGTTCAATTCCCCATACCCACGTAAAGCCAGATGCACAAGGTGGCACATGCATCTGGAGTTCATTTGCAGTGGTTGTAGGCCCTGGTGCCTCTCTCTCTGCCTCTTTCTCTCTTTGTCTGTCACTCTCAAATAAATAAATAAAAATTTTTTTTAAAACAGGCCAGTCTGTTGCTTGCCTCAACAACAACAAAGAATATTCCCAAGGCTGGGAAGATAGTGGTAGAGTGCTTGCTTAGCATGTTTCAGGGCCTTGAGCACTGAGAAGAAAAAAAACAAACAGAAAGAGAAGGGAAGAGATATGGAAAAAGAGGGAGAGAGAAAGCATGGGCATTCCAGGGTCTCTTGCTACTGCAAACTAACTCCAGGTGTATGTGCCATTTTGTGCATCTGGCCCTAGCTGGCAGGCTTTGCAAGCATACTCCTTTAACCACTGAGCAATCTTTCCAGCTCTCTCTCTCTCTTTTTTTGAAGGGCAAGCAAGCAAAGTTGTATTGAGAAGGGGTAGTAAAGAGCTCTCTGGGACAGCGGGGTGCTGACTTCCTTCTTAAAGCATCCTTTTGAGCCAGGTGTGGTAGTACATTCCTGTAACCCAGTACTCAGGAGGGTCTTGAGTTAGAGGCCAGCCTGGACTATGTAGTAGGTATACAGGTGCAAATACGTTACCACCCCTGTTCCCCAGAACCCTGCCGACTTAGAAACTACCCACAAGGAACTTTTTTTTTTTTTTTTTGCTTGTAAGTATGTAATATGGTGCGTGTTTGTGATGTATGCACCAAATATGTCCATGCACTCATCAGTGACAGAGGGCATTCAAGCAAAATGTTAGGTCTCCTCCGTCACTCTTTGGCCCATTCTTGTTTGAGCCTGAATCTCTTACTGATATGGGTGCATGCTGCTTTTTTAAAAAAATTTTTTTTAATTAATTTATTTTTATTGGCAACTTCCATAATTACAGAGAATACACCATGGTAATTCTCTTCCCCTCCTTTCCTCTTCAAAGCTCCACTCTCCAACATATCCCCTCCCCCCTCGATCAGCCTGTCTTTTATTGTGATGTCATCATCTTTTCCTCCTATTATGATGGTTATGCCAGGCACTTAGAGGTCATGGATATCCAGGCCATTTTGTGTCTGGAAGAGTGCATTGTAAAGGAGTCCTACCTTTCCTCCCCACCCCCTCCCACCTCTTCTGCAATGACCCTGAGCCTTGGAAGGTGTGTTAGAGATGTTTCAGCGCTGAGCACTCTTCTGTCACTTCTTCTCAGCACTATGGTGCCTTCTGAGTCACCCCAGTGGTCACCGCTGTTTGAAAAGAGAAGCTTCTTCAAGGCCACCCGGAGACTACATAGTGAATTCCAGGTCAGCCTGAGCTAGGGTGAGACCCTCCTGAAAAAAAAAAACAACAACAACAACAACAACAAAAAAAAGACAAAGAAAAAGAGAAGCTTCTCTAACCAAAAGTGAGAGTAGCATTAATATATGGGTATGAACATTAAAAGAAGTGTTTAACGGGCAGTTTGGTGAGCTTAATATATACATTTTAGCCCAAAACCAGCTGGTGTTAACACCCCTAGGGCTCATGACATGCTGCTTTTTTGTGAGCTTCGGTGAATATCTTGGCCCCTTGTGTGGGCCCAGGGTTATAGATGTGCATGCCCACGCCCAGCTGTTTACATAGGATCTAGAGATTCCAAGGGGTTCAGGCCCTCTTGCAGGAAGCATGCTTCATTGCTGAGCCATCTCTTCAGCCAAAGGAATACATTTCTTTGGAGTTGACTGAGTCAGCAGTGTGTCGAGAAGCAGAGAAGTGGTGACTTGGCATTTTGGTTCCTTTTTTTTGTCTCTCTCTCTTTTTTTTTTTTTTTTTTTTTTTTTTTTCAAAGTAGGGTCTCACTCTAGCCCAGGCTGACCTGGAATTCACTGTGTAATCTCAGGGTGGCCTCGAACTCACAACAGTTCTCCTACCTCTACTTCTGAGTGCTGGGATTAAATGTGAAGCCAAAGGACCCAGGTTTGATTCCCCAAAACCCATGTAAGCTACAGATGCACAAGGTGGCACATGCATCTGGACTTTGTTTGCAGTGGCTGGAGGCCCTGGAGAGCCCATTCTCTCTCTCATTTCTCCATTTCTACCTGCTTGAGATAAATAAAAGTAAAAATATTTTTTTAGGGCTGGAGAATTTCAGTTGTAGATCCTCTCCAGGACCCTGTCTGCACAACTGGGGCACATGATAAATAAAAGTAAAAAGTATTTTTTAAAAAAAGAAAGAAAATTCTCTTTTTCAACCCAGCACAGTATCCGATATATTACATGAGCTACTCCGTACTTTAGTATCACATAGTCTGTGACATGGACCAATGTAGCTGCGTATTTCCATAGGCCCGCTGTTAGGATAGTTTGTGGTTTGATATATTAAGTGTGCTTATTTGAGGTGTGTGTCTATGATCACGTGTGTAATTGTGGGAATGCATGTGCATGGTGTGCATGTAGAGGTCTGGGCAACGCTGGCTGTGGGGTCTCATTGGAGGCAGGGTCTCATTCAGTACAAGTTCACCAAAGTAGCTGGCCCATGAGCTTCCCGGTGATTCCCGTCTCTGCCTTCCTTCTTCCTGTAAACACATTGGAATTACAGACGCCAGCACTACCACTTTACATGGGTTGTGGGGATTCAAATTCAGGTACTCGGAATTGCATGGCACACTTTATCCACTGAGCTATCTCCCAGGCTTAAATACTGTTTGTTTGGTTTTTTTTGCTTGCGTGTATATATAATGTGGTGTGTGTGGTGTGGTGTGTATCGTGTCATGCATGTGTATGTTCACTTGCAGTGCCCCTGAACTTGCCTGTGGTGAGGGTTGCCTGCTGGCAGAGGCCAGAGGGGAGCATCAGTGAACCACTTCCATTGCTCTTCTGCCTAGTCTCCCCCCCCCCGCCCCCGTGGTAGGGTCTCCCTCTAGTCCAGACTAGCCTGAATTCATAGTCCCTGGCTGCCCTCAAACTCATGGCGATCCTCCTACCTCTGCCTCCCGAGTGCTGGGATTAAAGGCGTGCGCCACCACGCCTGGCTGGTCTTGTTATGAGCTGGAATCTCCTTTTACTAATTCTGGAGCTTTCAGGGCTCTCCAGATTCCTAGGTCTCTGCTCCTCTGTGAAACTGGGGTTATAGGTGCTTGTAGCCACACCTAGCTGTTTTTTATTTTATTTTTTATTTTTTTGAAGCAAGCCTAACAGGCTTTTTTTTTTTTTTTTTTTTTTTTGAGAGGGCAAGAGAGAGAGAGGAAAAAAAATTGGCACACCAGAGCTTCCGGCCACTGTAATCAAACTGCAGATGCACGTGCCACCTCATGAGCACATGCAGCCTTGTGCACTTGCATCACCTTTTGCATCTGGCTTACGTGGGATCTGGAGAGCCGAATATGAGTCTTTAGGCTTTACAGGCAAGTGCCTTAACCACCAAGCCATCTCTCTAGCCTTCCAGCTGTTTTGTGTCAATGTTATTTTCAATTTATGATGGAAGTATTGGAATGCAGCCCCAGCATCCAGCAGGAAATATCCATAATGCGAACCAGGAATGTTCCCTGGGCCTTGGGATCCAGAATGTTAGGAGAGTCCGTGGTGTGCCTACATCCAGAGGCCTGTCTGCTGGGTCTGTAGCTTCCCTAGACATCAAGCCTATGTCATGATTCAAAGCACCAGACACACCAAACCTCATGCTGATCGTATCTCATTGCTGCTATCACCTGTCTTCATGGCCCAGAGTCCCAGCTAGACAGATTTTTCAGAAGCCCATCAAGGCCAGGTCCTGAAGACCTTTATACCATGTTAGGTTTTATTTTTTAAAATATTTTATTTATTTATTTGAGAGAGACAGTGAAGAAGAGGTAGATAGAGAGAATGGGCACGCCAGAGCCACCAGCTGTTGCAAACGAATTCCATGTGCATGCTCCCACTTGTGCATCTGGCTAACGTGGGTTTTGGGGAATCGAACTGAGTCCTTAGGCTTAGCAGGCAAACACCTTAACCGCTAAGCCATTTCCTCAGGCCCCATGTTAGATCTTTAGATAACGTAACAGCTGGGCACCATCTGCTCAGAAGTGACCATCTGTCTTTTGTTTGCCCAACCCCTGTGCCAAATCCTGATGGTTAAATACACTCAATGAACGAGAAGCCCATGGCTTCTGTCCTCACTGTTGGCAGTGAGCCAGTCCTGCCCTGGCTGAATGACTCTGCAGGGACTGTTTGTGATATTACTTCCATCCAAGTCCTCAGCCTCTTGGCAGGAACCTAGCTGTATAAGCCTCCCTTGCCCCGGTCATCACCACAAAGCGTTGAGATGGACGTCCCCGCCAGTCTCGTGTACACACATTAAAAAAACAACGTGCCGGGCGTGGTGGCGCACGCCTTTAATCCCAGTACTCGGGAGGCAGAGGTAGGAGGATCGCCGTGAGTTCAAGGCTACCCTGAGACTATAGTTAATTAATTCCAGGTCAGCCTGGATCAGAGTGAGACCCCACCTCGAAAAACCAAAAAAAAACAACAACGTGTGACCAGGCATAGTAGTGCCCGCCTCGTACCCCAGCACACTGAAAGCTGAGGCAGGGGGATCTCGAGCCACGGGCCAGCCTTGGATAAAGCGTGAGACCATGCTCCTCCCTCCTGACGTGCGTGCTCTCTCTGTCCCGACAGATCCGTCAGCAGCATGGGAGATACCCACGAGGACACCGGTGCCACTGTGCCTGAGGCAGTAGCTGAAGAAGTATCTCTGTTCAGCATGACGGACATGATTCTGTTTTCTCTCATCGTGGGTCTCCTCACCTACTGGTTCTTCTTCAGAAAGAAAAAGGAAGAAGTTCCCGAGTTCACAAAAATCCAGACAATGTAAGTGAACCCCCAACCCCCACCCCCAGCTTCGGTGTCCCCTTTGTCACTCCTCTTTCTAGACATTCCCAGTGCTTCTCATCTTCGTAGAGCCCCATGCTTGGGCCTGGGCTGGAAGAAGCCAGCTCCCTAAGCATGCTGGGTTGAGTTTTGAGTCTCAACAGATTTTCCCTGCTTTAAGTCTTCCCTAATAACCCTTGATGTTCTCACCCTTTTATTTATTTATTTATTTATTTATTTATTTATTTATTTATTTATTGTTGTTATTGTTTCGAGGTAGAGTGTCATTCTAGCCCAGGCTGACCTGGAATTCATTATGTAGTCTCAGGCTTGCCTTGAACTCACGGCAATCCACCCACCTTTGCCTCCTGAGTGCTAAGATTAAAGGCGTGTGCCACCACGGCCAGCACCCTTTTATATTTCTGTCTTACTTGAATTTCCCAGTAACCACTCAGCAGAAAACACTGTTTTAGTCTGAGGTTTAAAGGGGGGCTAGAGAGATGGCTTAGCAGTTAAGGTGCTTGCCTGCAAAGCCAAAGGACCTAGGTTCAGTTCCACAGGACCCATGTAAGCCAGATGCATGAGGTGGTGCATATGTCTGGAGTTCATTTGTAGCAGCTGGGGGCCCTAGCATGCCCATTTTCTCTCTTTCAAATAAATAGAAATTAAAAATATATTAAAAAATAAAAATATATTAAAGGCTGAGTGTGGTGGTGCATGCCTTTAATTCCAGCAATCGGGAGGCAGAGGTAGGTGGATCACCATGAGTTTGAGGCCACCCTGAGCTAGAGTGAGTCTCTGCCTCAAAAAAAAAATATATATATATATGTAAAATATTTAAAATAATAATAATAATAAACTGGGCTGGGAGAATAGTAAATAGTTTAGTTGGTAAAGTGCTTGCTTGATTGAAGATCCAACTTTGATTTCCCAGAGCACATGTGTTGTAGACAGCCCCACACTGCTGGTATAAACTTCCAAACCAGGCACAGTTTATAGGAGGGTTTATTCCAGTTTATAGATCCAGGGGAAGTTCCATCATGGTGGAAGAGGCTGGCCCCTCTTTCACCGATCCAAGCAGAGAGAAAACCACCAACCGCCAGCACACCCCCAAAGCTAGCGCAAACAGCAAAACAGAGGGGCACCAGCAACTAGCAGCAGGAATGCAGGCAGAACTCAGACCTTTCCACATACTTCTGTCAGTGACACCTTAGCACTGGACTCCAGGATCCACCCCCAGTGGCATCTCTTCCAGCAAGGTGGATGGAAACTTAATTTTTTTTTTTTTATTGACAACTTCCTTAACTGTAGACAATATCCCATGGTACTTCCCTCCCTCCCCCCATTTTCCCTTTGAAACTCCACTCTCCATCATATTCCCTCCCCCTCTCAATCAGTCTCTCTTTTCAGTTTGATGTCATGATCTTTTCCTCCTATTATGATGGTCTTATGTAGGTAGTGTCAGGCACTGTGAGGTCATGGATATCCAGGCCATTTTGTGTCTGGAGGAGCACGTTGTAAGGAGTCCTACCCTTCCTTTGGCTCTTACATTCTTTCCGCCACCTCTTCCACAATGGACCCTGAGCCTTGGAAGGTGGGTTTGAGATGTTTCAGTGCTGAGCACTCCTCTGTCCCTTCTTCTCAGCACCATGGTGCCTTCTGAGTCATCCTAAGGTCACCACCATCTGAAAAGAGAAGCTTCTGTAAACAAAAGTGAGAGTAGCATTAATGTATGGGTGTGGACAGATGTGCTCACTGGGCAGTTTGGTGAGCATAGTATATACATTTAGTGAGACATCAGCAGACATTACACCCTTAGGGCTCATGACTATCCTGTTGTAGGTTTTCAGTATCAGGTTTTCAGTATTCCCTCCCATGGAGCGGGCCTCCAGTCCAATTAGAGAGCAGTTGGTTTCCCCCATAACAGACATTCCACTATTGTGCCCATTGGCTCATTTGGCCTGGATGGCCAAATTTAAAGCTTGCAGTGTTCACTGTTGAGTACCTTCACTGGTGTTTTCTCTCTCCCATTGAACTTCATGCAGTGTAGCTTTTTCCAACTTTCTTGTCAGCTGGTCCACATGGAAGAGGCTTTCAGCTCAGCTCTAGCAGGATTTCTCAGTGAACTTGCCACCCTTAATTTTTTTTTGAGGTAGGGTCTCTCTGTAGTCCAGGCTGACCTGGAATTAGTCTCAGGGTGGCCTTGAACTCACGGCAATCCTCCTACCTCTGCCTCCCGAGTGTTGGGATTAAAGGCATGCACAGCCGGGTGTGGTGGCACACGCCTTTAATCCCAGCACTGGGAGGCAGAGGTAGGAGGATTGTCCTGAGTTCAAGGCCACCCTGGGACTACATAATGAATTCCAGGTCAGCCTGAGCTAGAGTGAGACCCTACCTCGGGAAAAAAAAAAAAAAAAGGCATGCACCACCACACCTGACCTTGGAAATATATATATATATATTTTATTTATTTATTTGAAAGAGAGAGAATGGGCATGCCAGGGCTTCCAGCCACTGCAAATGAATTCCAGATGCGTGCGTCTCCTTGTGCATATGGCTTATGTGGGTCCTGGAGAATCGAACCAGGATCCTTTGGCTTTGCAGGCAAATAAATGCCTTAACCACTAAGCCATTTCTCCAGCCTGGAAATTTAATTTTTAATAAAACACGTGAGTCTTTTAGGGGACATGCATTCAAATTACCACAACATGTAAAAGAAAGTCCAGGCCCAGCAGTGCATGCCTGGGGAGGTAGAGACAAGTGGGTCCCTGGGGCTCACTGGCCAGCCAGTCTAGCCTATTGGGGGGGGACCTCAAAAAGACATGGACCTGAGGAACACACTTGTTGTGAACTTGCGCACACACACATAAACATGACCCCACCCCACCCCCAGCAAAAGGGAAAAAAAAAACTAAGAGCCTTGCAACTGGGCCTTGGTGCCCGCCTGTCTGTCCCAACACTGTGGAGAGTAAAGCAGAAAGATCTCAATCAAGTTCAAGTTGAGCTTGGGCTCTAGAATAAGACTGCCTCAAACAAACCCAGAGCCAAAAAAAAAAAAAAAAGTAACTGTGGGACTCAAAGGCATGAAGGGGCACCTCACTGGAGGATTCTCAAAATGGTATCTTAAGATCTTTCTAAGCCACCCAGTTTTGTGCTATTGAACTCCTGATCCTGCTGCCTCCCCTTTGCAAGTGCTGAGATGACAGGCATGCCTGATGCCCTGCTGGAGATGGAACCCAGGGCTTTGTGCGTGCCTGGCAAGCAGTCAGCCAGCTAAGCCACATCCCAACCCCGGGGACATGGATGTATTTACAAGCCAAACTGACAGCCCAGCCGCCGCCCCTCCTGCAAGTACTCTGTGTCCAGAGGGGCCGAGGGGACTAGGTCAGGCAATGCCCTTGGGTACTCAGATATACTGGCCTCTGTGATCACTGTCTCTGCTTCCACTGACCACATGCTGCTGGTAGAGACACCAGTCATGAGCCCCTCAGTAGGCAGTGTCCAGAGACTGGGACACCTGCTTGCCCAACTCAGGTCGCATCTCTGCTGTAGGAGGCCACTCAGGCCCTTGTGGGCCTTCTTGGGGCTGGAAGAGGGTTTGCCACTCATCTCTACCCTGAACTCCTCCTGGGCAAAGCTGCTGCTGTGAGCGCTTGACTTCCTTACAAAGAAAGCCGGGAGGTGGAGGGTGCTTCTGAAAAATCCCAGGGCACGCTGGATCAGGATAACATGTGTGTACATCTTTTGTGCCAAGGCCCTGTGGCGGAACCGAGTCCTGCCTTTCCACTTGTGGGAAGGGCAGCCTCGTGATCAGATCACCTGGCGTGTGCTGAGTTGGGGTCAAAGGTATAGTGTAGGGGCCTGGAGAGATGGCTTGGTGGCTTGCCTGTGAAGCCTAAGGACCCTGGTTCAAGGCTTAACTCCCCAGGACCCACATAAGCCAGATGCACAAGGTGGCGCATGTATCTGGAGTTTGTTTGCAGTGGCTAGAGCGCCCCTTCTCTATCTATCTGCCTCTTTTCTCTCTGTCTGTTGCTCTCAAAAAAAAAAAAAAAAAAAAAAAAAGGTATGGTGTAGAAGGTCAAGGGAACAAGGAGGTGTAAGGGTGAATTCTGACCTGGGTTGAGGGAGGGCAGGAACATGTGACTTGAGCTTGGAATGTGGCGTGGGGTTTGGGAGGCTGTAGGGATTTTCCATGGGCACAGATAAGAGATGCTGGGGGTGACAGGCTCAGTTGGAGAAGAATGTGATCAGGATGGGAGCAGCCAGGGAGTGTGGGAAGTGCCCATTGGAAGGACAGGTTGGGACCCAACTCCACAGGGCTACAACCCTTCCTAGGGGTGTGTTCTGTAGAACAGCTGCGAAATGACCAACCCTGATTTCACAATGGTCCCAAGCAACGCTCCAGGGAGGGAGGTGGGGAAGCCACTCCAGGATGTCCCTTGAGAGGTAATGACACACAGAAGAGGGACCCCAGCCAGAAGGAACATAATGCAACACAGTTGATGACTGGGGCCTGGGTTCATTTGGGGGTATCAGGAGTGGGTTGAAGGTGAGGTTCAGCTGGGACAAGCAGGCTGGGGCAGGTTTGGGAAGCAGGGTCTGAGAGGTAAAGTTCTGAGATTCTGTGGGCCACTGGGCAGAGCATAGTAGGTAGGGCCAGGGATCGAGCTAAACCCAGGTTTCAGAGATACTGACACCTTTGAAAGCAGCAGGGAGTGGAGCAGAAGACTATGCGGAAGAGATCAGGGTTTGGAAAGGATGAAATCAAAAAGTTACACTGGGAGCCGGGCATGGTGGTAGGGCAGAGGTAGGAAGATGGCCATGAGTTAGAGGCCACCCTGAGACTACATAGTGAAGTTTAGGTCACCCTGGGCTAGAGAGACCCTACTTAGAAAAATAAAACAAAACAAAAAGTTAAGCTGGGGCTGGTTAAGGCATTTGCCTGCAAAGCCAAAAGACCTAGGTTCAATTCCCCAGGACCCACGAAAGCCAGATGCACAAGGGGGTGCATGCATCTGGAGTTCTCTTGCAGCATCTGGAAGCTCTGGCATGCCCATTCTCTCTCTCTCTTTCTTTGCCTCTTTTTCTCTCAAATAAATAAATATAATATAATAAAAAAAGAAATCACGTCTTATCTGAAAATATTTGTCCTCCAAAAATGAAGGACAATGCCATCCTTCCATTCCTTCCACATCCAGTGAGCAATGTTTAGTGCCCCCCCTCGTGTGTGTGTGTGTGTGTGTGTGTGTGTGTGTACAGGTTCTTGTGTATGGCTTTACACAGGTGCTGGGGAATTGAACCAGGGCCAGCAGGGTTTTCCATCAAGTACCTTTAACAACTGAGCCATCTCCTCAGCCCCAGTAGCTGTGCCTTTCTGAGCCAGACAGCTTTTCCTAAACATAGCTTCATTTTTTTTTTTTTTTTTTTTTTTTGAGGTAGGGTCTCACTCTGGCCCAGGCTGGCCTGGAATTCACTATGTAGTCTCAGGGTGGTCTTGAACTCATGGCGATCCTCCTACCTCTGCCTCCCGAGTGCTGAGATTAAAGGTGTACGCCACCATGCTCAGTGCTTAAAAAATATATTTTTGGGGCTGGAGAGATGGCTTAGTGGTTAAGGCGCTTGCCTGCAAAGCCAAAGGACCTTAGTCCGATTCCCCAGGACCCATGTAAGCCAGATGCACAAGGTAGTGCATGCGTTTGCAGTGGCTGGAGGCCCTGGCACATCCATTCTCCCTTTCTCTCTCTGTCTCTCTCTCTCTGCCTCTCAAATAATAAAGAAAAATAAAATTTAAAAAATATATTTTTTTGGAGAGAGACAGAGGGGGGGAGGGAGAAAGGGAGACAGATGGAGAATGGACACGCCAGCAGTCTCTCAGCTGCTGTGAACAAAATCCAGATGCGTGCGCCCCCTTGTGGTCAAGTGCGGCATCGCGCCCCTGCGTCACTTTGCATCTAGCTAAACGTGGGACCTGGAGATTGGAACCGGGTTCTTAGGTTTAGCAGGCAGGCGCCTTAACCACTAAGCCATCTCTCCAGCCCTAAAAAAATTTTTAATTAATTAATTAATTAATTTAGTTTTTCGAGGTATGGTCTCATTGTAGCTCAGGCTGACCTGGAATTCACTATGTAGTCTCAGGGTGGCCTTGAACTCACAGCGATCCTCTACCTCAGCCTCCTGAGTGCCGGGATTAAAAGCATGCACCACCGCCGGGTGTGGTGGCACACACCTTTAATCCCGGCACTCGGGAGGCTGAGGTAGAGGATCGCTGTGAGTTCGAGGCCACCCTGAGACTACATAGTGAATTCCAGGTCAGCCTGAGCTAGAGTGAGACCCTAGCTCGGAAAAGCAAAAAAAAAAAAAAAAAAAAAAAAAAAAAAAGCATGCACCACCAAGCCCGGCTATTTTTAAAATTTATTTGAGAGAAAGAAAGAGGCAGAGAGAGAATGGGCACACCAGGGCCTCCAGCCACTGTGGACAAACTCCAGAGGCATATGCCCCCTTGTGCATCTGCCGTACGTGGGTCCAGGGGAATTGAACCGAGGTCCTTTGGCTTTGCTTGCAAGCACCTTAACTGCTAAGCCATCTCCTCAGCCCCAGCTTCAATTTTTTGTTTGTTCCCAGCTTCCCTTGTATTCCCACAGCGTCAGTCGAATTTCCTGTTCATTCCGGCTTTCATTCTCCGCCCCCCCCCCTTTGCAACGTTGGTGTGAATAAAAACCCAATCCGTTTTTTCATCATTTCCCACAGTCTAGATTTTGGCCCTCTGGGTCTTGTTTTTGAAAAGCCACGCAGAATCTCATTTCCCCATGTGACCTTTGGGCGGGGGGATGAGTTCTTGTCAGAAAGCCCGGCACACCCAGGAGCCAAGGCTGCAAGCCCCGTTTCTGCCCGTCTTTATCTTCGGAGTGCCGGCAGATGGAGCGCGAGCACGAGGTCTTGTCGTTTGCAGTCAGGGTCACTTTTTCAGTGGAGATGTCCTTGCACCGCTGAACATGAAAAGACAAACAGATGTGTTTGTGGAACAAAAGAGCATTTAGGAGGAGGTCCCTGCGGCGAGCGGGCACAGTGTCTGACCTTTCAACTCTCTGGCTACGTGGACCCTCCCACAAGCCCGCCTCTGGGCCATCTGTCTGCTGCCATCTGACCGCTGAGGGAATGTCACCCACTTTTTCTGGTCCTTGATTTGGTCAAGTTGGAGTTTGCCTCATGGTTGATGCCTGGAACGCCAGACATGGCCTGTTGGGTATGGCAGTGCAGAGCAAGAACCACTGCCCTGCTGACCCCACTGGGCATCTTGAGGTCAGTCGGTGCTGCTGGTGACTCTGTCTCTGTGTGCCAGGCTACCAGTCTAGTATCCTCAGGGGTCATGTGCAGCGTGGTGCAAGGGACAGATGCTCTGACAGCCCGGGGGAACAGGGAATGAACGCTACTGGCTGATGCATGACGTCCTGAAGGAAGCTGTGACAGGCCCTGGCAAGGACAAGCAGGGCCTGCTCCACAAAAGACTCATCTTGTCAGAATTTGGGGTTCCGTCTTCATGGGAGTTGGGGGGGTGGTCTTGGAGGGAACTGGGATTAGAAGGTGGATCTTCCTGGGGGCGGCTATTAGAGGGTCTTGGAGAATCTTTCTTGGAGTGTGGATGTTCTGGGGTTAGATCCTATGGGAGCTGAGACTGGAGGGTGGATCCATCCTGGGGATAGATGTTACAGAGCTTTGGTGATCTTTCCTGATGGAATGTCTTTCCAGCTTTACTAAGTATGACTGACAGTTCAGCAAAGCACTTGGGTTGTCACCAAGGGCAGGTCTCTGGGACCTTCTGGCAGTAGCAGAAGCTGACTGTCCAGCCTGCTTTGTCCTTTCCACCCAGCTGGGGCTGCCATGGTGTCTGAACCTCGTTCTCACTCCCCTGCCCCCCTCCCCTGTCCTGGGCCTGCCTGCTGCCCACTCCTTGGGTGCCTATTGCCCTGGAGCCTGGAGAGCTTAGCTGCCAGACAGTTCAAAAAGCAACTTCACATGTCCTGTCCAGGCAAGGGGCTGTCCCAGAGGATCAGTTCGGCCATGTAGAAAATTCATCTTCAGTTGCAGCACCTTCTAGAAGTGATTGATCCCTTCTCAGGATGGGGGCAGAAAAATGCATTCCCCTGGAGCATCTGGGGTCACCCTGTGACTCAGTACTGGCCCCTCCTCTTCCTTTCCTCTTGCCCACTTGGTGGCCTGTAGTCATGACTTCAGAAGCCTGAGCCCCCAGAGCCGCTCCCAGAGGAGAACGAGAAAGATCTAATTGGAACCTTCCGTGCGCCACTGTGGAGCCACGTGGTATCTGGGCTCTGAGCCTGGGCCAGCTCCAAGTCAGAGCCTCAGTGCTTGGGGGTGGGGGGAGGACGGGGGAGTGTCGGTGTCCCTAAAACACACACTTCACTGGCTGTCTCCAGTGCATGGTGCAGAAATGGAAGGTGTGTATGGTCTGCAGCACACACTGGACACTCCCAGGTGACACAGGCTCAGCGTCTTCGGCTCCACAGTTCTAATTCATCACTTCCCAAGCTGTCCTGGCAGAAGGATCCGCTGGCTTTCTGCTCTGCCACAGCAACCTGCGCACACCCCCTGCTTCTGCCTGCCGGACTGGCTTTGTTCTACACACAAACTTCCTCTTTTCTTCTTTTTCTAGGAGAAAAGGGGGAGAGTGTGGGGACCAGGGCTCTGATATAAACAGTTACCAAGGAAACCAAATCCCTGGGTTATAAAGGTTTTTCTCCTTCCCTGGGTCCACACAGAAGCGGAAAGGGGGTGGGGTGGAGGGGAGGGTACCCAGGCGCAGGGAATCATGGGAGGCTTCAGTCTGAGTCTTGAATACTCCCCATTGGAATTACCAGATGTTGTAGAGTTCTCGAGGCAGACAGAGGTGCCAGGGGATTCCGAGAAGACTCTGGGGCATGCAGTAGCAGTTTTGGAGTCCCCAAGCCCAGGCAGCCTACCTCACCACCCTGAAAATGAACAGAGCTCCGAAGGGGTGACCCTCCTTTTTCCTTAAGCGCTGGAGTTGGGAACAGGGCACCATGGGGTGTGCATACTCATCGCCGGGGGACGAGCCCATCCCAGGAAGGTTAGTTCCAGCCCTAGTACAGATGCTTGGGTGGCCTGTGGGCAGGGGGGCACCTGGCTGGCATCCACAGCTGAGGGGAGGGAGGGGCAGCTTCCTGGTTAGCTCCCCTGGGCTATGAGAATGGCCTGTAGGTTAGGTGCTCTGGGACCTGCTTCCCTGAACCCCACAGGACAAGTGACCCGGGGGAACATAGCAGGATTGCCCATCCCAGGGTCCTCTGACTCGCTTTTGCCCAAAGGCCATACTCCTGCTGGATCCCCGCATATCGGCCAGAGAACGGACAAGGGAAACAGTAGAGAGTTCTTTCTGTCCCCTAAGAGCTGGTGGAACCTTACCTGGGCACTCACCCATGCTGCCAGAGCCAGCTGGCCTGGCATTTGGCCCTGCTCTCTTATAGCAGGAGGCCACCCCAGACCCTTCTGTCCAGCCAAAACCAGGATCAAACACACTCCCAGCTGTGTAGCCCTGATCCAGGGCCCTTGGGAGCCTGCTGCCCATGGTTTTTGCTCTTAAGAGCCACTTACTGTCCCTGAGAGCTGGGCCCAGCTATGCCACAAAGCCTTCCCTGTTTCTTTGACAGAGCATCTGCCCCTTTGGGACCATGTGGCTGGGACTGTCCACATCACCTTGTGCTGCTGGGTATCTTCGAAATGACAGGCTTTCCCAGAAAGATACTTCCTTCCCAAGGACAACTCTGTCCCTGTGGGTGCCCTTCCGGTCCCAGGCATCTGGCAGGGTTCAGAAGAGACTGCTGAAACAGCCAGGTGTGGTGGCGCACACCTTTATTCCTAGCACTTGGGAGGCAGAGGTAGGAGGGTGGTCAAGAGTTCGAGGCCACCCTGAGAAAACATAGTGAATTCCATCCAGGTCAGCCTGAGCTAAAGTGAGACCCTGCCTCAAAAAACAAAACAAAACAAAAAAACAAATAAAACAAAAAAAAAAAAAAAAAAAAGCACTTGTTCAGTAATTAGAAGCTGAGGCTGGTTTGTCACCTGCCTTCCTGGGGACATGTGGCTCCTCCCCTCCTGCTGTGACACCCCCTGGGCTCCCATCTTCCTCCAGCCACAGGCCCTTTGAAGTCAGCAGTAGGATGTTTCCACTCACCCTCAGCACCTGGCATGGTGCCTGTCCCCCCCTTCCCCAGGCGGGCTGGAGATGGAGCTCCCGTGGAAGCAGCTGTATTTTGAGACAAACCAGGAGTTCGCTTTTCAGCTGGTGTCAGACCCTGTTGAAGTGGTAGGGAGTAAGAAATGTCCCCAAAGGCCTTCTCTGTCCATCTCTGCCTGCCAGATGTGGGGTGGAGGACTCCAGCCAAGCGTGCAGGAAAGCTGAGTGCCAGGCGTCGTACTGATTGGTGAGAGACATACAGACGCCACCCCAAAGTTATTAAAGCCAGGCCTCGAGGGATTAGACTACGTGGCAGAAGTACTTTGTGGATGGATGTGTTATATCAGAGACAGTGACAAGTAACCCTACCACTAGGGGGCAGGGAAGGTTGATCTGTAAAGGAAGTTCAAGTTTTATGTTGGAGGACAGGAGGAGTTGGTGGTAGGGGTTCAAGAAAAGTCAGGCTAGGACTGGAGAGATGGCTCAGTGGTTAAGGCGTTTGCCTGCAAAGCCAAAGGGCTCAGGTTCAATTCCCCAGGACCCACATAAGCCAGATGTACAAGGTGGCACATGTGTCTGGAGTTCCTTCACAGTGGCTAGGGTCCCTGAGGCACCCATTCTGTCTCCCTCTCTCTCAAATAAATAAAAATTTTTTTAAAGAAAAAGCAACAGAAAAAAAAAGTCAGGCTAGGCCAGGAAACAACTAGTCTGTATATCCACACAGGGTCATGGTGAGTGGGTGACTCCCAAAGCCAGTGAGCTCCAGGGTTCTAGCTCTGTCTCCCTGGCACTAAGATCACAGGTGTGGGCTGGAGAGATGGTTTAGCAGTTAAGGTGCTTGCCTATGAAGCCTGAGGACTCAGGTTCAACTCTCCTGGTCCCAGATAAGCCAGACGCACAAGGTGACGCAAGTGTGCAAGGTTGAACATGCCCACTAGGTGGCACGTATGTCTGGAGTTCAATTGCAGTGGCTTAGGCTCTGGTGCACCAATTCTTTCTCTCTCCCTCTCATAAAAAGGGGGTGGGGGAGCCTGGTATGGTGGCGCACGCCTTTAATTCCAGCACTCGGGAGGCAGAGGTAGGAGGATCGCCATGAGTTTGAGGCCACCCTGAGACTACAGAGTGAATTCCAGGTCAGCCTGAGCTAGAGTGAGACTCTACCTTGAAAAACCAAAAAAAAGGGGGGTGGGGAGAGACACTCTTTTGGACTTGCCTAAAAAAAAAATCATGGGTGTGTGCTTCCATGACATTTTACACGATTGTTGGGGATCTGAGCTCAGGTCCTCATGCTTGTATGGCAAGCACGTGGCTCACTGACCCATCACCTCAATCCCAGCATTCTGTTCTGTGACGTGGGAGTATCAGTTCATTGAGCATGTTACTGGCAGGCAAGGCTGTGGACAGGTTCTGGAGGGACTAGTGTAGCCCCTCCTGTGGGCCGTGGGAGCCATCAAAGTTTCTTGGGTGGGTCAGGGAAGGGACACAGTGGACACTCTCTTTTGGCATGAGTGTGTGGTGTGTAGGCACACATGTGTGGGGATGCATGGGCACGTGTGCTGGGCAGAGATAGATGCCAAGTGTCTTCCTCTGTCACTGTCCTAGACTAGCTACCCAATCAGCCTCTGGTCCTTCTGTCTCTGCCTTCCCCACACTAGGATTTCAGGCATGCACCACCATGCCCAGCTTTTTAAAAAAAAAATTTTTTTATTTTTATTTATTTATTTGAGAGAGGGAAAGAGGCAAAGAGAGAGAGAAAATGGGTGCACCAGGGCTTCCAGCCACCGCAAATGAACGCCAGATGCATGCGCCCCCTTGTGGATCTGGCTTACGTGGGTACTAGGGAATTGAACTGAGGTCCTTTGGATTTTCAGGCAAATGCCTTAACTGCTAAACCATCTCTCCAACCCCCCCCAAGCATTTTTTAATTTATTAATTTATTAATTTATTTATTTACTTATTTGCAAGCAGAGAGAAACAGAAAGAGATTGGGCATGCCAGAGCCTCTGGCTGCTGCAAATGAACTCTGGATGCATGTGCCCCTTTTGTGCATCTGGCTTTCTTTACATGGGTAGTGGGGAATTGAACTCAGGTTGATAGGTTTTGCAGGCAAGCACCCTAACCACTGAGCCATCTCTCCAGCCTTCGCCCAGCATTCTTACACGGGTGCTGGGGATCGGAACTCGGGTCAGTATGCTTGCACAGGAAGCACTTTGCCTACTGAGCCATCTCCCCTGCCCACCACCTCCTTTTTAGGAGATTCCCCGGTGGTGGCTGTGAGAGGCAGGGACTGGAGAAGAAAAGGTTGGAAGTGGAGGAGAGTTAAGGCCAAGGAGACCTTTGGCTGTGGCTGGGAAGGAAGAAGAAGATGAGAACTTTGACTTCTAACTTTGAGGACGTGCCCTCCCATCTGTCTGGTGGTGGGAGGTCTTGGCTTCACAGGGCAATCACGTTACCAGAGGCTTCAGATGACTCGGAGACATGAGGAGGTCAGGCCAGCTGGGTACCTCCGGCCTGCGCCCTCCAACCATAGTACTGGACCGGGCTCCGGGTACTGGCTTCATCACCAGAGAATGTCACAGTGGACTGTCCCTTAGCACGCTGCCACAGGACATCCCATCTCCCCTCACTCCATCTCTGATACCTACATCCCACACCAAACGGACTGTTTGTTTTTTGCAGGACCTCACCTGTCAAAGAGAGCAGCTTCGTGGAAAAAATGAAGAAGACGGTGAGTTTCTGCTTCTGCTCTTCTCCACATGGTTTGACTGTGGTGGGCTTCAGGGGAGCACAGCACTGGGCTAGCCTGCCTGATGGGACGGGTGGGATTGCTGAGTTCACTGTAGACATCTTTGTCTGACCTGAGCTCCAAGGACTCGGCTTTTGTTGAGACTAAACCAAAGTTTTAAATAGACCCTCTCTATTGTTAGCAAAGTTTGCAATTTTCAGTTTCCTATGTAAAAAGAAAAAGACATCATTAGACGTGGTGGTGCATGCATGTAATCCCAGCGCTCAGGAGGCTGAGACAGGAAGATTACAAGTTCAAAGCCAACTTAGGCTACATAGCGAACCTCAAAAAAAAAAAAAAAAAGGTAGAGACTGTGAGGAGATGGTTCAGTGGGTAAAGCACTTTCCATGCAAGCATAAAGACCTGACCTCATCACTCAGGTCAAAGCCAGTCATGGTGGTGTGTGCCTCTAATCCCCGTGCATCTTGCTGACCAGCTAGTCTGGCTGAATCAGTGAGCTGTGGGTCCAGTGAGAAACCCTGTCTCCAAACAATAAGATGCAGGGCTGGAGGGGTGGCTCAGCAGTTAAGGCACTTGTCTGCAAAGCCTAAGGACCCAGGTTCAGTTCCCCAGTGCCCACATAAAGACAGATGCACAAGGTGGCACATGCATCTGGAGTTTGTTTGCAGTGGCTGGAGGCCCTGGCACGCCCATTCTTTGTCTTTTTTTTTCTATTGAGATTTTTTTTTCTCAAGAAACCCTTTAAAATTATTACAAAGATTAGCCTGTTGTCTAGGAGACAAGTGAAAATACTTTGCTTGTGTGGTTTATCTCTTGACTTGGCTTATAATAATTTTTGTTTTTGTTTTTGTTTTTCAAGGTAGGGTTTCACTTTAGCCCAGGCTGACCAGGCACTCTATAGTCCCAGGCTGGCCTCAGACTTAGTGCTTCTCCTACCTCTGCCTCCCAAGCATTGGGCTTAAAGGCATGCGCCACCATACTGGCTAAATACTACCCATTTTATATAAGGGGCTTTAGTGCCTGTAGATTTTGGTATGTTATAGGTACATAGGGGACCTAGAACCCACAGATATCAAAGGGTCTCTCACACAATCTGCCTGTCAATTATATTTATCAATACATACATACACATAAAACAACATTGGGCTGGGTGTGGTAGTGCATGTCTTTAATCCCAGTACTCAAGAGACCAAGGTAGTAGGAGTGCTATGAGTTCAAGGCCAGCCTGAGACTACGTAATGAATTCCAGGTCAGCCTGGACTAGAGCGAGACCCTATCTCAAAAAACAAAACAAAACAAAAAAATGGATTATACCATACATACCATTCAGTTACCTTCCTTTTTACTCATCCTTGGACTGTACTGTTTCCTGTGTCAAAAGCACCATCCTGAGTGATGTGAGGTCACCTTAATGGATCTAGCTAAGGCCTTTCAGTGACATCTGCCCTCCTCCACCACAGTGGCTTTGACAGCAAGCTGCCAGCCCGAGTGATTCAGATAGGACTAAAGGCCAGGAGAAGAGAAAAAATGCCCACCCCGCCTGTCTTTCCCTAGACTTTCTCACCTGCAGTTTGAAGGGGGTTTTCCGCCTCCTGGGCCCTTCACTGACCCTGTGTGTCTTCTTTTCCCAGGGGAGGAACATCATCGTCTTCTATGGATCCCAGACGGGGACCGCCGAGGAGTTTGCCAACCGTCTGTCCAAGGATGCTCACCGCTACGGGATGCGGGGCATGGCGGCAGACCCTGAGGAGTATGACTTGGTGAGCATGCTGTTCCCATGGACCCCAACCCCAAAGCTCACAGGCAGAAGGGCCAGGAGGAAAGGAGGTGACCCAGGTGCTGGCCTGGCTGCCCCCATGTGGGATCTTGAACTGCCTCTGCTCAGGAAGCTTCCTCTCCTGTTATAGCAGCTCCTTCCTCATACCCTACCAGAAGCAGTTGTGAAAGGAAAAGGGTTTGTTTCAGCTTCAAGTTCCAGAGAGTGGTGAGTCGCTTGTGGTGGGGCAGTCATGGCAGGAGCAGGAAGCATGTGTCACATCTTCACATCAGCAGAGAGGAGGTAGAGAACCAGCCAGCAGGGCTGGGCTGTGACACCTCAAGTCTCACCCCAAGTGACACACTTCCTCCCTCCCTTAAAACTCTACCTCCTAATGGTTCTGTAACCTTCCCACACAGCACTGTTGGCTGGGGATTAGTGATTCAAGCACATGATTCAATGAGGGCATTGTGCATTCAAACCACCCCACACGTCTGTACAGGGTGTCCCATGGGTTCATCCCTGTGAGTCCTTCAGCTGACCTTGCGCTGAGGCTGCTAGTAACTTCTGGATCCAGGCTGAGGAAGAGTAGGGACAGGAGCTGCGTGGAGAGTTCAGAAGAGCCTAAAACTTTGTGGAGGAGGCTGCATTTGGGGCTGCAGCAGTCTGTGTGTTGAACACCTTCAGCCCCCGCCCCCCATAGGGCATTGTGGCAGCCACGTCCAGGAGGCTTATCCCTCGTCTCCCAGGCTCGGCTTCCTGCTTCTCCTTCCTCTCAGGAGTAGCTCTGAACAACGCAGGAAAACATCACCCATCCCTTGCCTGTTTCTGGATTGAGAAAGTTAGTGACAGCCCAACCAGCAGCTCCAGATGAGGCAGTAACCAGAGAGGGGCAGCTGAACCCTAAGATAGAAGAGGCTGGTGGGGAGCAAGAGGCCCTGGAAGAAGACCCCAGGAGTTAGCCTCTGCAGTGCCCACCGGGGGTCACTGGCAATACCGGAGGAGCACTCCTTCAGGACACACCTTCTTCCTGAGTGTCCACTCCTTCTCTCCCACCTGCTCCATTCCCCTGCGGTGGGGGGAGGGGTCTTCCTTCCATCTCTAGGCTGGAATGTACTAGAAATGAATGAGCTCCCAGGGAAGCCAGTGTCCGATAGACAGGGGACTGTGCTCTGCAGACTCACATGTGCCTGGAAGCCAGCCATCCCTTGCCCTCACTATAAGCCCACTGTCCCCTTTCTAAGCAGGGTGCCCAGTGTCCACCAGCCTGATAGACACCTCACTGTCTTGCTCACCTGGCTGTGCCACTCCTGACTCCTCTGCACCTTGCAGGCAGACAGTCTTCCCTCTCTGATTCCACCAGCTGGGAGCTTCCCTGGGCCAGGCTGGCCTCCCTGCCTGCTGCTATATTCACCCTTGGGCACGGGCAGAGTAGGCTGGGTCACAGTGGCAGTTGCCCTTCCTGTCTCCCCAGGCCGATCTGAGCAGCCTGACCGAGATTGACAACTCCCTGGTGGTCTTCTGCATGGCCACTTACGGTGAAGGTGACCCCACCGACAATGCCCAGGACTTCTATGACTGGCTCCAGGAGACAGATGTGGACCTCACTGGGGTCAAGTTTGCGGTGAGTCTTCCACATGGTGGCCTGTGGCAGCTCTCCAAGGCCCCAGGAACTTCTTATCCACTCCTCCACCTGTTCTGTATGTGTGTAAGTGTGTGGAGGCCTGAGGACAACTTCAGGTTTCATTCTCAGAAACACCATGGCCTGGAGCTCACCAGTTAGGCTGCACTGTCTGGTTAGTGAGATCCAGGAATCTGCCTCTCCAGCACTGGGATATAGTGGACACAACTGGGCCAGCATTTCTTAAAACTATAACTTAAGCTGGGCGCAGTGGTGCACACCTTTAATCCCAGCACTCAGGAGGCAGAGGTAGGAGGATCACCATGAGTTCAAGGCCACCCTGAGAGTACAGAGTGAATTCCAGGTCAGCCTGAGCTAGAGTGAGAGCAAAAACAAACAAACAAACAAAAAAAACCCTGTAATTTATTTATTATTTGTTTATGAGAATGGGCATACAAACAAACACCAGATGCTTGCACTGCTTTCTGCGTGGTTTACGTGGGTGGCTGAAGAGTCAAACCCAGGCCAGCAGGCTTTGGAAGCTGAGCCATCTCTCTAGTCCCAGCATTTTTTGTTAAAAAAATTATTTATTTATTTATTTTATTTATTATTTATTTATTTATTTATTTATTTATTTTGGTTTTGTGAGGTAGGGTCTCACTCTGGTCCAGGCTGACCTGGAATTAACTATGTGGTCTCAGGGTGGCCTCGAACTCTCGGCGATCCTCCTACCTCTGCCTCCCGAGTGCTGGGATTAAAGACGTGCGCCACCACGCCCGGCTATTTATTTTATTTTTTATTTTATTTATTTATTTTTTTTGGTTTTGCAAGGTAGGGTCCCACTCTGGTCCAGGCTTACTTGGAATTAACTATGTAGTCTCAGGGTGGCCTCGAACTCTCGGCGATCCTCCTACCTCTGCCTCCCGAGTGCTGAAAAAAAATTATGTTTTAGTTTACTTATTAGAGAGAGGGAGAAATAGAGAGAGTGAGAAAGAGTGGGAGCTCCAGGGCCTCCAGTCACTGCAAATGAACTCCAGGCACATGTGCCACCATGTGTATCTGGCTTATGTGGGTGCTAAGGAATCAAACCTAGATCCTTAGGCTTGGTAGGCAACCACCTTAACTGCTAAGCCCTCTCTTCAGCCCCTAGCCCCAGCATTGTTTTGTGTCTGTTTTTGTTGTTTTTAAACTACTTATTATTTTTTAAAATATTTTTATTTACTTATTTGAGAAAGAGTTAGAAGGAGGCAAACAGAAAGAGCATTGAGTATGGCCATGCCTGGGCCTCCTGCAAATGAACTCCAGACACATTTACTACTTTGTGTATCTGGCTTTATGTGGGTACTGGGGAATTGAACCTGGGCCATCAGGCTTGGCATACAAGTACCTTTAACCCCTGAGTCATGTCTCCAGCCCCAATTTTTTTTTTAACTTTTATTTTTTATTATTTTTTTGGAGAGAGACACAGAGAGAGAGAGAGAGGGAGGGAGAGGAAGACAGATGGGCGCGCCAGCAGTGTCTCAGCTGCTGCGAACGAAATCCAGATGTGTGCGCCCCCTTGTGGTCAAGTGCGGCATTGCACCCTTGCGTAACTTTGCATCTGGCTAAACGTGGGACCTGGAGATTGGAACCAGTGTTCTTAGGCTTAGGAGGTAGGAGCCTTAACCCCTAAGCCATCTCTCCAGCCCAAGCCCAATTTTTTTGTTTGTTTGCTTGTTTTTTGAGGTAAGGTCTTGCTCTAGCCCAAGTTGACCTGGAATTCACTATGTATTCTCAGGGTGGCCTTGAACTCACAGCAATCCTTTACCTCTGCCTCCCTAAAGGGGTGCACCACCACACCTGGCCCCTATTGTTTGTTTTTTTTAATTTTTAAAATATTTTATTTTTATTCATTTATTTGAGAGAGGCAGAGAGAGAGACAATGGGCACGTCAGGACCTTTAGCCACTGCAAACGAACTCCAGATGCGTGCACCACCTGTGCATCTGGCTTAGGTGGGTCCTGGGGAATCAAACCTGGGTCCTTTGGCTTTGCAGGCAAGGGCCTTAAACTGATAAACCATCTCTCCAGCCCACTACTGTTTTCTTAACTGTGAGTTCTGGAGATTGACCTTCAGTTCTCATGCTTGTACAGCGAGAACTGTATCTCCTATCTTTCCAGCCCCCTCCGCCTGTTCCTACAGGCCAAGTAGCTTCTAGTAAACAGCCTGACCAGCTTTCTGACTTGAGTCCCAGCCCCAGAGCTTCTCTTCCCTTGGCCATTGGTCACTAGAGACATAAAAGTATGGCAGGTAGGGCTGGAAAGATGGCTTAGTGGTTAAGGCATTTGCCTGCAAAGCCAGAGGATCCTGGTTTGACTCTCCAGGACCCACATAAGCCAGATGCACAAGGGGGTGCATGCATCTGGAGTTCCTTTGCAGTGGCTGGAGGCCCTGAAGCGCCCATTCTCTCTCTCTCCCTCTGCCTCATTCTCTCTCTCAAGTAAATAAATAAAAATTAAATTAAAAAAAAAGTATGGCAGGTAACTGAGACTTGACCAGGCCGAGACTGGAGTCCCAGCCAGGTCAACCACTCAGGGGTGAGACTCTGAGACTGGCTGTAGGTTCTTTACAAAGCCAAAGGTGGCCCAAGTGTCCCTCTCAGTGCCCACAGTGTCAGAGGTTGCCTCGTGACTTGCCACCATACAAAACTGAACTGAAGACCAGACCTCAGAGCGTCTCTGCTGTCCACACAGGTGTTTGGCCTCGGGAATAAGACGTACGAGCATTTCAACGCCATGGGCAAGTACGTGGACCAGCGGCTGGAGCAGCTTGGAGCCCAGCGCATCTTTGAGCTGGGCCTGGGTGATGACGACGGGAAGTAAGTGCCACACTTCTGCCCTGTGGGGAGCCACTGTCTCGTGGGGCCACGACTCTGCCGTGGGCACCGCTCACCTCTCCTCTCCTCTCTCCAGCTTGGAAGAGGATTTCATCACATGGCGGGAGCAGTTCTGGCCGGCAGTGTGCGAATTCTTTGGAGTAGAAGCGACCGGGGAGGAGTCCAGGTGAGTGAAAGGCCATGGGGCAGGAGGTGTGGCCTGGGGGCTGCTGCGGACACACCGAGGAGGGGGTGGCAGCAGCTCAGGCATACAGTTTAGGTGTGTTCATTCCTGGGTAAAAGGGCTTTGGAATTCCCTGAATGTAAGAGGAAACTGGCTCGCATGGTGTCAGCTGGACACTGGCTTCCCACTCCAGCCCCACGGCCACTGCCACCTGCCTGGGACTCCTGTGGGTCTGAGTTCATCCCCTCTCCTGCCCACCCCCATCCATGTGTCTGCTACCTGATCCCTTGCCGCCTGTATCACTCTCTGGACCTCCCTCTACAGTCCAGACCTCTCCTCTCCCCTGGACTAACCCTTGACCTTAGCCTTGGTCCCCCCTTTTCAGCATCCGCCAATACGAGCTCGTGGTCCACACAGACATTGACGCAGCCAAGGTGTACGTGGGCGAGATGGGCCGTCTGAAGAGCTATGAAAACCAGAAGCCGTAAGTAGGAGCAAGCGGGCCTGAAGGTGTTGTGTGTGGCTGACCAGGGCCTTCCCTCAGGCCCATCTTGGGGCTGCTGGTACAGGGCAGGCCTGGGGAGCCGCCTTACCTTACCTGGCTCTTGGACAAGGACACAAGGCAAGGTCAATGCTGCATCTAGTTGAACTTTGGCAAAAAGGTTCATTTCCTTAGAATCCACCTCAATTGCGGATTTGTGCCCTAGACCCTGTTCCTCGCTTGGGCTCCTTGTACCTGTGTACTACCCAGATTCCTGCTAGAGCCTCCCCGTACTTCCTGTTTTCTTTTTCTATTCTTTTCTTTCTCTTTTTTTCTTTCTTTTTTTTTTTTTTTTTTTTTTTTTTTGTTTGTCTTTTGAGGTAGGGTCTCACTCTAGTCCAGGCTGACCTGGAATTCACTATGTAGTCTCAGGGTGGCCTCGATCTCATGGCGATCCTCCTACCTCTGCCTCCCAAATCCTGGGATTAAAGGCATGTGCCACTATGCCTGGCTTTTTTTTTTTTTTTTTTAATTAAAAAAAAATTTTTTTTTAATTTATTTGAGAGAGGGAAAGAGGCAGAAAGAGAGAGAGAGAATGGGCGCAGCAGGGCCTCCAGCCACTGCAAACAACTCCAGATGTATGCACCCCCTTATGCATCTGGCTTACATGGATCCTGGGGAATTGAACCTGGGTCCTTTGGCTGTGCAGGCAAGCGCCTTAACCGCTAAGCCATCTCTTCAGTCCTCCCCGTACTTATTACCACCGAGGCTAAGCAGCAGCCCTGCCCTCATCAATCCTAGGAGGACAGACTCCATATCTCAGCCATGTTAGGACCCAGGCAGCTTCTGCTTTGGGGCTCCATCCCCCCAGGGTCAGCCCTCACCTCTTCAGTCAGCCTCCCACAGACACAGGGTGCCAAGAGTTTCCTGGGCAAGCCTCCAGTTTCCAGTGTGCCTGAGTCTCCTCCGCTCACACACGCTGTTGCAGTGATGGCGCTAGAAAAGCCCTTGCCATCATTGGCTTGGTCTCTTCCTGATTCTGGGGAGACAGACGAGAGGCCCCAGCCAGCTCTGGCACCCTATGTTTAGTGGAAGCAGAGGCCCCTGGGGACCAGACCAGACAGGGAGTTCCTTTCTCCTTGCCTAGCCCCTTCGATGCCAAGAATCCCTTCCTAGCTGCTGTCACCACCAACCGGAAGCTGAACCAGGGCACCGAACGGCATCTCATGCACTTGGAGTTGGACATCTCAGACTCCAAGATCAGGTATCTGCCGACCTCCACCTTCCCAGGACCCCAAGGTGGGCGCTGAGCTCTCTGTTCCCCATCTCCTGAGCCTTCACCTTCCTCTAGGTACGAATCTGGGGACCATGTGGCTGTGTACCCAGCCAACGACTCGGCCCTTGTCAACCAGATCGGGGAGATCCTGGGGGCTGACTTGGATGTCATTATGTCCCTGAACAATCTGGATGGTGAGTTCTGGAATCCAGAGCCTTAGATAGGCCTGAAGTTTGGGCTTCTGCTCTGGCCTACATCTCAGATGCCCAATGCTTGTGCCCCAAGACAGAGCTGTACAGACTCTTCACAGCCTAGAGGGAGGTTGTGTAGCTGTGCAGTCGGCTCTTCTCCTTTTGACACCCCCTCCCCATCATAGGGGGTGGATGCCTGAGACCTGGAAGCAAAGATTGGCCTCAGGCCCGGCACCATAATTACTCTGCGGACCCAGGCTGCTAGCTCCCTGTTCCTCACTGACAAATGCAGGCATGGGTCAGCAGCCCTTGGTGCCCACTGGGCCCCATGAAGGCCACTCTTGTACCAAGAAGCTGTAGGCATGGTGATGCTTCCTAGGGGTGAACCCCAGCACCAGACACAAGCCTGGCCCTGTCCTTCTTGCCCCTCAGAGGGGTTATGGGGAGCAACAGAAAAGGAACTAGGTTTCAGAGGCTGGGGAACTGGCTTGGTGGATAAAAGACCTGCTGCACAGTGTGAGTACCCGAGCTCAGGTTCCCAGAGCCTGTGCAGAAGTCGGAAGCTGTGGTGGACTTCTGTGGTCCCAGCATGCCGATGGCGAGAGGGTAGAAAGGATTTCCCAGAAGTCCACGGATCAGTTAGCCTGGCTCATGGAGCCATGAACGGTGAATCAGTGGAAAGCAAGGACCAACGTGGGAAAGTTGTCCTGTGACCCTGGCACGTGCGCAGAGGCGTTCACACAGCCACAAACCAGGAAGGAAGGAGGGAGAAAGGCACAGAAAGAGGTTGGTTTCTGTCCAGCCTTGTAACACCTCACACTCCCATTGCTTACTCTGAGGCCCAGGACTGCCTCTATGGGGCGATTTCCTCTGCTGACCACTCCATGTCTGGCCAGAAGTTCAGGCCTGGCAGGAAGCTCAAAGTCTCTGACACAGGGCCATGGAGTCACCAGAAAGGGGCAGGCTGGGCACCTGATTCCTGGCACCCAGCCCAGCCCCAGGAGATGACCCCTCACCCCAGCACACCTTTC
The DNA here is from genome assembly GCA_036365145.1 of Orientallactaga sibirica. Lineage (NCBI taxonomy): Eukaryota > Metazoa > Chordata > Mammalia > Rodentia > Dipodidae > Orientallactaga > Orientallactaga sibirica. Next base: position 2,340,403 of record JAEOAD010000889.1, read on the forward strand.
CCCCTACAGAGGAGTCCAACAAGAAGCACCCGTTCCCCTGCCCCACCACCTACCGCACAGCCCTCACCTACTACCTGGACATCACCAACCCACCTCGCACCAACGTGCTCTACGAGCTGGCACAGTATGCCTCAGAGCCCTCAGAGCAAGAGCACCTACGCAAGATGGCATCGTCCTCCGGAGAGGGCAAGGTGAGTCTGCGCACCCAAGTGCCCCGTTCCCTCCACCCCAGCTGACCAGCTTCAGTACCCCATGGGTGCCCACGTTCCTGCCATGTTTCTTCAGGAGCTGTACCTGAGCTGGGTGGTGGAGGCCCGGAGGCACATCCTGGCCATCCTGCAGGACTACCCGTCCCTGAGGCCGCCCATCGACCACCTGTGTGAGCTGCTGCCCAGGCTGCAAGCCCGCTACTATTCCATTGCCTCATCCTCCAAGGTGAGGGGGTCCACCACTTCTCTAGCGTTGGCCAGAAAAGCCACCGCAAATGGGTTTCTAAGGGAATTGGGCGAGTGGGGGCTGGAGAAGGGCAGTCAGTAAAGTGCTTGATGCACAAGCATGAGGACTTGGGTTTGGATCTCCAACTCTCATGTAAAAAGTTGGGCACGACCGCTTGTGCTATAACCGAAGCACTAGGGAGGTCCAGAGGACCCCTGGGGCTCACCGGCTAGCCTAGTCTAGCTGAATCAGTAAGATCCGGGTTCAGCAAGAGACGTCTCAAAAACCGTGAAGGCTGGGGGATGGCACAGTGGTTAAAAGTGATTGCTATGCAAGCCTGACAACCTGAGTTTGGATCCCTCCCCCCCCACACCCACAGAATAGCAGGAATCTGTAATCCCAGCCCTCCTGTGGTGTGACAGGAAGTGAAGACAGAATTCCAGCAGCTTGCCTGGAATAGTGGTGGTTCAGGCTTTTAATCCTAGCACTCAGGAGGCAGAGGTAGAAGGATTGCTGTGAGTTCAAAGTCAGCCTGCGACTACATAGTGAATTCCAGGTCAGCCTGAGCTAGAGTGAGACCCTACCTGGAAAAACACACACAAAGAAACCCAGCAGCTCCCAGGTCAGGTAGCCTGGGCATATGTCGTGGTGAACAAGAGACCCTGCCTGAAGGTAAACATGAAGTTGTCCTGACTACACACACACATGCACACAAACATACACATAGCCAAAAAAGAATGCCAGTGCCACGCTCACATAAGCCCTTCCTCTAGGTTCACCCCAACTCCGTGCACATCTGTGCAGTGGCAGTTGAATATGAAGCCAAGTCTGGCCGTGTGAACAAGGGGGTGGCCACCACCTGGCTGAGGAACAAGGAGCCAGCTGGTGAGAACGGCCGCCGTGCCCTGGTACCCATGTTTGTGCGCAAGTCTCAGTTCCGCCTGCCCTTCAAGTCCACCACACCTGTCATCATGGTGGGCCCTGGCACTGGTGTTGCCCCCTTTATGGGCTTCATCCAAGAGAGGGCCTGGCTGCGTGAGCAGGGTAAGCTGAGGCCTTGGGGGTCACTGCCATCTGGGAGGGGACAGGCCAGGGAACTCCCATCCACCCTGGCCTCCACTTTGTCCAGGCAAAGAGGTAGGGGAGACACTGCTGTACTATGGCTGCCGGCGCTCCGACGAGGACTACCTATACCGGGAGGAGCTGGCCCAGTTCCACAAGGATGGTGCCCTCACACAGCTCAATGTGGCCTTTTCCCGGGAACAGGCCCACAAGGTGAGGGGGCCACGCTGACAGGGCTGGGCTGGGCTCCGCTGGGCAGGCTGCACCGTGGGGCTGGACCCGTCACCAACCTGCCTCCTTCCCCACAGGTCTACGTGCAGCACTTGCTGAAGAGAGACAAGGAACACCTGTGGAAGCTGATCCACGAGGGGGGCGCCCACATCTACGTCTGCGGGTTCGTAAGGAGCATCACGGCCCTGTCTGTAGTCCACCCTCACCCTCTCCCCTCCCCCTGGCTTAAAACAAGCCTCACGACATCTCCTTCTGGTCTCCCAGGGATGCTAGGAACATGGCCAAGGACGTGCAGAATACCTTCTATGACATTGTGGCTGAGTTTGGACCCATGGAGCACACTCAGGCTGTGGACTATGTCAAGAAGCTCATGACCAAGGGCCGCTACTCACTGGACGTGTGGAGCTAGGAGCCACAGCCCTTCCACCCCGAGCTCCCTGTAATCACTTCCCTTGCTCCCTTCTGCCAGCCTCCATCTCCTGGTGGGTACTGCTTGGCCTTGCCACAGGGAGGCCTAGGGACAGACTCCTCCAGGCCCACGTTATGACCTTTTGGGTCGCTGGGCTGTGCCAGGTTCACTGTGCCAGGCAGCCCAGCCCCAGGGCACACAGTGGAGGGACCAGGCCCACCCTCGGTGACACCTCTGGCCCTCAGCAGCTGTACAGAAGGCTTCTCTTCCACTGAACTGGGGCTTCGCCCCACCATGATTTTCAATGAGTGTATATAATTTTAAATAACCTCTGGCCCTTGGAATAAAGTTTTTTGGTTTTTGTTTTTTTCTGTATTTGCTGGTATTTCTTGAGCAGTCCGGGACTTCCCCATGAGATATACTTCACTCAGACCCCCAGAGACAAGAAGCCCTGAGAAGTTCCATGCTGGGGACACCAAAGTCCCGTCTCCCCTGGGAGAACACATCCATCAGGGACCTATGCCTCTTCCTTTATTGAGGCCCGGAGCCCAACTCCTCCAGGATGGGATCCAGGCCCAGGTCTTCCTCAGGGCCCACAGAGCCCACAAGGCACAGAAGGGCCCCTCAATACACACACAGGCGTGCCCCAGCCTCCCACTCCATGCAGCACACACAGGTGGGAGCCCTTTTGGGGCCAGCTGGTGAATCTAGCTCATTCTTTCTTGCTTCCATGCCTCTGGCTATGAAACTTCTGGTGTACAACCCGCAGAGTGGTGAAGAAATTGCCAAGGAAGAGGAGAAGGAAAGGGAAGCCACACATAAGCACCTGTGAAGAGTGGGGGTGGCCAAGATCAGGATGGGGTCAAGCCGGTCACTCAGCCCTCCTCCAGAGCCCCTGCTCACCTGCCACTCCTTGCACTGAGGGTCCCGGGCCAGACTAAACAACGTCAGCGCGTTAAAAAGCTGCCAGAACTGAAAGGAAGATGTACTGGGTTAGCCTGGTGTCTGCTAGAGGCCAGAGGCAGAGTAAGGGGGTCGCGGGACATGGGGGGCACAACTTACATGTCCAAAGAAGAGGAAAGGAAGCAGAAAGGTGAGGCCCCGCCACATCCAAGACTGGAAACCCTCTGCAGGAGTAAAAGGCCGGGACAATGACCAAGACAGATGAGACAGGACACTGTCCTTTGGAAAGCCACCCCTCCCCCTGCCACTTCCTAGCAGCCTCAGCTGGGCTGTAGGGTGACTCACCTACAGTGAGGTCCATGGTGTGTCTCTCACCCAGGGCGCGCAGGCGGTACAGACAGCCACTCTGGTAATAATACTGCAGGAACTGGACAAAACCTGGGGGACCAAGAGGACGGGTGGACCCCAGAGCCATGCTGGCCAGCAAGCTCTCCCTGCCCTTTCCCTGCCTGACACTCACTCTGGTACATGGAGAAGGACAGGAATTGGTTCCGGAACTTCTGGTACATGAGACCATCGGGCCTAGGAGGAAAGCAGAGGGGGTGTTGAGGCACCTTGAGGACCTACTGTCTCTGTTGTTTAAATGTGAACTGTCCTCATGGGCTCATGCTTTTGAACGCCTGGTCCTGGGCTGGTGGCACTGTTTGGGAAGGCTGCAGAACCTTCAGGAAGTGGGTCACTGGGGGCAGGACTCGAGGCTTGAAAGCACTGACCCCACTTCCTGTTTGCTTTCTGCCTCCTGACTGCAATGTGACCAGCTCACTTTCTGCTCCTGCTGCCATGCGCTCCCCCCCCCACCCCAATCGAAGCCTGAATAAACCCTTTGCTTCCTTGAGTTGCTTCCGGTCGGGAGTCTGTCCACAGCAACAAGGAAGTAACTAATAGTCTCCCACCCTGCCCCCCCCCCTGAGCCCTGTCACTCACCACGTCAGCATGACTCCGGACAGGAACGTGGACACGTAATGATGGAAAACCCACCAGCCTTTGATCCTGTACGGGAACATCACTGTCACTCCCATCCCCACAGAGCCCCAGCGTGCAGGGATAGGGAGCAGGCTGACGTGGGGAGAAACCGCAGGCACCATGGCGGCTTGCACTCCCGCCCCACCCTGCACGCAGGCGCACCGGGAGCCATTGTTGATGAGGATGCTTTCACGGATGGTCAGCGTGCAGTAATACCAGACCAGCAGGAAGTTGAAGGCCGCGTCTGTCACCCTGGGGCGGGGACACAGAGAGGTTTGTGCCTAGGAGGGCTCAGACTGGCCCCTGACCCAAGTCCCAGCACACCTACCTGGAGTTGAGCAGGAAGCGGCAGGTGAAGGAGATGAGGATGAGGATGATGGTGAGGTAGAGCTTGAACTTCTCATACTCGTCTTTGTAGGCAAACCTGGGGAGTAGGCACTGGCGGTCAGGGCTGTGGGGTTGGGGGGGTGGGGCACTTCTCTCAGCACTATCCCTGGAGGTCACAAGCCAGTATGGAGCTGTAATCCCTGAACCCTGGGCCAAGCTAAGTCTGGAGAGGGCAGTGGAAAGGCTGGGGGAAACACGACCGGCAGCAACAATCACATACTTAGCCTGCTTGCTCAAGAGTGTCACGTTGACATTCCCCAGAACCAGGCTCAAGTACAACCTAAGAACAGAAGAAAACCCACTGTAGTTTGACGTGAATTACCCACAGGCTCATTCTGCTTGAACACTTCTTTCCTGGTGTGCAGCTGGCACTGTTTGGGAAGACTGAGATCTTTAGGAAGTGGAGCCTTGCTGGATCAAGTGGGTCACTGGGGACAAGCCTGGCACCTTTATACCCTACCCCACTCCCTGTTCATCCTCTGCTTCCTGCCTCTGGCTGCAATGTGACAAGCCAGCCTCCGGCTCCTGCCGCCATGTCTTCCCGGCCATGAGGGAATGTTCCTCTTGAAAAAAAAAAAGCCAGAATAAACCCTTTCCTTCCTGAACTTGCTTCCTGGCAGGTTTATTCACAATGACAAGTAACTAAAACAGGCTCTAAGTGACAAGCATGCTGCACCCTCTCCAACCAGTTACAACGGCCTTGGCAGACACTGCATGCAGCAAACAGCCTCTCTCACTGCCTGCCCCTGAATCCTAACTTGGGGAGAACCAACACCCCCAGCCTACCAGGTCTTGCCTGGAGCCTTCCCACCTTGGTACTTGGAGATACCTGGCTCTTCCACCCTCCAGGAAGCTATCCTCACATCGTGGGTCAGTCCTCAGGTATGGAGCACAGGACTTGGCAACTGGGTGGAAGATCATGTTCTGTGGCCATCCCATGACTCCTTGCTACCTCCACTCCAACATCCGCAGCCCTGGGGCTGCAGACAAGCTCAGTGGTTAAAAGCACTTGCTGGGCGTGTGCTGGGCACGCACCTTTAATCTCAGCACTGAGGAGGTAGAGATAGGAGGATGACCATGAGTTTGAGGCCAGCCTGAGAATACATAGTGAGTTCCAGGTCAGTCTGGACTAGAGTGAAACCCTACCTCCAAAAAAACAAAGAAAGAAAGAAAATAGAGAGTGAATTCCCACCGAGCTCTCTCCCCAGACCGGGTTCTCTGTTTTCACTCCCGGTCACGACCTCTCTCCTTCTGCACAGTACCAAGGAGCCGAAGAGCCTTGTAGGTTTGGCTTCCACCCAAGTCCTCTGACTTTCAGGAAGTACTTCCTTCCTTATATTAACTAACCTCACCTGCCAGCCGTTCTTGCCTTTTTTTTTCTTCCTTTCTGAGTCAGGGTCTTACATAACCTAGGCTGGCCACAAACTTGCTACGTAGCTGAGGATGACAATGAACTTCTGATTTTCCTGTTACTATCTCCCGAGTACTTGGATCACAGTGTACACCATCAAACCCTTTTTCTCCCAAATGCCCATATGTGTGTGTACATGCATGGGGAAGCCAGAGGGACAACTGTGGGGGTCAGCCTCAGGAATGCTGTCCACTTTTTTCATGAGACAGGGTCTCACCTGGCATGGTGGTGCACCCCTTTAATCCCAGCACTAGGAAGGCAGAGGTATCACCGTGAAGTTTGAGGCCAGCCTGGGACTACAAAGTGAGCTCCAGGTCAGCCTGGGCTACAGTGAGACCCTACCTCAAAACCCCAACCCCCCCCCCAAAAAAAAAGATTCAAGAGACAGGGTTTCTCATTGGCCTGGTGTTCACCAATTACACTAGATTGGCTGCCAGCAAGCCCCAGGGATCCTCCTGTGTCTGCCCTCCCAGCACTGGAACTACAGGTGCAGGCCACTACACCCAGAACTTTTCTTGGATGTTGGGGATCAAACTCAGGTCTTCATGCTTGGAAGGCAAGGACTTCATCAACTGAGCTGTCTTCTCAGCTCTTGGTTTATGTTTTTGAATAGGGTCTCATTGTGTAGCTCAGGCTTCCCACAAAACCATGTAACTGGGTTAGCCTTGAACTCACTATGTAGCCCAGGATGACCTCCTGCCTCAGCCTCCCAGGTGCTACGATCACAGGCACATGGCAGAATTCCTGTTAACTCACTCTTTGCTCTCTGAAGTCAGTACAGGAATCTCTAGACCACGAGGTTCACTTTTGTCACCTGGGCAGGGTTAGATGTCCTTCACTGTGCCCCCTAATCAAAGCTCCCAATCACAGAGCTGGAGAGATGGCTTAGCAGTTAAGGCATTTGCCTGCAAAGCCAAAGGATCCTAGTTTAATTCTCCAGAACCCACGTAAGCCAGATGCACAAGGGGGCACATGCGTCTGGAGTTCGTTTGCAGTGGCTGGAGGCCCTGGTGCACTCATTCTCTCTCTCTCCCCTCTTTCTCTCCCCTCTTTCTCTCAAGATAAATAAAGTTTAGAAAGTTAATTCCAGGTCAGCCTGGACTAAAGTGAAACCCTACCTAAAAAAAAAACTTAAAAAAAAATAAATAAATAAAAGGTGGGGGCTGGAGAGATGGCTTAGCAGTTAAAGCACATGCTTGTGAAGCCTAAGGACCCTGGTTCAATTCTCAGGTCCCATGTAAGCCAGATGCAAAAGGGGTGCATGCATCTGGAGTTTGTTTGCACTGTCCAGAGGCCCTGGTGCACCCATTCTCATTCTCCCTCCCTCTCTCTGTCTCTAATAAATAAATAAATAAAAATAATTTTTTTTTTAAGTGGGCTGGAGAAATGGCTTAGCAGTTAAGGGCTTGCCTGTGAAGCCTAAGTACCCCGATTCAAGGCTTGATTCTCCAGTACCCACGTAAGCCAGATGCACAAGGTGGCGTGTGCATCTGGAGTTCGTTTGCAGTGGCTGGAGGCCCTGGCACACCCATTCTCTCTCTCTCTCTGCCTCTTTCTCTATCGCTCTCAAATAAATAAATAAAAATAAACAAAAATAATTTTTAAAAAATTACTCAAGCCACCCAAAGTGATCCAGCACATCTTGATTGGCTGAATGACAAGAGACAGCATTGGGTTTCAGGCTGCTCTACCAGGAGAGGCGCTGCTGGGAACTGCAGATGGGGGTACTCACCCATTCTTCTTGGGCAAATAGGCCTCCATGTCAAAGAAGAGGCCCTGGCGTTCTTTCATCTGGTCTTCCAGCTCCTGTGCTGTTCCCAGAGCCTCTGCTGGGAGGGAGGGTCTGCATCTACCAGTAGGGCAGAATCCCGAAGGGCAGAAGTGATAAACAAGGACCAGAGAGGGGAACAGTCAGTTCCCAGAGAGATGACCCGCCCCCAGGCCAGCTGTATGGGGGGAGGCTCACTTTTTCAGCACCAGGCCTAGCTCCTGTAGCCGCTTCTTCTGGCGCGTGATTGAGCTGGTACAGTTGTTCTGCAGCTTGGTTAGCTCCTCTAGCTTAAGGCGGTAAAGCCGGTGCGTCTCCTGGGACAGGAAGAAGGTGTGAAACACAGGCTCCTGGGCAGGACACCAGCTCCCTGGATGGTAAGTTGGTAAGTTTGCTGAGCCCGCCAGGGACCTCCAGGAGACTGCTCAGCCCCTATGGCAAATGAGAAGCTGTGTGTCTTCCTGCAAACCCCGAGTCCCACTCTGCTATATGCTCGCAGACACAGGTCAATAGCTTCCAGCCTCCTCACCCTCTCCTGCCTACACAGCCTGCAAGAACTGGGCTGATCTAATCTGAGGTCATCCGTGATGCCATGGTCAGGAATTCCTGATGCTTCCTACCAGGTTAAAGGTCACCAGGCTTCCTGCCCTAAGGACAGTCCCCTCCCGACCACTCCCCTCCCTCAAGCACCTTTGGCCCAAAGCTTCTCCAAGCCCTTTGCCCTGGTGGGTGAATCTATAGATGGGGCAAGGGCCAATGTGGAGAAATCAAGGCAGGGGCCTTGTGAAGGGAACACAGCGGTAGCCAAGCTGGGAGACTGACAACGCTTAGGACTCCAGGGAGGAGTGCGAGAGACAGCCAGCTGGGCAGGACCAGAGCTGTAATGAAGACATGAAGGGGCTGAACTGGTCCAGCAAAGGTCTAACACAGTCCCCAGCTGGCCAGGCTCTGTTCTGTGTCTGGTTTTACATCCCCAGTAGGGACCACCACACCCCCCCCCCCCAGACCTCAGCACGTTTCACCTGTGCCCTGCCACAGCCAGCAGCTTCCTTCTCCCTGGCATGAGGTCAGAAAAAGCCACATACAAACCCTATCCAGTCAGTTCTGTGGTGAGGTTTCCCAATGTCCTGTTCTCAGACTCCAAACCTTGCCAGGCCCGGCCCCGCCTCCTCTCCCTTCAAGAGCCACGTGGACCCAGTCAAGCCCCTTCCCGTCCCTAGGTGGATGCTGGCCCTCCGTTTGGGATGGCTTGTCGTCTCTCACACACACGCACATCTCGCCCTCTCTCATACAAAGCTGGATTTCACCTAAGGTCCTGTTTCCCCGCAGTGTTCGGCAGGGAGATGATGCCTTGCCTGCGGGGAAGGCCGATGGTGGCCCGCCGCAATGTCTGCAGGGCGACTGATCTAAAAACGCTGGGCCACAATGGCTGAGTCGGGGGCCTGGGGGTAGGCGGTGGCTGCTCTCCAGGAAAAGGGGGACGGGGTCGGTAAGGGGCACACCCAAGGAGTGCCGACCCTCTCTCCGAGGCCTTTGCAGGAGGACGTCCCGAGAGGACACAGTGGAATCCCGCGGGGGGTACGCAAGGGGTCCCCGCTAGCAATCGGGACTGCCGTCGGACACTCAAAGAGGACTCCGGTGTCCCGTGGTCCCCGGGGAGGGGGGCTGGGAAGGGACATACAAGCTCCTCTTCGTCAGACCCGGGGGGCTGCCCAACCCTTGACCCCAGAGCCAGAGAGACATGGCCCGGGGCCAATAGGCGGCCGCAACGGGACGCACCTGGATGCCCTGGAAGTCCTGCTGCAGATCCTCCCAGTCGCGAAGGCAGTCCCCCAGCGGGCCCGGGGGCTGCATGGCTGCCCACGCCACGGGGCGGCACCGAGCCGCGGGTGGAATGGAGGACTACGGCGCCGCAACCCCGGACGGCCCGAGGAGCCTCGGCCGCCGACCCCACCGCAGCCGCCCCCGTCCGCTTCCGGGCTCGAGCGGACGCTACGGCCAACAGGAAAAGGCCTGGCGCAGGCCGCGCGCTGGCTCCGCCCCCAGGCCAGCCAATCGGAGCCGAGGGGCAGGGGGTGGGCGGGGCTTTGCGCGCGAAGGGCAGCTCCAGGCTCCGCTCGGCACAGGGGCTCCGGCCTGGGGTCCTCCGAGAAGTCAGCCTGCGAGCCCCTGGCATGGACTCCGCTCGCGGTGCCAGCCTTGAGCAATGTCCTGGGCTGGTTTCAGACATAGGAGGTGACAAGTCACCGCCACACTGGGTCCTTTGGGAAGCTGCGTCTCTTGGCGGGGGGCCACAGTTCCGAGCCTCATGTCTCACTGGGATTCAGGAGGCACTGCCCCCTCCTGTAACTACAAGACTGCTGAGCCCACTGTGTTTCTGCTTGAAACTTTCTAAGGTCTCTGCTTAGCCCAGCAGGAGACTTCCTTGCTCCTAGGCTCCGTCCATCTGAGACTGACCACAGTCGCTAGAAGTACTCTCTAGCAAAATCTCACTCCTACGTGGAGCTTGGCCTAGCAATTGGGCACACCCCACTCCACGCTCACATACCTCTATGGAAGGTTCTAGGACGTACGAGGGTGGTCTCCCTTCCTAGCCTTACCCACGTGATGGCTGGAAATGTTTGTTGAAAGATGGCTATGCCAAACTGCCCATTAGTGTCACTGCAGGTGCCCCCTACCAGTTTCTGTGGGTGTTGTCAGATCTGGGAAAGTGCATTTGGACAACCACCTTTTAAGATGTATAGAACTTCCAGGGACTGGAGAGGTGGCTCAGCTGGTAAAGTGCCTGCCTTGCAAGCATAAGGACCTGAAATTGATCCTCAAAACCCACATTAAAATTCTGGTCATTGGGCTGGAAAGGGACTGGGCTGATCTGAGAAGCCTTAGGACCCAGGTTCGATTCCCCAGTAAGCCAGATGCACAAGGTGGTGCATGTGTCTGGAGTTATTTTGCAGAGACTGGAGGTTCTGGTGTGCACAATCTATCTGCCTTTCTCTCCAATAGATAAATATTTTAAAATGAAATGCTGAGCTGGGTGTGGTGGTGCATGCCTTTAATCCCAACACTCGGGAGGCAGAGGTAGGAGATCACCATGAGTTCAAGGCTACCCTGAGACTACATAGTGAATTCCAGGTCAGCCTGAGCTAAGAGTGAGACCCTACCTCGAAACCCCCCCCCCAAAAAAAAAAAAAATGAAATCCTGGGCATAGTGACAAACACTTAGAATCTCAGCATTTGAGCAATGGGGAGGTGCACAAAGGAGGATCCCTAGTATTCCCTGGCTGGCCTAATTGGTCAGCTCCAGGCCAGTAAGAGATTGTGTCAAAAAGAACGTGGATGAAAGCCGGTCGTAGTGGCTCACACCTTTAATCCCAGCACTAGGGAGGCAGAGGTAGGAGGATCACCATGAGTTCAAGGCCACCCTGAGACTACATAGTGAGTTCCAGGTCAGCCTGGACCAGAGTGAGAACCTACCTCGAAAAACCCACAAGAAAAGAAAGAAAGAAAAGAAGGTGGATGAGGGCTGGAGAGATGACTTAGTGGTTAAGGCACCTGCCTGCCAAGCCTAAGAATGCCAGTTGGATTCTCCAGGTCCCAGTTTAGCCAGATGCAAAGTGATGCAAGGGAGCAATGCTGCACTTGCCCACAAGGGGGCACACACATCTGGAGTTCGTTCACAGTGACTGAGAGGCTGCTGCCGCACTCATTCTCTCTCTCTTTCTGACTCTCTCCAGAAAAAAAATAAAAAGAAGGTGGATGGCATTCTTAAGGTTGTTCTCAGCCCTCCATACATATATGCATGTACATCCACACACTTGTACCCACCCACCCACATACCCCCACACACACATACACACATGTATTTATACAACTTTGTGGGATTTCTGGAAACCTGAAAGTAGCTGGAAATACCTCTTTCACGGTGAGTTGGGGCAGATTCCAAGTGATCAAGACCAGTGGGCAGATTGCTGGCCCTGGAGATGAATCCCAGACCCTCGTTCTGAGAATCTCTAGAGCCTAGGCTGGACGATCGCCATTGTCCTTGGGTGGACGTTGTGACAACCTCTCCCTCCCCATGGACCCACATAAGGCATCCTCTAGAGCTAACCGCCCCCAATTAATCTCCAAAGGGTCCACATCCCCACTGTGTGGGACAGCAGCCAAAGGCAGTTCCCGGAGACAAGACAGGATGGTCCAGGGTGCCCTTGGCATGCAGGGCCTCAAGGAGTCTGAGCACAGTGTAGCTGCTGTGATGAATGAACCAAGGGCCTAGAAAGACAAGGCTGGGGGCACACACCCGTGATCTTAGCACTTGGGAGGAGGAAGCAAGGGGATCATGAACCTGAGGCCAGCCTAGGCTCTAAAATAGCAGTGTGTGTCTAAAAAGGGAAAGGAGAGCTGGGCGTGGTGGTGCACGCCTTTAATCCCAGCTCTTGGGAGGAAGAGGTGGGAGGATCACCTTGAGTTCAAGGCCACCCTGAGAATACAGAGTGAATTCCAGGTCAGCCTGGGCTAGAGTGAGACCCTATCTCGAAAAAAAAAAAAAAAAAAAGAGGGAAAGGAGCTTAAAAAGAACCAATCCGATAGGCAGACAATAGTCTTCAGGCAGCAAAGGCCTGCTCCTTCCAGAACAACCCAAGCACCACAGAAAGCCCCAAGCAAACTTTTTCACCATCCCCAAACCACAAGTGAAGATCAGTAGATGGGCTCCGAGATGTCTGTAATACAGCCTCCAAAGATTATTTTCTCCCACTCTGACAGCTGAGCCACCAAGCCCCGATTTGGACGCATATTGTTTTTGCACTTCTTGACATGGGCCCAGGCCCTCTGTGAATAGAAAAAGGGAGAGTTTGGGAAATTAAAGAAGGACATAAATAAAGAGAGTTCAAAGCTGGGTGTGGTGGCGCATGCCTTTAATCCCAGCCCTGGGGAGGCAGAGGTAGGAGGATTGCCATGAGTTCGAGGCCACCCTGAGACTACGTAGTGAATTCCAGGTCAGCCTGAGCCAGAGTGAGACCTTACCTCGAAAAACCAAAAAAAAAAAAAAAAAAAACTATATATATGAAAGAGCTGGACACAGATCAGCAGTGAATTTATCAGGGCAAGGAACCCTAGGGGCTGACTGTACCCTGGGTAATCCCCTTGTGGTAGTGTAGTTTGAACTTGTCTCCTATTAGACTCAAATGTAAGAGGTGTCCCTGCAGGCAGATCCTGGGGTCCAGCCCTATGGTGTTACAGAGGGAAGATCCAAGTTCCAGCCTAAGGTATACCGAATGCTTGAGCTCTGCCAGGGGTTCCTGTTGTGTGCTTGCTTGTGGCAGTGCGCTGGTGGCTTCTCCCTCTCTGCATGGACCTGCGAAAGGGGGCCAGCTTCTTCCGCCATTATGGCACTTCCCCTGGATCTGTAAACCTGAAATAAATCCATTCTTCCTCCCATAAATTGTGTCTGGGGTGGAGGTTCATCTCAGCAATGTGCAGCTGACTACAAAACCCCTTTATACCTATGCTTTTGAATACAGGGCCAAAGCTCAGACTATTTGCCATGGCTCCTGTGAAGATCGAGAAGGCATGCATGGTAGGTGGGGGAAACACCGTGTTAGCCTTGGGCACAAAGCAGCCTCAACAAAGGTCCGCATTGACGCCAGACGAATTATTGGAACGACAACAAGTACAGAGGGCAGATTCTCTGAAGGAGGAAAGTCAGAGCTGCCTTCCTTCAGGTGCTGCGCTCAGGCTGGCCGCTGAAGGGTTCTTGCGAGAGAGGACAGGTGGAGCTGGTCTGCGTTGGGGCTGCCTTAACAAACTAGGAATGGAGGTAACTCCCCTCAAGCTGATCAACAGCATATATGAAAACCCCACAGCTGACATCATACTCTATGGATGAAACTGACTAAAGCTTTCCCTCTACAAACAGGAGCAAGACAAGGATGCCCACTTAAAAAATTGGGGGGGGGGGCGGATAGAATGTAAGAGCCAAAGGAAGGATATGACTTCTTACAATGCAACCGCCCAGACAGAAATTGGCCTCAATATCCATGACCTTGCAGTGCCTAGCAATACCTTCACAAGACCCTCAAAAATAGAAGAAAAAGATGATGACATCAAATTAAAAGAGAGACTAATGGAGAGAGGGAGGGGATATGATGGAGATTGGAGTTCTAAAGTGAAATGGGGGAGGGGAGGGAAATATCATGCGTTTTTGTATGTAAGTATAGAAGTTGTCAATAAAAAAATAATAATTAAAAAAATGGGCGCTAGAGAGATGGCTTAGCGGTTAAGGCACCTGCCTGCAAAGCTCTAAGAACTCCTGTCAATTCTCCAGGTCTCACCTTTAGCCAGACACAAAAGTGATGCAAAGGTGCAATGCTGCACTTGCCCACAAGGGGGCGAATGTGTCTGGAGTTTGTTCACAGCAGCTGAGAAGATGCTGGTGCGCCCATTCTCTCTCTCTCTCTCTCTCTCAGTCTCTCTCTCTCAAAAATTTTTAGAGAGACCGAGAGAGAGAGAGGAGAAAATGATGGGCACACCAGGGCCTCCAGCCATGGCAAATGAACTCCAGATGTATGCACCACCTTGTGCATCTGGCTTCTGTGGGTCCTGGGGAATCGAACCTGGGTGCTTTGGCTTTGTGGGCAGATGCCTTACCGGCTAAGCCATCTCTCCATCCCAATGCCCACTTTTACCCCACCTATTCAATATAGTACTGGAAGTCCTAGCCAAAGTAATTAGGCAAGAAAAAGAAATAAAAACGCATACACACTGGAAAGGAAGAAATAAATCTATCTGATCAAAGAGGACATAATGTCATATGTAGAAAATCCTGAAATTGGGGGCTGGAGAGATAGAAGGCTTAGCAGTTAAGGCACATGCCTGTGAAGCCTAAGGCCCAGGTTCGATTCTCCAGGTCCCACATAATCCAGATGCACATGGTGGCGCATATATTTGGAGTTCATTTGCAGTGGCTAGAGGTCCTGACACACGCATTCTCCCTCCCCTCTTCTCTTTCCCCCTCTCTGTATCTAATAAATCAATCAATAAACATAAAAATCTTTAAAAAAAGAGAGCCGGGCGTGGTGGCGCATGCCTTTAATCCCAGCACTCGGGAGGCAGAGGTAGGAAGATCGCTGTGAGTTCAAGGCCACCCTAAGACTACATAATGAATTCCAGGTCAGCCTGGGCTAGAGCGAGACCCTATCACGAAAAACAAACAAAAAAATCTTTTAAAAAAGAGAGAAAAAGAAAATCCTGAAGATGAATGACACACACAGAAGTCAGAGCTAATGCATTCAGCAAAATTACAGGGTTTGAGTTGGAGGAAATGGCTTAGCAATTAAGGTGCTTGCCTATGAAGCCTAAGGACCCAAGTTTGATTCCCTATTACCCAAAAAAACCAGATGCGCAAGGTGGCACATGTGTCTGGAGATCCTTTGCAGTGGCTAGAGGCCTTGGCACACCCATTCTATCTGCCTCTCTCTCTCTCTCTCTCCCCCATCTCTCTCAAATAAATAAATAAAATATTTTTAATTACATGGTAATAAAATAACATATAACTCTTAGTTCTGTTTCTATATACTAACAGTGAACAATCAAAATCAATTCTACTGCAGTGATATCATAAAGAATAAAATATTTATGGGCTGGAGAGATGGCTTAGCGGTTAAGGCGGCTGCCTGCTAAGCCTAAGAACGCTGGTTCCAATCTCCAGTGGTTCCAATCTCCAGGTCCCATGTTTAGCCAGATGCAAAGTGACGCAAGGGCGCAATGCCGCACTTGCCCACAAGGGGGCGCACACATCTGGATTTCGTTCACAGCAGCTGAGAGACTGCTGGCGCACCCATCTCTTTCTTCCTCTTCCTCTCTGTCTGTCTGTCTCTCTCTCTCTCTGTCTCTCTCCAAAAATAAATAATAAAATAATTTTTTTAAAAAAAGAATAAAATATTTAAGCCGGGCATGGTGGTACATGCCTTTAATCCCAGCACTCGGGAGGCAGAGGTAGGAGGATCGCCATGAGTGCGAGGCCATCCTGAGACTACAGAATGAATTCCAGGTCAGCCTGGGCCAGAGTGAGACCTTACCTCAGAAAAAAAAAATGAAATATTTGACCAAAGAGACAAAAGACAGTGAAGACAACCAAGAATTAGCTAGGCTTGAGGATGCATGCCTATAATCCCAGTACTGGGGGCTGAAGCAGAAGGCTCACAAGGTTGAGGCCAGTCTTGGTGACATAGTGAGACCCAGTTTCAAACAAAAACAGCTACAATGCACTACTCAACTAAATTAAAGAAGACACAAGTACATGGGATGACATCCCATACTCATGCTTTGAAAACAGAATTAATTATTAAGATATAAATCTTATTCAAAAAAAAAATTACATGGGCTGGAGCAATGGCTTAACAGTTAAGGTGCTTTCCTGCAAAGCCTAAGGATCCAGGTTTGATTCACCAGTTGTACAAGGTGGTGCATGCATCTGGAGTTCATTTGCAGTGGCTGAAAGCCCTGGCACATCCATTCTCTCTCTCCCTCTTCTATCCCCCCTTCTTTCTCTCTCTCTAATAAATAAATTAAATAAAATAATTTTTAAAGAATTTACAGACTTATGGGGCTGAAGAGATGGCTTGGTGGTTAAAGATGCTTGCTTTTTTTTGTTTTTTTTTTTGTTTGTTTGTTTTTAATTTTTCGGTTTTTCAAGGTAGGGTCTCACTCTAGCCTAGGCTGACCTGGAATTCACTATGAAATCTCAGGGTGGCCTCAAACTCATGGCGATCCTCCTACCTTTGCCTCCCGAATGCTGGGATTAAAGGTGTGTACCACCACGCCCGGCAGATCCTTGCTCTTAAAGCCTGCTGGCCTGCGTTCAATTCCCCAGTACCCACGTAAAGCCAGAGTGGTGCATGTGTCTGCAGTTCACTTGCAGTACACTCATTAGTAATACAGTAATAAGTAAATTTATTTTTTTTTTAATTTGAGGGCTGGAGAGATTGCTTAGTGGTTAAGACACTTGCCTGCAAAACCAAAGGACCCAGGTTCATTTCCCAGGACCCATGTGAGCCAGATGCACAAGGGAGCATATAGGTCTAGAGTTCATTTGCAGTGGCTAGAGGTCCTGACACACCCATTCTCTCTCCCTCTCCCTCTTTCTCAAATAAGTAAATAAAAATAAAATATATACCAGTTGTGGTGGTGTATGCCTTTAATCCTAGCACTTGGGAGGCAGAGGTAGGAGGATCACCGTGAGTTCTGGGCCACCCTGAGACTACATAGTATATTCCAGGTCAGCCTGGGCTAGAGTGAAACCCTACCTGAGAAAAAAAAATTATGAAAGCCGGGTGTGGGGGTGCATGCCTTTAGTCCCAGCACTCTGGAGGCAGAAGTAGAAGGGTCACCATAAGTTCAAGGCTACTCTGAGACTACATAGTGAGTTGCAGGTCAGCCTGGGCTAGAGTGAGACCCTACATCGAAAAAAACCAAAGCAAAAATTATGGAATTCATACTGAGTGTGGTGGTGCACGCCTTTAATCCCAGCACTCTGGAGGCAGAGGTAGGAGGATCACAGTGAATTCAAGGCCACCCTAAGACGACATAGTGTTAGAGAGAGACCCCAGCTTGCAAACCTCCACTCCCCGAAAAATAAGCTACTTAAGGTTGGAAGGGTTTATTCTAGCTCATAGTCGTGGTGGGATGGGGGAGGCATGGTGGCTGGAGCATGAGGCAGCTGGTCGCATTGCATCCACAGTCAGGAAGCAGAGATAGAGAGAGAGATAAATGTTGGTGCTCAGCCTGCTTTCTCCTTTTTCTTCACTCTGAGACCCCAGCCCACAGTTATGGTGGGTCTTCTCTCCTCAATCTAATCTAGAAACTCCTTCAAAGACATGCCCAGAGACTTCTCACCTGGATGGTTCTAGATCTTATCTACTAAACAAATGAAATTAACTATTGAACCTGGTCCTGAGTGAGCAGTGACCTCAGCCCTGTGGCAGCCCTGGAGCTTTCAGTCAAGGTGAGTGATAAGCTGGACTTGTGGGAAGTGGACACTACCTGGCTAAGACGTCAGCAGTAGTCAGTGTTCCTTAAATTTGTTTGTTGGGTTTTTTTTTTTTTTCAAGGTAGGGTCTGGCTCTAGCCCAGGCTGACCTGGAATTCACTATGTAGTCTTAGGGTGGCATCAAACTCCTGATGATCCTCCTACCTCTGCACTTAGAGTTCCGCTCTGTGGTGGTTGATCTCCGGTGGTCCACAGGACTTAGAATCACCATGGAAACATATCTCTGGGCAAGTCAGAGAGGGCATTTTTTTTTAGACTAGGTAAATTGAGGTAGGAGGACTCACTCTAACTATGGGAGGCACTATCCCATGGCCTGGGGAGTCCTGCACTGAATATAAAGGAGAAAGGAAGCTGACCATTGGTATTCCTAGCTCTCTGCTTCCTATAAAGACCCACTGTGACCAGCTTTTTTTCACACTCCTGCCACCATGCCTTCCCACCACGATGGACTGTAAACCCGTAAACCCTTCCTTCCATAGATAGTTTGTGATTAAGTATTTGGTTACAGCAATAAGTAAAGTAACTGGGGAGATGGCTCAGTGGTTCAAGGTACTTGCTTGCAAAGCTGCTGGCCTGGGTTCAGTTCCTCGGCACCCACATAAAGGCAGACGCAAAAAGTGACACAAGGGGCTAGAGAGATGGCTTAGTAGTTAGGCGTTTGCCTGTGAAGCCTAAGGACCCTGGTTTGAGGCTCCATTCCCCATGACCCATGTAAGCTGGATGCATAAGGGGATACATGCTTGCAGTGGCTGGAGGCCCTGGCACGCCCACTCTCTCTCTTTCTCTCTCTCTGTCTCTTTCTCTCTCTGTCTGTCACTCTCAAATAAATAGAAATAAACAAAAATTATTTTTTTAAAGTGACACAAATATCTGTTGTTCATTTGCAATAGCAAGAGACCCTGCCTCCTTCCCCCCCACACATGCAAATAAAGTAAGTAAGTAATATGCCCTCCCTGATTCTTCCCTACCCCACTTCACAACCAAGTCCCTATATATATAAAGTATATAAAGTGTGTGTATATATATATATATGGCCTGAGCTATTATTGCTCACAGATCCAGCTGTGACTCTACCTCTTGGGAGTGTGGGACTGTCTGTAGTTCAAACTTGGCCCAGGGAACACATACCTTCAAGGTTGCCTGTTTGTTATGCATAAGGAAGGCCATCAGGGCTGCACTGCTGCGGCTGATGCCCCGAGTTGAAAAGACCAGAATGACAGAGCCAAGGTAGAGGTGAATCTCTGCAAAAGGAAGGAAGGAAGGAAGGGGTAGGGCCATAGAGAGCACTCTTCCCTGTGGATCTGAGTGGCCAGTAGTGCAGGACTAGAATCTCAGATGCTCAGAGGCCAGCCTGGGCAATTTACCAAGACAATGTCTCAAAATAAAAAATAGGGCAGGAGAGATGGCTTAGCGGTTAAGTGTTTGCCTGTGAAGCCTAAGGACCCCAGTTCAAGGCTTGATTCGCCAGGACCCACATAAGCCAGATGCACAAGGTGGAGTTTGTTTGCAGTGGCTAGAAGCCCTGGCTTGCCCATTCTCTCTCCATCTATCGGCCTCTTTCTCTCTCTCTGTCTGTCGCTTTCAAAAAAATAAATAAACAAAAAAGATTTTTAAATAAATAAATAAATAAATAAATAAAAAGTAAGGCAGGAGAGATGGTTTAGCAGTTAAGGTGTTTGCCTGTGAAGCCTAAGGGTCTATGTTTGACTCTCCAGATCCCACGTAAGGCAGATGCACAAAAGTGAAGCAAGAGCAAGGTCGCACATGCCCACTAGGGGAATAAGCGTTTGGAATGCAATTTTAGTGGCTGAGGCCCTGGAGTGTCAATTCTTTCTCTGTCTCTAGCTCGAAAATAAAAATAAAAATAAATAAATAAATAAATAAATAAATAAATAAATAAATAAATTTTAAAAAAAAGGAAAAAGAAGATTGGGGCCAGGGCATGGTGGTGCATACCTTTAACCCCAGCACATGGAAGGCAGAGGTAGGATGAGCACAGTAAGTTCTAAGCCAGAAGAAAAAAAAAAGGAAAGAAAGAAACAGCCAGGCGTGGTGGCACATGCCTTTAATCCCAGCACTGGAGAGGCAGAGGTAGGAGGATTGCCATGAGTTCAAGGCCACCCTGAGACTACATAGTGAATTCCAGGTCAGCCTGAGCTAGAGTGAGACCCTACCTCAAAAACCAAAAATAAAAAATGAAAAAAAAAAAAAAAGAACTGGGCGTGGTGGTGCACACCTTTAATTCCAGCACTTGGGAGGCAGAAGTAGAGGGATTTCTATGAGTGTGAGGCCACCTTGAGACTACATAGTGAATTCCAGGTCAGCCTGGGCTATAGCGGAAACTCTTCCTCAAATAAAAATAATAATAATAATAAAAAGGAGACGGGCGTGGTGGCGCACGCTTTTAATCCCAGCACTCGGGAGTCAGAGGTAGGGGATTGCTGTGAGTTCGAGGCCACCCTGAGACTACATAGTTAATTCCAGGTCAGCCTGAGCTGGAGTGAAACCCTACCTTGAAAAAAAAAAAAAGAGGGCTTGTAGAGCACTGGCCTAGTGGTAGAGCACTTGTCTAGATTCCCTAGTGAGGGTTTGGGGGCGTGGCTCACAGGTAGAGTTTGCCTAGCATGTTAACCACCCTGGTTGATTCTTTAGCACTGAAAAAAAAAAAAAAAATGACAAAGGCAACTTGCAGGGAAATAAGGGGTGGCTGAGATGCAATGCCATCTTCAGCCAATCCCATAACAGCTCAAGCTGGGGGCTGTATTGGTGCCTGGTTGGCAGCAATGGTCTGAGGCCTCTGATCCTACTAAGCCTTACTCTCCTAAGGGGTTCTGATCGTGTGGGGCAATCCTGAGCCCAGGACTGATTGCAAAATCCACTCTCATTGAATTGAGCAACTGATGGGTCTTTGTGCTGGGTGGGCACAGAGGGGCAGGCTGCACAACCCTGGAGACATAAGGACGTGAGGACTGAAGGGGATTCAGGGTTTTTCTTCCCCTATGCCCACACCCCACCCTGCTGACTAGAGCTGAGAGGAGGCTTGGAAGGTGTACCTCCAGAACCCCGGGTCCTAGGACAGATCAAGTATCCATTGCATGTGATTGGCCAGTATCCTAGGTTGTGAGTCACTCAGGAGGGCAGAGCAGTCTAGCCAGGGCAAGAACTTGGGACACTCCACACTCCTGGGGCTACCCTTGGATCCAAGCTCCTTGGGCGACTGAGAGCTCCCAGGAGCTGGCCACATCCAGGGGCTTGTCCACACTGGGCCCGGGGAACATGCTAGGCCTTGCCCTCCCCACCCCCACCCCAGCCTCAGCAGTGTCAGTCAGCAATATGTGTGTGGGCACAGGCAGGGACTGTGTGTTCCAGATGCTCCTTACCCATGAAGTGACAGATGTGGCGGAAATAGGGTAATAGCTTGGATTCCGGGAAATCTTTTATCTGGATGTGCAGGAGCCTATCCAGGTCACCTATGAAGCTAAACAACAGAAAAGTGGCAGGGATTATCACGCACATGTGTACATGGTCCCATCGTGGCAGCACCTTAACCATAACAGCAAGGCCATGGGGGAAAGGATGCTGGGCTGGCCACAGGGAGATGCTATTAATCAAAACAGCACCTTCCTACCTCCTGAGTACATGGTGTACACTGAGTGGGTTCATCTATGTAAGGCACTTGGAAATCTCTTGACAGCGCTGCAGTGTCCACTAAATGTGACTTTTTTTTTTTTTTTTTTTTTTTTTTTCGAGGTAGGGTCTCACTCTAGCTCAGGCTGACCTGGAATTCACTATGTAGTCTCAAGGTGGCCTTGAACTCATGGCAATCCTCCTACCTCTGCCTCCCAAGTGCTGGGATTAAAGGCGTGCGCCACCATGCCTGACTAAATGTGACTTTTTGCTTGTGTATGTGTGTGGTATGTGTGTACACATGCACATGTGTGTAAGCAAATGGCTAGGTATTGGGAGAAGGACATGCATGAACTGGGTGTGAGGATGCACACCTTTAGTCTCAGCACGCAGGAGACAGAGGTAGGAGGATCGCTGTGAGTTTGAGGCCAGCCTGGGGCTACAGAGTAAGTTCCACGTCAGCCTGGGCTACAGTGAGACCCTGCCTTGAAAAACAATAAGAAGTGCTGGAGGGATGGCTTAGCAGTTAAGGTACTAGCCTTCAAAGCCAAAGGACCGAGGCTTAGCAGTTAAGGCATTTGCCTGAAAAGGCAAAGGACCCAGGTTTGATTCCCCAGGACCCATATGAGCCAGATGCACAAGGTGGCACATGCTTCTGGAGTTGGTTTGCAGTGGCTAAAGGTCCTGGCACACCCATTCTATCTCACTCTCTCTCTCCCTCCCTCCCTTAAATAAATAAAAGAAAATAAACAAGAAGACATGCATATAATACTAGGGAGAAGAAAACCCCATAATACAGGAGGCACCTGGAAGAAGAGGAATGAAGGACATAAGATTGATAATGTAAAAATTAATTAGGAGCTAGGGAGATGGCTTAGCAGTTTTAAGGCACTTGCCTGCAAACCCAAAGGACCCAGGTTCAATTCCCCAAGACCCATGAATGCTAGATACACAAGGTGGCACATGCATCTGGAGTTCATTTGCAGGGCTAGAAGCCTGACATGCCCATTCTCTCTCTCCCTCTCTTAAATAAAAAAAAAAAGATTTTTAAAAAAATCAATTGGGAACTGGGGAGATAACTTAACAGTTAATGGTGATTGCTTGCAAAGCCTGCCATCCTGGGTTCAATTCCCAAGTACCCATGTAAAGCCAGAGGCACAAAGTGGTACATGTGTCTGGAGTTCTTTTGTAGCAGCAAGAAGCCCTGATGTACCCATTCTCTCTCTCCTTCTCGTTATCAAATAAATAAGTGAATAAATAGAAAAAAAAGAAAAAGAAAACTCAGTTGGAGCCTGGGGGTCTGGTTAGTGGTAGAGCACTTGGCCAACATGCACAAGATCCTAAGTTCAATCCTCTGCACACAAAAAAAAAAAAATTACAGTAAGTCTAGGGCTGGGAAATGGCTTAGCAATTAAAGGCACTTGACTGCAAAGCCTACTGGCCTGGGTTCAGCTCCCCACTGCCCACATAAAGCCAGATGCACAAAGTGGTGCATGAGTCTGGAGTTCATTTGCAGCAGCAAGAGGTCCTGGAAATGGAAAGACAGACTATGCCAGTTAGCTTTCGCATCACTGTGACAGAATTCCTGGCATAGATTTATCTGAGCTGTTTCAAAGGTTTCTTCCTATCATGGTGGGGAGCATGCAGTGTAGCAGAGCACTTTACAGCTCGGCATTCAGGAAGCAGAACAAAGAGAATACAGGAAGGAGTCATGGCCCCAGGGACATGTCCCCAGTGAACTACTTTCTCCAACTAGGCCCCGCCTCCAGTCTTTCACCCCTCCTTATAATGCCATCATATTATGAATCCATTAAGAAGTTAATCCAAACTGGGCATGGTGGTGGTGCACGCCTTTAATCCCAGCACTCGGGAGGCAGAGGTAGGAGGATCACTGCGAGTTCGAGGCCGCCCTGAAACTACATAGTGAATTCCAGGTCAGCCTAAACTAGCTTTAGACCCTACCTCAAAAAACAAACAAACAGCCGGGTGTGGTGGTGCACGCCTTTAATCCCAGCACTCAGGAGGCAGAGATAGGAGGATCGCCGTGAGTTCAAGGCCACCCTGAGAATACAGAGTGAACTCCAGGTCAGCCTGAACTAGAGTGAGACCCTACCTCAAAAAAAAAAAAAAAAAAAGAAGAAGAAGTTAATTCATTGATTAGGTTTTGGATCCGTTCATTCCCCCAAAATCCTTCAGCCGACAGTGAAGCCTCCAACCCAGGAGCCTGCATGGAGCATTTCACGCTGAAACCATGACAACCAGGTTATTGACCCTAGTACATCTCCTAGTATCATTCCTATCACTCCTGTTTGGCCTGATTGTTTATTTATTTACAAGCAGAAAGAGGAGATAGGAGAGAGAGAGAATATGGGCATGCCATGGCCTTCAGCCTCTGCAAACAAACTCCAGATGCATGCAGCACCCTGCGCAGCTAGCTTTTCATGGGTACTGGGGAATCGAACCCAGGCCTTCAGGCTTTGCAGGCAAGCACCTTAACTACTAAGTCATTTCTCCAGCTCCTTGACTGTCTTCTTGAATGTGCACACTGTGTCTATGGTAAAAGCTATACAAAAATCATAGGTTCACATATTTACCTTGGATCAAGAAACTAAATAGTTATAACACCATGGATTCCCCCCCTTTTAAAAAAATATTTTATTTTTATTTATTTATCTGAGATAGAGATACAGAAATAGGCAGAGAGAGAGAGAGAGAGTGAATGAGCTCACCAGGGCTTCCAGCCACTGAAAACGAACTCCAGATGCATGCACCTCCTTACATGTGTCCTGGGGAGTTGAACCTGGGTCCTTCGGCTTTGCAGGAAAGCACCTTAACCACTAAGCAATCACTCCAGCCCCCCCCCACTTTTAAAAAGAACAAGTCTCAATAATTACTTTTCTTTCTATCTTTTTATATTTATTTATTTATTTGAGAAAGAGAGAAAGAGGCAGAGCGCACGTCAGGGCCTTTAGCCTCTGTAAACGAACTCCAGACATATGTGCCACATTGTGCATCTGGTTTATGTGGGTACTGGGGACCCAAACCTGAGTCCTTTGGCTTTGCAGACAAGTGCCTCAACAGCTAAGCTATCTCTCTAGCCCCCTTTTTGCCTTTTTATTACCCTACCCTCTCTTTTTTTTTTAGCTAGAGTTTCACTCTTGCCCTGGCTGACCTGGAACTCACTGTGTAGTCTCAGGGTGCCCTTGAACTCATGGTGATACTCCTACCTCTGCCTTCCAAGTGCTGGGATTAAAAGCATGCACCACCATGCACAGCTTTACCCTACCTTCTTTTTTAAATTTTTTTGTTTATTTTTATTTTTTTTGAGAGTGACAGGCAGAGAGACAGAGAGAGAGAGAATGGGTATTCCAGGGCCTCCAGCCACTACAAATGAACTCCAGTTGCATGTGTCACCTTGTGCATCTGGCTTACGTGGATCTTGGGGAATTGAGCCTCCAACCAGGGTCCTTAGGCTTCACAAGCAAGCACTTAACTGCTAGGCCATCTCTCTAGGTCCTATCCTACCCTCTTTTGTTTGACTGTTTCCTTAACAACAGAAAACCAATCATCTATCCTCCACTCCTTAAAATTGTCATCAAAAATGCTAGGAGTGCCCTCCTAACATTGCCTGTCTTCCTGAGATAAAGAAAGGAAGGGCTGGAGAGATGGCTTAGTGGTTCAGGCATTTGCCTGCGAAGCCAAAGAACACAGGTTCAATTCCCCAGGACCCACATAAGCCAGATGCACAAGGGGCACATGCATCTGGAGTTCATTTGCAGTGGCTAGAGGCCCTGGAGTGCCCATTCTCTCTCTGTCTGTCTCTCTCTCTCTCTCTCTCTGCTTGCAAATAAATAAATACAACTTTTTAAAAAGGAGTTTATTTAAAAAAAAAAAGAAAGGGAAGACTGTAATTAGGCTGAGAAGAATATGTTAATGTGGGCTGCAGAGATGACTTAGCAGTAAGGCACTTGCCTGTGAAGCCTGAGGGCCCAGGTTCGATTCCCTAAGACCCACATAAGCCAGCTGCACAAGGTGGTGTGTGCATCTGGAGTTCATTTGCAGTGGCTAGAGGTCCTGGTGTGCCCATTCTCTTTCCCTGTCTATCTAATCTATCTATTATCTATCTATCTATCTATCTATCTATCTATCTATCTATCTATCATCATCTATCTCTTTCTTTATCTCTCTCTGTCAAATAAAATAAATAAACAATTCATTAATTTTTTTTAAATCCAGCCATGGTGGCAGCACATACCTGTAATTCTAGTGCTGGGGAGGCAGAGACAAGGGGATTCCCAGAACTAGCTTGCAAGCTAATGTAGGTGATTCAGTGAACTCTTGGTTCATTAACAGACCCTGTCTCAAAAAATGAGGTGGACAGCCAACTAAGGAAGACATTCCACATCAACCTCTGGTCTCCACATGCACATGCACATGTACCCACACACAGATAAATATAAGCACACACACATTCACATGCCAAAAAAATGTTCCATTGAAGCCGGGCATGGTGGCGCATGCCTTTAATCCCAGCACTCGGGAGGCAGAGGTAGGAGGATTGCCAGGAATTCAAGGCCACCCTGAGACTACATAGTGAATTCCAGGTCAGCCTGAGCTAGATTGAGACCCTACCTCAAAAAACAAAACAAACAAACAAACAAACAAAAAAATGTTCCATTGATAGTGTGGCTCAGCAATAAAGCACCTGGCTGGGGGCATGGCTCAGTGGTAGAGCTCCTGCCTAGCATCCACCAGTGAGTGGCTGGGATGTGGCTCAGTGGTAGAGCTCCTGCCTAGCATCCACCAGTGAGTGGCTGGGGGCTTGGCTCAGTGGTAGAGCTCCTGCCCAGAATCCCCCGTGAGGGGGCTGGGGGTGTGGCTCAGTGGTAGAGCTCCTGCCCAGAATCCCCCGTGAGGGGGTTGGGGGTGTAGCTCAGTGGTAGAGCTCCTGCCTAGATCCCCCCAGTGGTAGAGCACCTGCCTAGAATCCCCCAGTGAGGGCTGGGTTGTGGCTCAGTTGAGCTCCTATAGCTTCCCCAGTGAGGGGCTGGGGCGTGGCTCAGTGGTAGAGCTCCTGCCTAGACTCCCCAGTGAGGGGCTGGGGACAGTGGTAGAGCTCCTGTAGAATCCCCCAATGAGGGGCCCAGTGGTAGAGCTCCTTTAGGGACGGGCTCTGGCTCAATAGAGCTCCTGCCTAAAGGCCCTGGGTTTAATCTTCAATACTGAAAACGAGAAGCATGGACTAGGAAATGTGTATAAATAAATAATGACACTTAACCAAAAATAAAAACCAACAGTGCCTCTTTTTACTTACAAGGGTGTTGACTCCATAGAGACATTGATATGTGCTCTGATTTTCAAGTCCTTGTGAATCTTAGGGTCACTGGCTTGCCTGAAGTCGCCCAGGAAGACCCTGCCTGGAATTATCTCAATTGGATATGGCTGAAACGCATCCAGTTCCTGCAATGGTTAAGGAAAAAAAGCTGCTATGAGTATAAGCTCCAGGAAGAGGGCTTATTAAAAAAATTAAATACCATTAAACATCATGTTTGCATTTTTGTTTTGTTTTGTGTGTGTATGGTTTGTGTGAATGTTCATATCTGTGTGGGCACATGTGTGTGGAGGCACACATTCACGTGCATGAGCATGGGGGAGCAAAGGACAACTTGGGTGTCATTTTCTGGTATGCCATCCACTTGTTTTAATACAAGCTCTCTCACTGGTCCCTAGCGCTTTCCATTTAGGGTAGACTGGCTGACCAGTGAGCCCAAGGATCTACCTCTCTCTACCTCACCAGCACTAGGATTACAGACACATGTCACCATGCTCAGCATTTATGTGGGTACTGGGGATCAAACTCAAGTCCTCATGCCTGTAGGACAAGCATTTTATTGATGGGCTTGAAAATTTTTTGCCTCTAGGAAGGTGTCTTGAAAAACAGGCTCAAAGGAAGTGTCTCTTTTCTGATGGCGGTGACCACTGGAGACTCCAAAGTCATTAAAGTGCTGAGCAGAAGTGACAGAGGACTGCTCAGCTCTAAATGAGACATGTCTGTCACATCCTCCCAAGGCTCAGGGGCCATTTGGAAAAGGTGGTGAAAAAAATGTAAGAGCCAAAGGATGGGGAGGAGTGCTTTGGAATGCTGTCTTCCAGACACAAAGTAGTGGTTGCATTTCTGTTCTCACAGTGACTGTCACTACCTGAATAAAACCTGCAAAACATGAAGGCAAAGCTGGGCATGGTGGCATATACCTTTAATAGCACTTGGGAGGCAGAGGTAGGAGGATTGCCTTCAGTTCAAGGCCACCCTGAGACTACACA
Organism: Orientallactaga sibirica; assembly: GCA_036365145.1. Lineage (NCBI taxonomy): Eukaryota > Metazoa > Chordata > Mammalia > Rodentia > Dipodidae > Orientallactaga > Orientallactaga sibirica. The sequence continues at coordinate 2,368,025 of JAEOAD010000889.1, forward strand.
GTGAATTCCAGGTCAGCCTGAGCTAGAGCGAGACCCTACCTTGAAACCCCGCGCCCCCCCAAAAAAAATGAAGGCATGAAAATGATGACATCACAATAGAAGAGGGACTAGCGGAAAGAAGCAGGGGTTCAGTGGAGTGGGGGGATAAAGGAAGGGGAAGGGAGTCATGACCAGGGTACATTGTATATATGTATGGAGGTTGTCAATAAAAAGTTTTGGTTTTTTTTTTTTTTTTTTTGGTTTTTCTTTTTTTAAATATGATTTAAATTTTTTTTTTTTTTATTTGAGAGAGCGAGAGAGAAAGGAAGAGAATGGGCATGCCAGACCTCCAGCCACTGCAAACGAACTCCAAACGCATGTGCCACCTTGTGCATCTGGCTTACATGGGTCCTGGGGAATCGAATAGAGGTCCTTTGGCTTACAGGCAAATGCCTTAAGCCCCTAAGCCATCTCTCCAGCCCGGGTTTTTGGTTTTTCTACATAGGGTCTCACACTAGCCCAGGCTGACCTGGAATTCACTATGTAGTCTTAGGATGGCCTCGAACTCACAGTGATCTTCCTACCTTTGCCTCCCGAGTGCTGGGATTAAAGGTGTGCGCCACCATACCCAGCTCACCTCTTTCTAGATTCAGTCTCTTCATCAGATTTAACCTGGGACTACAGAGTGAGTTCCAGGTCAGCCTTGACTACAGTAAGACCCTACCTCAAAAACAAACAACAACAACAAAAAAACCAACCACCACCACAACAAAAAAAATGGCATCACATTTGAAAACATGCCCAGGTGTTTGTTTCCATGGTGATTCTAAATCCTGTCAAATTTACAGCTGAGATTATCCATCACGAACCTCTTGTTTCTTTTCCCACCCCACCCCCATCTCCTCTGTCTTGTCCACATCCTCTGTCCTCCTCTGCCCACCCTCAGTCCCTCAGCCTCACCTGGGGCATCCAGATGATCTTCTGGGTGCGGAGGAAGTGGTACATGCCTGAGAAGAACTCATAGCCCCCTTTGAGAACACTGACCGGTTGGCGGGTGAAGTTGATCAGGATTTTACCAAACTCTACAGCAGGTCCAGGCAAGAGTTCTGAAAGTGGAGACCCAAGTGAATGTTCCCTGTGTGTTCAGCATGGCCACTTCCATCTGAAAAAGCCATTACTTAGAAACCCAAGGCAAGAGTAAGTAGAGAAGAATGTTACAATTCAAATTTAAACTCTGGGACTAAGGGAGATGGCTCAGTAATAAAGCACTGCTGCACAGGCTAAGTACCAGAGTTTGGATGCCCACAACAGACATAAATACCATACGGGCATGGCAGCCTGAATGGAATCCTAGCACTTGGGAGGTGGAGACAAGGGGATTCCCATGACAAGCTGGTTTGCTAGACTATCTGAACCCATGAACTCTGGGTTCAATAGAGACACCCCACCTGAGAAATTAAAGTGTTGCCACTTTAATACTAGAGGAAGATACCTGATGTCAGCGTCGCCTCCATGTGCCCACACACACACACATCACACGTGCATACCCATATTTTTAAAACGGGCTAGAGAGATGGCTTAGCAATTAAGGAACTTGCCTGTGAAGCCAAATAACCTAGGTTCAATTCCCCAGAATCCATGTAAGCCAGATGCACATGGTGGCACATGTATCTGGAGTTAGTTTGCAGTGGCTGGAGACCCTGGCATGCCCATTCTCTCTCCCTCAAATAAATAAATTAATTAAATTAAAAAATTTTTTTTTGGTTTTTCGAGGTAAGGTCTCACTCTAGCCCAGGCTGACCTGGAATTCACGCTGTAGTCTCAGGGTGGCCTCAAACTCACAGCGATCCTCCTACCTCTCCCTCCCGAGTGCTGGGATTAAAGGCGTGCGCCACCATGCCCGGCTGCCACAATCTATTTTAGAGTAATTTTGTCATCCAAAATAGGCTCCAGTACCAGTGAACAGTCGCGTTCCCATTACTGGTAACCCTCCAGCTTGAGTTCCTCCAAGCTCTCGTGTGCCACTGATCTAACTTCTCTACGGACTTGCCTCACTGAACATTTCATATCAATGAAATGGATCGTGAACACATGACACCTTGTATCCCTTCCATCACCTATTATCTCCACATGCATCTCTGCCAGATGTATCAATACATCATACCTTTACGGCTGAAGACCCCACCGCCTTATTGTGTCCCTTCCATCACCTATTATCTCCACATGCATCTCTGCCAGATGTATCAATACATCACACCTTTACGGCTGAAGACCCCACCGCCTTATTGTGTCCCTTCCATCACCTATTATCTCCACATGCATCTCTGCCAGATGTATCAATACATCATACTTTACGGCTGAAGAATACCCCACCGCCTTATTGCTTTAGCACAGTATGCATTTAAAAAAATTATTTATTTATTTACTTGAGAGCAAGAAAGAAGCAGAGAGAGAGAGAGAGAGATAGAGAGAATAGGCACGCCAGGGCCTCCAGCCACTATGAACAAACTCCAGGCGCATGCACCCACTTTGTGCATCTGGCTTATGTGTGGAATCAAACCTAGGTCCTTTGGCTTTGTAGGCAAGTGCCTTAACTGCTAAGCCATTTCCCCAGCCCTAGCACAGTATGCTTTATCTGTTGGTGTGTTCCCACTGTGGGCTCTTGTGAATAACCGTCAACTTTCTATGTGGATGTGTTTTCATTTCCTTGTCACATGGACCATAACTCCTTTGAGGAAATAGCAATGTTTGCCTTAATGCCCGCGCCATTTTCCATTCTGGTTTTGTTTGTTTGTTTGGTTGGTTGGTTGCTTGGGTTTTTGTTTGTTTGTTTGTTTTTGTTTTTGTTTTTGTTTTTCAAGGTAGGGTCTCACTGACCTGAAATTCACTCTGTAGCCTCAGGCTGTCCTCAAACTGAAGGCGCTCTTCTTATCTCAGCCTTCCAAGTGCTGGGATTAAAGGTGTGCATCATCACGTCCAGCCCATTCTGTTTTTGTTTATGTAGTTTTAGTTTTTCAAGACAGGGTGTCACTCTGTAGCAGTCTGGCCCGGAACTCACTATGTAAAACAGGCTGGCTTTGAACTTGTGGCAATCCTCCTGCCTCAGCTGCCTGAGTGCTAGGATGACAGGTGTGAGCTACTTTACATTCCAGTCAGTGGTATCCCAAGATTCCAGTGTCTCCACATTGTCACCAACACTGTGCCCATCCTAGTAGGTGTGAAGTGGTATCTCATTCTGGTATTTTGTTTGTTTGTTTGTTGTTTTGTTTGTTTGCTGGATTTTTTGAGATAGGGTTTCACTCTAGCCCAGGCTGACCTGGAACTCACTCTGTAGTTCCAGGCTTGCCTCGGACTCACAGCGATCCTCCTCTAATTCTGTCTGGGATTAAAGTACTGGGACTAGGGGCTGGAGAGATGGCTTAGCGGTTACGCCGTTTGCCTACAAAGCCAAAGGATCCTGGTTCGATTCTTCAGGACCCAGATGTAAGCCAGATGTAAAAGGGGGTGCATGCATCTGGAGTTCATTTGTAGTGACTGGAAGCCCTGGTGTGCCCATTTTCTCTCTCTCTCTCTCCCTCTTTCTCTCTCTCAAATAAATAAATAAAATATATTTTTTGAAAAAGTACTGGGATTAAAGGTGTAAAGTACCACACCTGGCCCTTCTTTTGTTTTTTTGAGGCAGGGTCTTGCTGTATAATTCAGTTAGGCCTGGAATTCAAAATCTTCCTGCCTCAGCCTCCTTAGTGTTGGGGCTAGAGAGGCATGACCAACATGCCTGGCCTCTTTTTAGGATTTTTTTTTTTTTTTGGAGAGAGAGAGAGAGAGGGAGAGGAAGACAGATAGAGATGGGTGCGCCAGCAGCCTCTCAGCTGCTGCGAAAGAAATCCATGTGTGTGCGCCCCCTTGTGGTCAAGTGTAGCATTGCGCCCTTGCATCACTTTGCATTTGGCTAAACGTGGGACCTGGAGATTGGAACCGCGTTCTTAGGCTTAAGAGGCAGGCACCTTAACCGTTAAGCCATCTCTCCAGCCCTCTATTTAGGATTTCTGTATCAGTTAAACCTTAAACACATTCACTGATTTGTAGAGTCACAACTAGACCATTCATTGTCAACTTGACTGAATTTACAACCGCCTGAGAGGTTGAGGAGGCGCCTCTGGTTGTGTCTGTGAGGATGTCCTCAGAGAGGAGTAACAGTGACCGCCTTGACTGTGGGCGCCAGTCCACCGGCTGGGGGCTGGGGACAACGGCACAGGGAAAGAGCCAGCAGGCCGGGCTCAGGTCGGTCTTCCCTGTTCTCTGCTTTCTGCCTCCTCCACCACAGGCCGCCACCGCTGCCATGTTCTGCCCAGGTGCATGAGGCCAGTGATCATGGACGGAGTACTTTGAAACTATGAGCCAAAATAAACCTTTCCTGCCTTAAGTTGTTTCTGTCACAAATTTTATCACAACAACATAAAAGTATCTAGTACAGGGGCTGGAGAGATGGCTGAGAGGTTAAGGCATTTGCCTGAAAAGCCAAAGGATCCCAGTTCGACTCTCCAGGACCCATGTAAGCCAGATGCACAAGGGGGGCACATGCATCTGGAGTTTGTTTGCAGTGGCTAAGGGCCCTGGAACACCCATTCGCTCTCTCTCTCTCTTTCTCTCCCCTTCCCTTTCTCTCTCTCTCTGTCTCTTTCTCCTTTCTCTCAAATAAATAACTAAATAAATAAAATATTTTAAAAAACAGGACTGGAGAGATGGCTTAGTGGTTAAGGACACTGCCTGCAAAGCCTAAGAATGCCTGTTCGAATCCCCAGGTCCCACATTTACTCAGACACAAAAGTGATGCAAGCGTCCAATGTCGCACATGCACACAAGGGGGTGCACGTGTCTGGAGTTCATTCACAGCAGCTGAGAAGCCCTGGCATGCCCATTCTTTCTCTGCCTCTTCCTCCCTCTCTCTCTCTCTCAAATTAAAAAGTATCTAAAGCCGGGCATGGTGGTGCATGCCTTTAATCCCAGCACTCGGGAGGCAGAGATAGGAGGATCACAGTGAGTTTGAGGCCACCCTGAGACTACATAGCTAATTCCAGGTCAGCCTGGGCCAGAATGAGACCCTACCTCGAAAAACCCAAAAAAAAAAAAAAAAAAAAAAAGTATCTAATACAGAGGCAGGCATCGTGGTGCAAGCTCTTAAACCCAGCACTTGGGACAGAAGTAGGAGGATCTCCATGAGTTTGAGGCCACCGTGAGACTACAGAGTGAATTCCAGGTCAGTCTGAGCTAGAGCAAGACCCTACCTCAAAAAAAACAAAACAAAACAAAAGTATGTAGTACAGGCTGGGGAGATGGTTTGGTCAGCAAAGCACCTGCCATACAACTGTATCCCTAGAACCCACATAAATGCCAGGCATGGTGGCATGTACCAGTAGTGCCAGTACTTGGGATGTGGGTACAGGCAGATCCCAGGGCAAGTGGACTAGCTAGGCGAGCTCTGGGTTCAGTGAGAAACCCCATTTCAGTAAATAAGGTGGAGAGATTTCAGAAAGACATCTCATGTCAATCTCTGGCCTCTACATCCATGCACACATGAGTCTGTTCCCCTGTGCACACACACATATGAACATATATATATACACATACATACATATATATAAGCATATATATGCACATACATAACACATACACACACCAAGTAATTAACACAGGCCAGGTGTGGTGGTGCACGCCTTTAATCCCAGCACTCGGGAGCCAGAGGTAGGAGGATCGCCATGAGTTCGAGGCCACCCTGAGACTACATAATGAATTCCAGGTCAGCCTGGGCTAGAGCAAGACCCTACCTCAAAAAAAAGAAAAAAAAGGGGCTGGAGAGATGGCTTAGTGGTTAAGTGCTTGCCTGTGAAGCCTAAGGACCCTGGTTTGAGGCTCGATTCCCCAGTACCCATGTAAGCCAGATGTACAAGGTGGCGCATGTTTACAGTGGCTGGAGGCCCTGGTGTGCCCATTCTCTCTCTCTCTCTCTCTCTCTGCCTCTTTCTTTCTTTGTCTGTCACTCTCAAATGAATAAATAAAAAAAATTTTAAAGTAACTAACATATACCACATGCAAATTAGATGTGTGACAGGAAGCCTGAACAATTTAGGCTAACCCAAGATCCCCTGATCTAAGATCTGACCCAGGGAAAGGAACACTAGGTGGCAGAGCCAGATGGCACAAGAAAGTCATGGATTGTGACTTCTACATTGAGCACTTGTTCAGGGAGACAAAGATGCTTGCAGCAAGGACTGCATAGGAAATAAAGACCTGGGACCTGACTGGGTCTATAACCAGGCTGGGAGAGTCTGTAGATGTCAAAGCAGGAGCCAAAGCCCACCCCACAGGGCCTGGCTTAGAAGTCACAGAGTCTAGCCAGTGGCTCAAACACATCTGCCATATCCCTGTTGAGCAAGAGCTTGGTGGGTCAGAGGGCCCAGGTGGATTGGGGTTGAAGTCCCAGGCCACATCTATGTTGTTGCCTTTAGCCCAGACATCTGCTTCTCCCCTGCTGGAAGCTTAATTCAGTCAAGAACTACAGGGTTGAGCCAGGCATGGTGGCACATGCTTTTAATCCCAGCACTTGGGAGGCAGAGGCAGGAGGATCGCTGTGAGTTCAAGGCCACCCTGAGACTACAGAGTAAATTCCAGGTCAGTCTGGGTTAGAGGAAGATCCTACCTCAAAAAACCAAAAACTAAATAAAGAAATAAAAAGAAGCCGGGCATGGTGGCACACGCCTTTAATTCCAGCACTAGGGAGGTCCAAGGTAGGAGGATCACCGTGAGTTCAAAGCCACCCTGAGACTACAGAGTGAATTCCAGGTCAGCCTGGACTAGAATGAAACCCTACCTCGAAAAAAAATAAATAAATAAATAAATAAATAAATAAATAAATAAATAAATAAAAAGAACTACAGGGTTGTGCTGGGGAAATGGCTCGGTTGATAAAGAGCTTGACTTATAAGCATGAGGATGTATGTTCGATCCTCAGAACCCAGGTACAAATGACGAGTGTGGCAGCATACAAATGTGATCCGTGTTGGGGAGGTGGAAACAAGAGGATCCCTGTGATTTGCTGGCCCGCCAATATAACCCGCTTGGCAACTCCAGGCCAATGAGAGACCCTGTCTCAAAGAACGTGGGTGGATGGCCAGGCATGGTGGCACACACCTTTAGTCTCAGCACTTGGTAGGAGGATTGCTGAGAGTTCAAGGCTACCCTGAGACTACATAGTGAATTCCAGGTCAACCTGGGCTAGAGAAAGACCCTACCTCAAAAAACAACAACAACAACAAATGGATGGTGCTCAAGTAAGGACAGCTTTGATTGTTTTCTGGCCTCTACACACATAAGCACACACACACAACACCTGAAGGACAGGGTCAGTGTTGAAGACAGAGACTTTAGCAGAGCTCAGATCACCTTGTCAACCTGTTTCAGGAAAGGTCGTCTTCTGCATTCTCAGAAGGGAATAAACCTCAAGAAGTGTCTGGGCAAAGTGGCATGGGCCTGTGATCCCAGTGCTGGGTAGGCAGAGACAGGAGGATCTTGGAGCTTTCTGGCTAGCTAATTTGGCCAAAGTGGGGAGTTCTAGGTTTAATGAGAGATCCTGTCTCAAAAAATAAGATGGGGGGGGGCTGGAGAGATGGCTTAGTGGTTAAGCCCTTACCTATGAAGCCTAAGGACACCGGTTCGAGGCTCCATTCCCCAGTTCCCACATAAGCCAGATGCACGAGGTGGCGCATGCATCTGGAGTTCGTTCGCAGTGGCTGGAGGCCCTGGTGCACCCATTCTCTCTCTCCCTCTCTCTCTCTCTCTCTGCCTGTCACTCTCAAATAAATAAATAAAAATAAACAAAAAAATTTAAAAAAATAAGATGGAAACCGGGTGTGGTGGTGCACGCCTTTCATCCCAGCACTCGGGAGGCAGAGGTAGGAGGATCACCATGAGTTCAAGGCCACCCTGAGACTACATAGTGAATTCCAGGTCAGCCTGGACTAGAGTGAGACCCTACCTCGAAAAACCAAAAAAAAAGACGGAGAGTATGCCAGTTTGAATATAAAGTATATAAAATGTCCCCCATAGCCTCGAGTGTTTGTGATTAACCCTCACGCTTAGTCCACAGCTGGTGGGCCATTGGGAGGTGGACCCTTGCTGGAGGAGGTGTGTTTATTAGTCCAGACCCACTGGTATAGTTTGCTCACTTGAAGATGTGGAGATGTGGAGACCCTAGCCTCAGGCTCTTGCCATGCCTTCCCTGCCATAATGAAACTTTCCCTCGAGACTGGAAGCCAAAATAAACCCTTTTCTTCCATAAGCTTCTTCTGGTTGGGTGTTTTGTCCCCACAACAAGAAGGTATAAACAAGAAGGAATAAACTTCACAAGCTCTGGCTTCCACATGCATGCACGTGCTCTCACAGACTCTCACATGCACAAATAAAAAAATTCGCTAGATATGGTGACATACACCCTAAATCCCAGCACTCGGGAGGCAAAGGTAGGAGGATCGCTGTGAGTTCAATGCCAACAGGTCAGCCTGGGCTAGAGTGAAACCCCACCTCAAAATAAATAAATAAATAAATAAATAAATAAATAAATAAATAAATAAATAAATAAATGGGAAGGGGGAAAAATAAATAAATAAAAGGGAAGGGGGTCACCACATAGAAAAGAAGAGAAATAGTCAACTGTTCTAAAAGTCAGGCTGCACTGGAAAAGTAGATACAAAAAAACCTCCCAGATCCTCAAAGCTTTCCTTCTCAGGTCAAGAAGCCCACCTGGGAGCCTCAACACAAATCCCTCTCCTATCCAAAAGGGACACCCTGTTGATGCTGTTTGGGGAAGGGTCCCAGAAGCCAAGATCAGGGAATCAACTGCCTGGTTCCCAAGATTCCAGCTGAGGTGTTAAAACCACACAGGTGTGTGCATACATGCACACTAAAACCACACAGGTCAAATAAATACATAAGCCGGGCGTGGTGGCACATGCCTTTAATCCCAGCACTTGGGAGGCAGAGGTAGGAGGATCGCCGAGAGTTCGAGGCCACCCTGAGACTACATAGTGAATTCCAGGTCGGCCTGGACCAGAGTGAGACCCTACCTCACAAAGCCAAAATAAATAAATAAATAAATAAATAAATAAATAAATAAATAAATAAATACATAAACAGGGCCTGGAGAGATGGCTTAGTGGTTAAGCACTTGCCTTGAAGCCTAAGGACCCGGTTTGAGGCTCGATTCCCAGGACCCACATAAGCCAGATGCACAAGGTAGCACATGCATCTGGCTTTCGTTTCACAATGGCTGGAGGCCCTGGCGCACCCATTCTCTATCTATCTGCCTCTTTCTCTCTCTGTCTGTTGCTCTCAAAAAAAAACAGGTATGTGTGTACATGCACACTAAAACCACACAGTGTGTGTGTGTGTGTATACACTCATGCTTAAAATCACACAGGTGCACACATGCTAAAACCACACAGGTGTGTGTATACACATTAAAATCTGGAAAGAGATTTCACCCAGTTCTGATGTCTTGTCAAGACCACCTTGTAGGAGAGACTGGAGCCCAGACAGTAATGCGTCAGTGATGGACGGAACCACGCCTTGACCAGGACTACTTAGCTCGGCAGACCGCTTACTTACTATTGAACAAAAACTTTGTATCATGTGGTAGTTTGAATAGATGGCTCCCAATATATTCAGTGTTTTATCAGCTTGCAGTTTGGATCTGCAGCCACCTGGCTGGAGGGGGTATCACTGGATGGATCTTAGGGTCCAGCCCTAAGGTGTGGTGGTGGGTTTGAGATTCCATTCTAAAGATATGAAAAGTGTGCCTAGCTGGAGTTCCTGAAGTATGCTGTGTGGCTTTTGGCTTGTAGCTTTTTTCTCTGTGTTAGGTCCTGTGAAAGCAGGCCAGCTTCTTCTGCCATTATGGAACTTCTCCTGGATCTGTAAGCTTCAATAAATATCCCTTCCTCCATAATGGTGCCTGGTCTGGAAGTTCAGCTCAGCAACCCTGAAGCTGTCTGCTATATACCAGGATCCCCAAGATAGACTGAGGACAGAGGGTCACTGGACATCTTTATTTGTTCCTCGTCCCAGTGTGATCACATGCAACGAATCTCCTTCCTGTGCTTTTCCCTACTGGTTGTACCTCACTCCTGCATTCAGGGTTTGCTGGAGGCATCCAAATACACAAAGATTTTCTTAGGGACCAAAGGGGGTGCTTAGTAGGAGAAAGTGGCGAGAGGGTCCTTGAGATGGTCTTGTACCCAAAACACATGGCCTTTATCTAAAAGACACCATATTGTCTATTTTTGGTGATTGGTGGTTTGAGAATGGGGTCTTGCCAAGTAGCCCAGGCTGACCTTGAACTCCTGATCTTTCTGCCTTAGCCTCATGATGAAAGTTGACTAGAGTGACAAACTATGTGTGGTTTTGGATGTCCCACTGAGGGACAATGGGTTCTTTCACAGCATAATGTGGTCAGTTATAGAATGGAAAGGGGGGTCTTTATTCAGTACCATTTCCCTAGTATTTCACAGTCCATTTTATAATCCTAAAACTATAAAAAGAAAACTGGGCATGTTGGCATATCCCTGTAATTTCAGCATTGGGAGGTAGAGGCAGGAGGACCAGAAGTTTGAGGCCAGCCTGTGTTACAGAAGATGCTACCTTACAAAAACAAAACAGAGCTGGAGAGATGGCTTACAGGTTAAGCACTTGCCTCTGAAGCCTAAGGATCCTGGTTCGAGGCTCAATTCCCCAGGACCCATGTAAGCCAGATGCACAAGGTGGCGCATGCATCTGGAGTTCGTTTGCAGTGGCTGGAGGTCCTGGTGCACCCATTCTCTCTCTCTGCCTCTTTCTCTCTCTGTCTGTTGCTCTCAAAAGAGTATGCCAGTTTGAATATAAAGTATATAAAATGTCCCCCATAGCCTCGAGTGTTTGTGATTAACCCTCACGCTTAGTCCACAGCTGGTGGGCCATTGGGAGGTGGACCCTTGCTGGAGGAGGTGTGTTTATTAGTCCAGACCCACTGGTATAGTTTGCTCACTTGAAGATGTGGAGATGTGGAGACCCTAGCCTCAGGCTCTTGCCATGCCTTCCCTGCCATAATGAAACTTTCCCTCGAGACTGGAAGTCAAAATAAACCCTTTTCTTCCATAAGCTTCTTCTGGTTGGGTGTTTTGTCCCCACAACAAGAAGGTATAAACAAGAAGGAATAAACTTCACAAGCTCTGGCTTCCACATGCATGCACGTGCTCTCACAGACTCTCACATGCACAAATAAAAAATTCGCTAGATATGGTGACATACACCCTAAATCCCAGCACTCGGGAGGCAAAGGTAGGAGGATCGCTGTGAGTTCAATGCCAACAGGTCAGCCTGGGCTAGAGTGAAACCCCACCTCAAAATAAATAAATAAATAAATAAATAAATAAATAAATAAATAAATAAATAAATAAATAAATGGGAAGGGGGAAAAATAAATAAATAAAAGGGAAGGGGGTCACCACATAGAAAAGAAGAGAAATAGTCAACTGTTCTAAAAGTCAGGCTGCACTGGAAAAGTAGATACAAAAAACCTCCCAGATCCTCAAAGCTTCCTTCTCAGGTCAAGAAGCCCACCTGGGAGCCTCAACACAAATCCCTCTCCTATCCAAAAGGGACACCCTGTTGATGCTGTTTGGGGAAGGGTCCCAGAAGCCAAGATCAGGGAATCAACTGCCTGGTTCCCAAGATTCCAGCTGAGGTGTTAAAACCACACAGGTGTGTGCATACATGCACACTAAAACCACACAGGTCAAATAAATACATAAGCCGGGCGTGGTGGCACATGCCTTTAATCCCAGCACTTGGGAGGCAGAGGTAGGAGGATCGCCGAGAGTTCGAGGCCACCCTGAGACTACATAGTGAATTCCAGGTCGGCCTGGACCAGAGTGAGACCCTACCTCACAAAGCCAAAATAAATAAATAAATAAATAAATAAATAAATAAATAAATAAATACATAAACAGGGCCTGGAGAGATGGCTTAGTGGTTAAGCACTTGCCTTGAAGCCTAAGGACCCCGGTTTGAGGCTCGATTCCCCAGGACCCACATAAGCCAGATGCACAAGGTAGCACATGCATCTGGCTTTCGTTTGCAATGGCTGGAGGCCCTGGCGTACCCATTCTCTATCTATCTGCCTCTTTCTCTCTCTGTCTGTTGCTCTCAAAAAAAAAACAGGTATGTGTGTACATGCACACTAAAACCACACAGGTGTGTGTGTGTGTGTATACACTCATGCTTAAAATCACACAGGTGCACACATGCTAAAACCACACAGGTGTGTGTATACACATTAAAATCTGGAAAGAGATTTCACCCAGTTCTGATGTCTTGTCAAGACCACCTTGTAGGAGAGACTGGAGCCCAGACAGTAATGCGTCAGTGATGGACGGAACCACGCCTTGACCAGGACTACTTAGCTCGGCAGACCGCTTACTTACTATTGAACAAAAACTTTGTATCATGTGGTAGTTTGAATAGATGGCTCCCAATATATTCAGTGTTTTATCAGCTTGCAGTTTGGATCTGCAGCCACCTGGCTGGAGGGGTATCACTGGATGGATCTTAGGGTCCAGCCCTAAGGTGTGGTGGTGGGTTTGAGATTCCATTCTAAAGATATGAAAAGTGTGCCTAGCTGGAGTTCCTGAAGTATGCTGTGTGGCTTTTGGCTTGTAGCTTTTTTCTCTGTGTTAGGTCCTATGAAAGCAGGCCAGCTTCTTCTGCCATTATGGAACTTCTCCTGGATCTGTAAGCTTCAATAAATATCCCTTCCTCCATAATGGTGCCTGGTCTGGAAGTTCAGCTCAGCAACCCTGAAGCTGTCTGCTATATACCAGGATCCCCAAGATAGACTGAGGACAGAGGGTCACTGGACATCTTTATTTGTTCCTCGTCCCAGTGTGATCACATGCAACGAATCTCCTTCCTGTGCTTTTCCCTACTGGTTGTACCTCACTCCTGCATTCAGGGTTTGCTGGAGGCATCCAAATACACAAAGATTTTCTTAGGGACCAAAGGGGTGCTTAGTAGGAGAAAGTGGCGAGAGGGTCCTTGAGATGGTCTTGTACCCAAAACACATGGCCTTTATCTAAAAGACACCATATTGTCTATTTTTGGTGATTGGTGGTTTGAGAATGGGGTCTTGCCAAGTAGCCCAGGCTGACCTTGAACTCCTGATCTTTCTGCCTTAGCCTCATGATGAAAGTTGACTAGAGTGACAAACTATGTGTGGTTTTGGATGTCCCACTGAGGGACAATGGGTTCTTTCACAGCATAATGTGGTCAGTTATAGAATGGAAAGGGGGGTCTTTATTCAGTACCATTTCCCTAGTATTTCACAGTCCATTTTATAATCCTAAAACTATAAAAAGAAAACTGGGCATGTTGGCATATCCCTGTAATTTCAGCATTGGGGAGGTAGAGGCAGGAGGACCAGAAGTTTGAGGCCAGCCTGTGTTACAGAAGATGCTACCTTACAAAAACAAAACAGAGCTGGAGAGATGGCTTACAGGTTAAGCACTTGCCTCTGAAGCCTAAGGATCCTGGTTCGAGGCTCAATTCCCCAGGACCCATGTAAGCCAGATGCACAAGGTGGCGCATGCATCTGGAGTTCGTTTGCAGTGGCTGGAGGTCCTGGTGCACCCATTCTCTCTCTCTGCCTCTTTCTCTCTCTGTCTGTTGCTCTCAAAAAAATAAATAAAAAATTTTTTAAAGCTGGGCATGATGGTGCACTCCTTTAATCCCAGCACTCAGGAGGCAGAGATAGGAGGATCACCATGAGTTCAAGGCCAACCTGAGACTACATAGTGAATTCCAGGTTAGCTTGAGCTAGAGTGAGACCCTACCTCAAAAAGAAAAAAACAAAACAATAACAACAACAAATAAAAACAAGGGTCTAGAGAGATGGCTTAGTAGTTAAGACACTTGCCTGCAAAGGCTAACAACCCAAGTTAGATTCCCCAGGACCCACGTAAAGCCAGATGCACAAGGCGGTACATGCATCTAGAGTTTGTTTGCAGCACCTGGAGGCCCTTGTGTACACTGTCTCTCTCTGTGTGTATCTCTCTTCTATCTCTCTCTGCTTGCAAATAAAGAAAAATATATATTTTTAAATAGGGGCTTTGGCAATGGGCTCAGCAGTTAAAAGTGCTTACTTTCCAGCACCCGTGTACAGCCAGACTCAAAACGGTACATGCATCTATAATCCAAATGTGTCTATGAAGCAATGGGACGTGGATCCAGGAGAATCCAGAAGTTTGTGGGCCAGCTAGACTTGTGCACATGTAGTGGCAAAAACAAGAAGGGAGACTCTGTCTCAAGCCAAGATAAAAGAACAGAAACACACCGAGGTTATCCTAAGATGTCCACATACATCCGCGTAAGCAGGGTGGCACACATGTGCCTATACACACACTGTACACAAACACACACACACATTCAAAAATAAATAAATAGCCAGGCATGGTGGCGCGCGCCTTTAATCCCAGCACTCGGGAGGCAGAGGTAGGAGGATCACCATGAGTTTGAGGCCACTCTGAGACTACATAGTGAATTCCAGGTCAGCCTGGGCTAGAGCAAAACCCTACCTTGAAAAACCAAAAAATAAAAATTAAAAACATACGTTTTTTGGTTTTTTGTTTTTCAAGGTAGGGTCTCATTCTAACTCAGGCTGACCTGGAATTCACTCTGCAGTCAGGATGGCCTCAAAATCATCACGATCCTCTTACCTGTGCCCCCAAGTACTGGGATTAAAGCGTGCACCTGGCCTGACCATATACTTTTTTGGGGGAAGAAGTTTACGCCTTCATGTGTGTGAGTGCTGGTGCACACATACCACAGCGTGTGTGTCTGTGGGAGGGGTGGGTGAGAGGACCACTTTCAGGGGTGTGTGCTTTCCAGCTTGTACAAAGCAGGCTCCCTCTGTTCCTCACCACTGCATTCAGCAGGTGAGCTGGCCCATGAGCTTGCAGGAAGTTCTTTTTTTTAGAGGTAGGGTTTCACTCTAGCCCAGGCTGGAATTCACTATGTAGTCTCAGGGTGGCCTCGAACTCTGACGATCCTCCTACCTCTGCCTCCCGAGTGCTAGGATCAAAGGCGTGCGCCACCACACCTGGCTCCAACTTTTTTTTTTATTTGAGAGATAGATAGATAGATAGGTAGGTAGGTAGGTAGGTAGGTAGGTAGATAGATAGATAGATAGATAGATAGATAGATAGATAGATAGATAGACAGACAGACAGACAGATGATAGAGAGCAGCCTCTCAGCGGCTGTGAACAAACTACAGACGCGTGCGCCCCCTTGTGGTCAAGTGCAGCATTGCGCCCTTGCTTCACTTTGCTTCTGGCTAAACGTGGCACCTGGAGATTGGAACCAGAGTTCTTAGGCTTGGCAGGCAGGCGCCTTAAACCACCAAGCCATCTCTCCAGCCCTACTCCCAACTTTTTTTTTGGGGGGGGGAGTTGGGGGGTTGAGGTAGGGTCTCACTCTAGCTCAAGCTGACCTGGAATTCACTATGTAGTCTCAGGGTGCCGTGGAACTCACAGCGATCCTCCTACTTCTGCCTCCCAAGTGCTGGGATTAAAGGTGTGCACCACCACACCCGGCTTTTCCAGCTCCCAACTTTTATGTGGAGTCTGGGAACCTGGGTTCAGCTGCTCAGTCTTGAGAGGCAAATGCTTCGTCCACTAAGCCACCTCTCCAGCCCCTAGTTTTGTTGTTGCTGAGACAGGGTCTCACTCTGCAGCACAGACTGTCCTGGAACTCAGAGCAATCCTCTTGCCTCAGCCTCCAGAGTGCTGCAATTGCTCACAGGTGTGTGCCCTTTACACATGCCCTGACTGGCATTTTGATTACAAGCTCAGGAGGAACATTGGTACCCTCCAGATGAGTGGTCCCTGAAAGTTGGACCCACAGAAGTGTTAATTAATATTTGTCATTATCAGTTGCTGGGCTTGGGACCATTTGATACACAGTAGTGGACACCTAACTCGCTAGGTATGGGATTGGGAATGAGTGATTTCACTCCCCTGGGTCCCCGCACTCCCATTATAAAATGGAGGTTGTGGGGGATGATGAAATGGCTCAATGGTTAAAGTTGCTTGCTGGCTCAGATTCAATTCCCCCAACCACCCATATAAAGCCAAATAGGCATTCATGTACAAGAGACCCTGGCATGTGTACATGTCTTCAGGTTTTGCAAGCAAGATCTTATACCACTGAGGCATCTCTCTAGCTCAATTTTACTTACTTATTTATTTATTTATTTATTTAATTTTGGAGAGAGGCACAGAGAGAGACAGAGAGGGAGAGGGAGACAGAGAATGGGCGCGCCGGCAGTCTCTCAGCTGCTGTAAAAGAAGTCCAGGTGTGTGCGCCCCCTTGTGGGCAAGTGCAGCATTGCGCCCTTGCATCACTTTGCATCTGGCTAAACGTGGGACCTAGAGATTGGAACCGGGTTCTTAGGCTTAGCAGGCAGGCGCCTTAACCGCTAAGCCATCTCTCCAGCCTCTAGCTCAATTTTTAATATATTCTATTGATTTAATTTGAGAATGGGCACACCAGGGCCTCTAGCCACTGTAAATGAACTACAGATGCATGTGCCACCTTGTGCATCTGGCTTACGTGGGTACTGGGGCTTTGTGGGCAAGTGCTTTAACCATTAAGCCATCTCTCCAGCCCTCGGTTTTTTAAGTTTTATTTATTTATTTGAGAGAGCAAGAGGGGGAAAGAGGCAGAGAGAGAGAGAGAGAGAATGGGCACGCCAGGGCTCTAGCCACTGCAAACAAACTCCAGACACATGTGTCACCTTGTGCATCAGGCTTATGTGGGTTCTGGGGAATTGAACCTAGGTCCTTTGGCTTTTTCTTTTTCTTTTCTTTTTCTTTTCTTTTTTTTTTTTTTTTTTTTGTGGTAGGGTGTCACTCTAGGCCAGGCTGACCTGGAATTCACTATATAGTGTCAGAGTGGCCTCGAACTCACAGCGATACTCCTACCTCTGTCTCCCGAGTGCTGGGATTAAAGACGTGCGCCACCACACCCGGCTCCCAACAAATTTTATTTATTTATTTGAGAGAGGGAGAGAGAAAGAGAGGGAATGGGCACGCCAGGGCTTCTGGCTGCTGCAAACAAACTCCAGATGCATGCGCCACCTTGTCCAGCTGGCTTACATGGGTACTAGAGAATCGAACCAAGGTCCTTTGGCTTTGCAAGCGAGTGCCTTAACCACCAAGCCATCTCTCCAGCCCCCCAACAAATATATATTTTTCAATGGTGGTTGTGGAACTTGTTAGTAGCCAGGTCTTCATATTTTCTCAAGGGTTCCTGAACACAGGACAGGGACTAGATGCTTTCCTTCCCAACCATGTCTTCAGTGTTGTATGGCAGTCTTGGAAGATGGGAGTTCTTCCTTCTTTTGGGCCCCTTAAACTCAGAGGTTAACAGTGCAGCCCCCTTTGTAGGTCCGAGTGTCACCAGGCCCTCTTCCAGCCACCCTGTCAGAACTGTGGCTTGGAGAACCAATCCAGGTAAACGATGGCACTCCGGTTCCTTTTGTTCCACAGCAACGTGACCTTTCTCTCTGATCTGGGAGTCTCGCGTCTCTCTATCAGGGCCTGTACAGCTACAGCAGGCTCATTCACTCTCCTGTAAGTGGGGATAATGTCTCATATTGCCACTGTCAATCTCAGAAAAAGGGCTCTGCACACTGCGAGTGTGGCTCACTTGGTAGGGTACTTGCAGAGCCCTAGGTTCCATCCCTGACAGCACGTAAACCAGACGTGGTGGTGCATGCCTATGATCCCAGCGCTCAGAAGGCAGAGGCAGGAGGATCATGCTCAGCTAAATAGGAGTTTGAGGGCAGCATAGAATGCACACAAGAGATTCTATCTCAACAGCAACAGTAAGCCGGGCATGGTGGTGCACACCTTTAATCCCACCACTCTGGAGGCAGAGGTAAGAGTATCGCCATGAGTTTGAGGCCACACTGAGACTACAAAGGGAATTCCAGGTCAGCCTGAGCTAGAGCGAGACCCTACCTCGAAAAACCAAAAAAAAAAAAAAAAAAACCAGTAACAAGTGGTTCTGGGACTGCACAATTACAATTGGCCCAGGCAAGGCACTGGCATCATGATTGCTGGTTATATGGGAAAAGTGTTTGGTAATTTTTTTTGAGGCACGCCCAACATACTGGCCTTTTTTATGTGAGAGAGAAAGAGTTGGTATGCCAGGGCCTCCAGCCATTGTAATTGAATTCCAAACACGTGCATCACCTTGTGTGCACACGTGACCTGGCGAGTTTGTGTCCCCTTGTGCGTCTGCCTGCAATGCCAAAAGACTCTGGTTTGACACCCCAGGGCCCACGTAAGCCAGAAGCACAAGGTGGCACATGCGTCTGGAGTTCCATTAGAGTGGCTGGAGGCCCTGGCGCACCACTATTCTCTCTCTTGCGTGCAAGTGCTTTTTCATTAAAAAAAAAAAAAAAAAAAAAAAAAAAAGGCCAGTCTTGAGCTGAGTGTGGTGGTGCATGCCTTTAATCCCAGTACTCAGGAGGCAGAGGTAGGAGTGAGACCCTACCTTGAAAAAAAAAAAAAAAAAAAAAAAAAAAAAAACACCTCACCTTGGACATGACTGGATTTCTTGTCTTCGGGATCCATTTCACCCTCCTCATCCTCGTCCTCGTCATCATCCTCATTTATATTGATGTTTCTCATGCTCAGGTCCAGGGATCTGGTGTTGCTGTCATACACCACACAGTGCTTCACACACTCCAGGTCCACAGACTCTGGGATGACGAACTGATTCCCTTTCTGAGGAAACCAGAGAGGCGTGTTGGCAGGTCGTTCCGTTGAACACATTTTCCCTGCGTGCCAGCCCCAGAGGAGCTTGAGGTGATGTTTCCCTGATGACAACACAGACTGGAAGCACCATAAACTGATGGGAGCTGGGGGGGATGACTAGGTGGTTAAAGGCACTTGCTTGTACTACCTGTCAGGCCTAGGTTCAGTACACACATAAAGTCAGATGTACAGAGTGCCACATGTATCTGGAATTCATTTGAGGTGACAGGCATCTGTATTGACACACACACACACACACACTCTCTCTCTCTCTCTCTCTCTCTCTCTCTCCTCACAAAGAAATACAATTTGTTGTTGCTGTTGTTTTATGAGGTAGGGTCTCACTCTAGCTCAGGCTGACTTGGAGTTCACTGTGTAGTCTCAGAGTGGCCTCAAACTCACGGTGATCCTCCTACCTCTGTCTCCCGAGTGCTGGGATTAAAGGCGTGCGCCACCATGCCTGGCTACTCTAGTCCTCTTTTGCATTTTAAAAATATTTGTGTAGGGTGGTGCACACCTGTAATCCCAGCACTCGGGAGACAGAGGTAGGAGGATCACCGTGAGTTTGAGGCCACTCTGAGACTACACAGTGAACTCCAAGTCAGCCTGAGCTAGAGTGAGACCCTACCTCAAAAAAAAAAAAAACCCAAAACAATTAAATAAATAAAAAGAGGGCTGGAAAGATGGCTCAGCAGCAAAGTCACTTGTCTGCAAAGCCTAAGGACCCGGGTTCAATTCCCCAGTACCATGTAAAGCAAGATGCACAAGGTGGCGTGTGCATCTGGACTTTGTTTGCAGTGGCTATAGCCCCTGGCATGTCCATTCTCTCTCTATCTTTTCTTTCTCTCTTCTTTCTTTCTTAAGAAATTAATAAAATGAACAGAAGGCTAGAAGGATGGTTCAGTGAATAAAGGGCTTGCCACACAAGTGTGAGAACTTGAGTTCAGATCTCCAGTACCCACATAAACACCAGGTGAGCATGGCAGCCACCTGTAATCCCAGTGTGAGGAAGGTGGAGATAGGTGCATCCCCAGGGCAAGCTGGTTAGCTGGACTAGCCCAATTGGTGAGTTCTGACCTCAGTAAGAGAACCTACCTCAGCAAAATAAAGAGGAACACAATAGAAGACGATGCCCAATGTCAACCTCTGGCGTGCGCACACACATACACTAAAAGGGGCTGGAGAGATAGCTTAGTGGTTAAGGCATTTGCCTGAAAAGCCAAAGGATTCTGGTTCGATTCTCCAGGATCCATGTAAGCTAGATGCACAAAGGGGCGCATGCATCTGGAGTTCGTTTGCAGTGGCTGGAGGTCCTGGTACATCCATTCTCTCTCTCTCTATCTGCCTCTTTCTCTCTCTCAAATATAAATAAATAAAATATGTTTTTTAAAATGAACAAAAAGAGGTTGGAGAGATGGCTTAGCAGTTAAGGTGCTTGCCTGCAAAGCCAAAGGACCCAGATTCAATTCCCCAGGACCATGTAAGCCAGATGCACAAGGTGGCACATGCAATTGGAGTTCATTTAGAGTGGCTGGAAGCCCTGGCATGCCCATTCTCTCTCTATCTGCCTCTTTCTTTCTCTCTCTGTCAGATAAAGACCTATTTAAAAAATTTTTATTTTGCTGTTGTCTTTATTTTTTTATTTGAAAGAAACAGAGAGAAAAAGAGGCAGATAGAGAATAGGCATGCCAGGGCCTCCAACCACTGCAAATGAACTCCAGATGAATGTGTCACCTTGTGCATCTGGCTTACGTGGGTTCTGGGAAATCAAGCCTCAAACCAGAGTCTTTAGGATTTACAGGCAAGCGCTTAACCGCTAAGCCATCTCTCCAAGCCCCCCCCCCTTTTTTTTTTTTTGAGGTAGGGTCTCACTCTAGCTCAGGCTGACCTGGAATTTACTATGTAGTCTCAGGGTGGCCTTGAACTCATGGTGATCCTTCTACCTCTGCATCCCGAGTGCTGGGATTAAAGGCGTGCACCACCACGCCCGGTTTTTTTTTTTTTGTTTTTTTTTTTTACAGAGTCTCATGGAGCTCAGGAAAACTCACTGTATGAAAATGACTTAACTTCTGATCCCCCTGCCGCATCTCCCAAAAGCTGGGATTACAGGGGTCCCCCACCACATTCAGCTTGTTGGCCATGACAAAAGCACTTTAGGGAACGTCGGAGGAATGTGGAAGACTGCCATAGGGATGTGGGGACAAAGTACGATCCCTGGCACCCAGTGGCTCCTCTCCCACTTTAAGGACAAAACCTCCCGCTCCTCCTCCCCACCCCCACCCCCAGATGCAAGGTCGCCAGCCTGCCCCAGACTCTGCCTTCGCCAAATACCTTCTTCACTCGGAGGGCTGTGATCAAGTGGCTGTCCTCGTATTCTCGTTTGGATCGAACATCTAGGAAGGAAAAGGATTGCGCTCAGAACTGGAGTCACAAAGGAACACAGGACAAATACTTGGAGCATTCAGATCATAACCTGTTTGGGAGGTGGATGAGTAACCATCCACAGGGCAGGGAGATGGCTCAAGTGGGCAAAGTGCTGGCCATGTAAGCATGAGGACCTGAATTGAGAGGCCCAGAGCCCATGTAAAGTGCTGGGCATGCTGGCATATGCCTATAATCCCAGTGCTGGGGAGGCAGAAGAGCGATCCCTAGGGCTTGCTGACTAGCTAATCTAGCTCAGTCAATGAGGTCTGGGTTTAGTCATCTCAAAAAAGAAGATGGGGGCCGGGCGTGGTGGCGCACGCCTTTAATCCCAGCACTCGGGAGGCAGAGGTAGGAGGATCGCTGAGAGTTCGAGGCCACCCTGAGACTACATAGTGAATTCCAGGTCAGCCTGGACCAGAGTGAGACCCTACCTCGAAAAACAAAAAAAAAAAAAAGAAGATGGGAGCTGGGCGTGGTGGCGCACACCTTTCATCGCAGCACTCTGGAGGCAGAGGTAGGAGGATCCCTGGAGTTCATGGCCACCTGAGACTACATAGTGAATTCCAAGTCAGCCTGGGCTACAGGGAGACCCTATTTTGAAAAACCAAAAAAGTAAATATATAAAATAAGATGAAATCTCAGCATGGTAGTGCATGCCTTTAATCCCAGAACTAAGGAGACTGAGGTGCAAGGATTGTTGTGAGATCAAGGCCAGCCTGTGGCTACAGAGTGAGTTCCAAGTCAGTCCAGGCTAGAGTGAGAGAGGTCTTGTCACCAAAAATACCCAAACAACAATGACAACCACCAGGACCTCGGGCATCCACACACGTGCGCACACATGTACATGAAGTTGATCACATGCTTGTACTCATATACAAACATGCATGCCACACACATACACATGAAAAAAATCAACTTTAAGTGCCTGGCATGGTGGTACACACCTGTGAACCTAGTACTTGGGAGTGTAAGGCAAGAGGATCAGGAATTTAAGGCCAGCTTTGGCTGGATAGTGAAACTGTTTCAAAAAAAAATTATAGGGCTGGAGAGATGGCTTAGCAGTCAAGGCATTTGCCTGTGAAGCCTAAGGATCCAGGTTTGATTCCCCAGGACCCACATAAGCCAGATGCACAAGGTGGCATAAGCGTCTATAGTTCATTTGCAGTGGCTGGAGGCCCTGATGCGCCATTCTCTCTCTCTCTCTTTCTCACAAATAAACAAATAAGTAAAATATTTTAAAAAAACAACAACAAAAATTATAGCCAAGTGTGGCAGCACACACCTTTAATCCCAGCACTTGGGAGGCAGAGGTAGGAGGATTGCCTTAAATTTAAGGCCACCCTGAGACTACCCAGTGAATTCCAGGTCAGCCTGAACTAGAGTGAAACCCTACCTCGAAAAATAAAAACAAAAAATTATTTAGCCGGGTGTGGTGGCACATGCCTTTAATCCCATTACTGGGAGGCAAAGGTAGGAGGATCGCCATGAGTTTGAGGCCACCCTGACATTATATAGTGAATTCCAGGTCAGCCTGGGCTAAAGTGAAACCCTACCTTGAAAAACTAAAAAAATTAAAAAATATTTGGGCTGGAGAGATGGTTTAGCAGTTAAGGCGCTTGCCTGCAAAGCCAAAGAACCCAGGTTTGATTCCCCAGGACCCATGTAAACCAGATAGATATATAAGAGGGCACAGGTGTCTGGAGTTCATTTGCCCATTCTCTCTCTCTCTCTCTCTCTTTCTTTCTCTCTCTCTCTCTGCCTCTCTCAAATAAATAAAATAAAGCAAAAAATTTTTTAATTTTTATTTATTTATTAGCAACAGACAGAGAGAGGCAGAGGGAGAGAGAGAGAGAGAGAGAATGGGTACACCAAGGCCTCCAGCCACTGCAAACGAATTCCAGATGCATGCTCCCCCTTGTGCATCTGGCTTACAGGGGTCCTGGGGAATTGAGCCTTGAACCAGGGTCCTTAGGCTTCATAGGCAAGCACTTAACCTCTAAGCCATCTCTCCAGCCCAAAAATAAAATTTTATTTATTTATTTATTTGAGAGGAGAGTGTTGTGTCAATGGTAAGAGCAGAATGGGCATGCAAGGGCCTGCCAGCTGCAAATGAACTCAGATGCATGTGCCACCCACATAACATCAGACTGTGGGTCCTGGATACAAAATCTGAGTTCATTTGCAGGCAAGAGACTCTGGTGTAAGCCATTCTTTCAGCCCTCAAAAATTTATTTCACAGGTTGGGGATAAATTGCTCAATGTTTTAAAGGCAGGACTGCTTGCAAAGCGGGGCCAGCATGGGCTCAAGGAGAAGCCACCCAAGGAAAGTCAGACTAAAAAAAAAAAAAAGGAAAAGATACAAACATCTAAAAAGTTCATTTGCAGTGGCAAGAGAGATGGTGTTACTGGTTACACACATACAAATAAATTTTTTTTAATTATTTGAGACATGAGGAGAAAAGAGCTTGCCTATTGCACATAAAGGCCTGGGTTTTACCTCCAGGACTGCAGTGGCTGAAAGAGGAAAGAGAATTCTCTCTCTCTCTCTCTCTCTCTCTCTCTCTCTCAAATAAATAAAGATTTAACTTTTAAAAATTCTCATTTTATCAGTCCAGGTATTTCCTTCCTGAGTTTTGATCACTATCCCTTCATTTGTATTTTGTTAATTATGATAAAAGTAGTGATTTGGGCTAGAAAGATGGCTTAACATGTAAGTGGCTTCCTGTGCAAGCATGATGGCCTGAGGGGGCCTGAGACCAACAGAATTCAAATTTCCAGATCCCATGTAAACAGCTAGGTGTGATGTGTGCCTGGTCCCACTGTCCTGCAGGGGAGCAGAGTCCCAAGAGTCATGCAAGCTCACAGTTAGTAAAAAGGGTCTCCAGCTCAAAACAAGACCAGACAGAAGAGGTGGAGCTGGACCCAATATTCCAGTGTTCCACTCTGACCACTGCAGGTGAGCAATGCCCCTCACAGGCCAGCATATGGGGCACTGCAAGGGCACACACCCATGAATACAGCACTCACACAGAAACAAGAACAACAAAAGCGCGATTTTAAGCTACATTCTGTGGGGCAGGCCTGTAATTCTAGCACTTTGGGAGGTGGAGGCAGGAGAATAAAATCAGGAGTTCAAGGTCATCCTCAGCTACATAATGACTTTGAGGCCAGCCTGGATTCCTACTTCTGCCTTCTCTTCTTTTTCCTCCTTCTTCCTCTTCTTTCTTCAACAGGATGTGACCATGTAACTCAGGAAGTCTGGGACCTTGGAATAACCCTGCCTTAGTGTGGGATTACAGACCTGCACCACCATGCCTGACAGGAGTTTTTTTGTTTGTTTGTTTTTGTTTTTTTGAGGTAGGGTCTCACTCTGGGCCCAGGCTGACCTGGAATTAACTATGAAGTCTCAGGGTGTCCTTGAGCTCACAGCAATCCTTCTACCTCTGCCTTCTAAATGCTGGGATTAAAGGCGCGCGCCACCATGCCCAGCTTTTTTTTTTTTTTTTTTTTTTTTAAATACTTTATTTGCCAGCACAGAGAGCATGAAAATGCACACGGTAGGGCCTCCTGCCACTGCAAACTCTGGGCAGACACATGTGGCACTTTGTACATGTGGCTTATGTGGGCACTGGGGAATTGAACCCAGGCCATCAGGCTTTGCAAACAAGTGCTTTTAACTGCTGAGCCATCTTCCCAGCCTGGAATGTTTCTTCTTGACACAATCCTGGATCCATCCACCAAATAACAGCATATTCAGTAGCAGCCTTTTGAGCTTTCTAAAGTCATTCATTTCCCTTCCCCAGAAAGTTCGCCAAAATTTGAAAATGTTTGCTGGATACTGTTCTCAATGTGTGTGCGTGTGTGTTGTTTGTACTTACCCAATAAGCAGAGATAGTTGGGTTCAGTTAATCTGGACAGTTTTGAGGCCTGATTCAGTATGTTGTAGAGCTCTGTTGGTTCACAGAAAACCAACTCAGCCATTCTGTTGAGAGGAATCAGTAATGTACAAGTTTAACACACATCTTTCCATTTAAGATGAATGACTAAATGGGAGCATGGTATTTAAATACTTTCCCTTTCTGTCCTTTCTTTCTCTCCTTTTCTCTTTTTTCTGACTTTTTTTTTGGGGGGGGGCAGAGTTTGAGGTAGGGTCTCACTCTAGCCCAGCCTGACCTGGAATTCACTATGTAGTCTCAGGCTGGCCTCAAACTCATAGTGATCCTCCTACCTCTTGCCCCCCAGGTGTTGTGATTAAAGGCATGCGCCACCATACCCAAATCCTTTTTGATTTTTTTTTTTAAATAAGGAGATTTCTTTTTTAATTTTTGGTTTTTTAATTTTTTTATTTTTCGTTTATTTATTTGAGAGTGGCAGACAGAGAGAGAAAAAGGCAGATAGATAGAGAATGGGTGGGGCTTCCAGCTACTGCAAAGGAACTCCAGATGCCTGCACCTTCTTGTGGATATGGCTTACATGGGTCCTGGGGAATTGAGCCTCGAACCGAGGTCCTTAGGCTTCACAGGCAAGCACTTAACCACTAAGCCATCTGTTCAGGCCCCCAATTTTTCTTTATTTTTATTTATTAGCAACAGACAGCAAGAGAAAGAGGCAGAGAGAGAGAGAATGGGTACACCAGGGCCTCCAGCCACTGCAAATGAACTCCAGACACATGTGCTGCCTTGTGTATCTGGCTTACATGGGTATTGGGGAATTGAGAATTGAACTGGGGTCCTTAGGTTTCACAGACACGTGCTTACTGCTAAGCCATCTTTCCAGCCTTCCCTTTTTTAAAATAAATAGTTTTTTTAAGATTTTATTTTTATTTATTTATTAAAGACAGAGAGAGGGAAAGAGAGAGAGACGGAGAATGGGCGCGCCAGGGCCTCTAGCCACCGCAAATGAACTCCAGACATGTGCAACCTCTTATACATCTGGCTTGCCTTGATCTGGAGAATGGAACCAGGATCCTTAGGCTTCGCAGGCAAACACCTTAACCGCTAAGCCATCTCTCCAGCCCAATTTTGTTTTGTTTTTTGAGATAGGGTCTCACTGTACCTCATGCTGACTTGGAATTCACTATGTAGTCTCAGGGTGGCCTGAAACTCTCGGTGATCCTCCTACCTCTGCCTCCTGAGTGCTGGAACTAAAGGTGTGTGCCACCACACCTGGCACTTTTTTTTTTTTTTTTTTGAGAGAGAGAGATAGAAAGAAACAGAAAAAGATAGAAAGAGGCAGAGAGAAAGAATGGGTGCACCAGGGCCATTTCAGGCTCTGTGAATGAACTCCAGACGCCGGCACCCCCCCTTGTGGGCAAGTGTGGCATTGCATGCTTGTGTCACTTGCGACTGACTAAATGAGGTTCCTGGAGAATCAAATAGGCCTTGTGAAGCTTAGCAGGCAGGCGCCTTAACTGCTAAGCCATCTCTCCAGCCCCACTTTTTTTGATTTTTGAGACAGGGTTTCATGTAGCCCAAGCTGGCCTCAAACTCACTATGCAGCTGAGGATGTCCTTGAACTTCTAATCTTCCTGCTTATATCTACCTCGTGCTGCAATTACAGGCAGACACCACCACACCAGTGTAAGTGGTACTGGAGATGTGTCATGGGCAACTTCTCCTCCAGGGAGATGAAAACACACCTCTTCACCACAAATCAAGCAAAAATGGCAGACCAAGTACCATTACACCAGTACCAGTTCAATGAACCAATGAGTTTATGGGGGGGTCACTTGCAGAGTATTGAGGGGGGTTTATAGGAATGTTGAGCCCCCAAAGCAGCCAGTTTGATAGGGCTTCCTGTGTCAAGATTACTCCTCAGATGCTCCCTGCTCAGCCTCGGGATAAAGGCTTATTTACAGAGCAAGGGGGTCCCAGAGCAGCTGCACCACCAGGAAGTCTCATCCTACTCTGAATGAGGACTTTCCTGTGGCCTCTTCCAGAAGCTCCTTGTCCCTGTCCAGGAGTATGAGGCCACAGAGCAGCACTCCAGTGGGGCTCACTACGCCAGGAAGACCCCCGCAGATGCTCCTCCCTCAGCCTCCGAATAAGGGTTTACTTAAAGAGTATGAGACCCCAAAGCAACACTTTTTTGTTTGTTTGTTTGTTTGTTTGTTTTTAATTTTATTTATTTGTTTGCAAGCAGACAGAGAGAGAGAGATAGGAGATAGACAGAGAGAATGGGCACACCAGGGCCTCCATCCACTGCAAACGAACTCTAGATGCATGTGCCACCTTGTGCATCTGGCTTACATGGGTCCTGAGGAATCAAACCTGGGTCCTTTGGCTTTGCAGGCAAGCACCCCAACTGCTAAGCCATCTATCCAGCCCCCCCTTTTTTTGTTTTGAGGTAGGGTTTCACTCTAGCCCAGGCTGACCTGGCAGTCACTATTTACTCTCAGACTGGCCTGGAACTCATGACAGTTCTCTTACTTCTGCCTCCCGAGTGCTGGGATTAAAGGTGTGCATCACCACGCCCAGCCAAAGCAACACTTCAATGGAGCTCACTATATTGGGATTACCCTCACGGATACTCCTCCCTCAGCCTCTGGGTGAGGGCTTACTTACAGAGTGTGGAGACTCCAGAGACACCACCTCAATGGAGCTCATTGTCCCCATCTCTATACCCTATCTTCCCCTTTGGTGCCTTTAATCCCAGCACTTGGGAAGGGAAGCAGAGGTAGGAGGATCGCCATGAGTTCAAGGCCACCCTGAGACTACATGGTGAATTCCAGGTCTGTCTGGGCTAGAGTGAGACCTACGTGGAAAACCAAAAAAAGAAAAAGGAAGTGGGCCTGGAGAGATGACTTAGTGGTCAAAGCCCTTGCCTGCAAAATCAAAGGACCCAGATTTGATTCCCCAGTACACATGTAAGGTGGCACATACATCTGGAATTCGTTTGCAGTGGCTAGAAGCCCTAGCACACCCATTCTCTCTCTATCTATTGGAAGTGAAGGATGGAGATGGCTCAGTGGATAAAGACACTTGCTTGCAGAGCCTGATAGCCCAGTCTTGATTCCCCAGTATCCACATAAAGCCAGATGCACAGAGTGGCACATGCATCTGGAGTTCATTTGTAGTGGCAGGAAGCCCTGGCATGCTCATTCATTCTCTCTCTTTCTCTCTCCTTGACTCTCTCTCTCAAATAAATAAATACATAAAAGTATTTTCTGTTGTTTTTTGAGGTAGGGTCTCACTCTAACCCAGAGTGGCCTCGAACTCACAGCAATCCTACCTTTGCCTCCTGAGTGCTGGAATTAAAGGCGTGCGCCACCATGCCCAGCTACATAAAAGTATTTTTTAAAATTAGAAGTTAAATGCATATAGAGAATAAAATATTGAGTAGGAGCCAGGTATGGTGGTGCATGCCAGTAATTCCAGTACTCAGACTGAGGCAGGAAGATGGTGAATTCATGCTAGCCTAAGCTACATAATGAGTTGGAGGCCAGCCTGGTAATAAAACCCTAGCTTTTCTTCTCTGTATGTGTGTCTAAATACATATATACTACATATGTAAATACATATATATTTACTGCAACATATGGGGGCTGGAGAGATGGCTTAGTGGTTAAGCACTTGCTTGTGAAGCCTAAGGACCCCGGTTCGAGGTTTGATTCCCCAGGACCCATGTAAGCCAGATGCACAAGGGGGCACATGCATCTGGAGTTCATTTGCAGTGGCTGGAGGCCCTGATGCGCCCATTTTTCTCTCTCTCTCTCTCTCTCTCTGCCTCTTTATCTCTGTGTCTGTCTGTTGCTCTCAAATAAATAAAAATAAACAAAAAATTTAAAAAATAAATGCAACATATGAAGCCATATAACACCAAATAGGCTATAAATAGTCACCAACTCATTTGTTCTGTTGTGTGTGGGGGGGGGAGTGGTCGTGCTAGGGATCAAACCTAGGGCCTCACACATGCCAGGTAAGTGCTCTGTCACTGAGCTACAGACCTAGCCCTTATTTGATCATTAGCAAACAATTACTGAGCATCTATTATATGCCAGCTGATAGTTTGCATCTGAAATGTCCCTGTAGGCTTGTGTTTGAACAATTATTCCCCAGTCGTTGGCACTATCTTGCGAGGCTGTGGCACTTGTGGAGGTGAGGCCTGGCGGGTAGAAGTGCATCACAAGGGATCTCAAACACTCATGAATCTCAGCGTCCCTGGAACAGTGTATAAACACAGAAGAAAGCCCTGGAACTGCGTGACCTGCGCTCACTGAAGCTTTGCAGGCGCAGGATGACGCTGACCCCAGGCAGGAATAGCTGGAGGCTGGCCAGGGGGAGGCAGCTACACCAGACATGGCCCGCACCCCACATATTGTTGCACATCAGGATGCCTGAGTGTTTCCTGTAGTCCAGGTGAGAAGGGTTAACTAGAAACCATCTTTTGTGTACGTGTGTGTGTGTGTGTGTGTGTGTGTGTGTGTGTAGAGGCCAGAGGTTGACTCCAAGTGTCTTACTAATTTGCTCTCCTCCTTATTCTTTGCAACAGGGTCTTTCAGTGAACCAGGAGCTCACCCATGGCCAGCAAGCCCTAGGGCTCCTATCTCTGCCTTTCCAGTGCTGGGATTATGGGAGTGCATTGCCTGGCTTTTACAAGGACACTGGGATCTGAATCCAAGTCCTTATCCTTGCCTGGCAAGTCCTTAACCGCTAAGCCATCTCCTCAGCCCTAGAAACCACCTGAATGGGGCTTAGAGCCAGGTGTGGCGGCAAATGCCTACAATGCCAACACCTGGAAGGCTGGGGCAGGACAGGGAGTTTGAGGACAGTTTGGCCTACACAGGGGAGATCTGGGCCAGCCCAAACAACAGGGCAAGACCATATTTCTAAGAAAGTCTTTGCCCAGGCTGGAGAGATGGCTTAGTGGTTAAGGCACTTTGCCTGCAAAGCCAAAAGACCCAGGTTCAATTCCCCAGGACCCACATAAGTCAGATGCATAAGTGGAGCATGCATCTGGAGTTCGTTTGCAGTGGCTGGAGGCCCTGGCACACCACTCTCTCTGTCTCTCTCTCTCTCTCTCTCTCTCTGACACTTAAATAAACAAACAAACAAATAAAATACTAAAAAAAGAAAGTCTTTGCCCAAAGAAGGCCCCTAAAGCAATAATGGATTCATCAATAGTCATGAAGGATGTCAGAAACCAAGGGCTGAGGCACTAAAGTGACAGACCGAGGTATGACCACCTCGAGCAGGGGACTGCAAGGAAGAAGGGGCCCCAGAGCACTTAGCAGGAAAGTAAGCTGTAGAGGAGGGACTCCTGGCATTTACTCAGGAGGGATTTATGGGACGGTGACACAAAAACATGATCTCAAAGTTTGTACTGAGTGACTGCACAGGTGAACTCCAACTGGAGATGCGCAGAGCTGAAAGGGGAGCTCCTCTTTCATTAGAGAAAGTACGTCTGCTTATTGTCAAGGTTATAGGTTAAAAGTCCAAGCAGTAGCTGAGCGTGGTGGTGCACGCCTTTAATCCCAGCACTCGGGAGGCAGAGGTAGGAGGATCGCCAGGAGTTTGAGGCCACCCTGAGACTACATAGTGAATGCCAGGTCAGCCTGGGCTAGTGTGAGACCCTACCTTGATAAACCAAACAAACAAACAAAAAAAAAAGTCCAAGCAGTAAGGAACTTAAAGATCGTACATCTGGGGACTGTTTATAAAGAGTCACCATCAAAGCAGTTGACCCTTTAAGGGTATTGAACTTATCTTATCCAGGAAAGAGCAGAGAGGAGTGAGAGTTGCCAATACCACATCGTTCAGTTTTAGGCAGAAGGATGCCTATTATAAGGGGGCTGACATGTCTGCTTTAAAAGAAAACAGAACAGCAGAGAATGGATGGAGACAGCATACATAATGTATCTACTGCTGGGATTGGCTCCATGCCAGTAAGGCAGGTTCAGAGTGGGTTAAAAGTTCAAGTTTGGGGCTGGAGAGATGGCTTAGTGGTTAAGGCCTCTGCCTCCAAGCCTAAGAACTCCTGTTTGATTCTCCAGCTCCCAGTTTAGCCAGATGCACAGTGATGCAAGGGCGCAATGCTACACTGGCCCACAAGAGGGCGCACACGTCTAGAGTTCATTCACAGCAGCTGAGAGACTGCTGGTGCGCCCATTCTCTATCTGTCCATCTCTTTTTCTCTCTCTATCTCCAAAAAAAAAAAAAAAAAAAGTTCAGGTTCAAATCCCAACAGTAAGTCAATCCAAATTCCCATACAGTTCAGAGAAAACTAACACCTGATGGCAAAAGAACCTTTCCATTTTGGGGGGATGCGGGGAGAGTGGTGAAGCAGAATCTCACTCTAGTCCAGGCTGACCTGGAACTCACTCTGTAGCTACAGGCTGGCTTCGAATTCACAGAGATCCTCCTACCTCAGCCTCCCAAGTGATGGGATTCAAGGTGTGCATCACCAAGCCCAGCAAAAGAACCTTTGTTACACTATTTCTACCTTACAACCCCACTCCTCCAACACATGAAGGGTCAGAAGCCACAATCCACCTGGGGCACAGTGGAGGCGTGAACAAGCAGGATAAAGAAACAGACAGGGCTGGAGAGATGGCTTAGCATTTAGGGTGCTTGTCTGCAAAGCCAAAGGACCCAGGTTCAATTCCCCAGGACCCATGTAAGCCAGATGCACAAGGTGACACATGCGTCTGGAGTTTGTCTGCAGCAACTGGAGGCCCTGTTATGCTCATTCTCTCTCTCCCTGTCCCTCTTTCTCTCTCTCTCTCAAATAAATAAATACATAAAAATAAAATACAAAAAAAGAAAAAAAGAGACATCAAGTATTCTAGTCCCTAAATTCAGGTGCTTATAGAAAACTAGGGCTGGAGAGATGGTTTCGCAGTTAAGGTGCTTGCCTGCACCTAGGTTCAACTCCCCAGGCCCCACATAAACCAGATGCACAAGGTGGCATATGTGTCTGGAGTTAGTTTGCAGCAGCTGGAGGCCCTGACGTGTCCATTCTCTCTCTCTCTGCCTCTTTCTCTCTCTCTCCCTCTCTTTTTCAAATAAATAAATAAAAATAAAAAATATCTTTTTAAAAAAGAAAGAAAACAGAAAACTAAAGCCAGGCATGCTAGTGCACATCTGTAATCCCAGCACATGGTGGTGCATGCGCCTGGAGTTCACTTGCAGTGGCTAAAGGCCCTGGCTGCCCATACTCACTGTCTCTCCCCCTCTCTCTGACTCTAATAAATAAATAAAAATAAAATCTTAAAAATAATTTTTTTCAGGACTGTGGAGTTGAATCAATGGTTAAAGGTGTTTGCTTGCAAAGCCTGCCAGCCTGGGTTAGATTTCCCAGTACTCATGTAAAGCCAGATGCAGAAAGTGACAAAGACATCTAGAGATTGTTTGCAGCAGGGAGATGCCCTGGCACGCCCATACACTCTCATTCTCTCAAATAAATGAAAATATCTTCATTTATTTTTTTAATATATTTTATTTATTTATTTGAGAGAGAGGAGGAGGCAGAGAGAGAGAGAGAAAAAATAGGTGTGTCGGGGCCTCCAGCCACTGCAAACGAACTCAGATACATGCACCCTCTTGTATAGCTGGCTTACGTGGGGCCTGGAGAATCGAACCAGGATCCTTTGGCTTTGCAGGCAAATGCCTTAACTGCTAAGCCATCTCTCCAGCCCCATGCCCAGATTTTTACACAGACACTAGGGATGAACTCAGGTCCTTGTGCCTGTCTGTACAGAAAGTGCCCTTACCCAGTGGCTCATCTCCTTAATCCCTTTCTTTGAGACAAGATTTTACTATGTAGTTGAGGCTGGCCTCGAACTCAACCTCCTCCTGTCTCGGCCTCCTAAATGCTGGGATTACAGGCACAGACCACCACACCTGGCTTTGTATTTTTCTGGTTCTCAACTTTGGGAAGTCCTACTGCTCAGTTATGCGTGCCAAGCACCAAGCACAGAGCTTCTCATTGTGCCTTTGCTTGCTTGACCCAGCAGATGTGAAGACCACAGACTATAATTTAGGAGGCAGATGGGAGATGAGCGAGCGAAGCTTTTCAACCATCACGTCACTTGAGATGGGCCAGGTGGAAGAGCTGGGAGGTAGCAAGTTGTCCCTCTTTGGAGAGGGAAGGATGCTGTCATGGAAGGATGCAGAGTGAAAGGAGACTGGGCGTGAGAGGAAACCCGAGCCTCTGACTCAGATTTCTCATGTCCTCAACTCTCCTGTGTCTAGGAGTGACTTCAGCCCTTGGTCTTTCTTGAGTTTCAGCCCCACACTTTCTCTTGGAGTAATGCCCATCAATCCACTAGTTCCCTATATGCACAACTCCTTGGCAAACCCATTTCAGCCTGTAATCCTAGTACTTTGGAGATAGATACATGATGATCAGAAGCTCAAGATAGGGGGTTCCAAGCCAGACTGGGATATGTGAGACCCTACCTAAAACAAAACAAACCTGACATATTTCCTGACCCCCAGGTGATGTCAATTCTCATAGCAAGACAGAAAGTTAAACAATTACCATAGAACACACTCAAGTGTTAAGATCAAGGTCACTGCTTGTCCAACCAACCCCATCCCAGCAGAAACGATCATCCTCCTGGATATAGGCCTATGCTTCCTTTTTTTTTTCTTTTTTCTTTTTTTGATTCTTGAGGTAGGGTTTCACTCTAGGCCCAGGCTGACCTGGAATTCACTCTGTAGTCTCAGGGTGGCCTTGAACTCATGGCGATCCTCCTACCTCTGCCTCCTGAGTGCTGGGATTAAAGGCATGCGCTACTGCGCCTGGCTTTTTAAAAAAAAATTCATTTTTATTTATTTATTTGAGAGAGATACAGAAATAGGCAGGTAGAGAAAGAGAGAGAGAGAGAGAGAGAGAGAATGGGCCTCCAGCCACTGCAAACAAACTCCAGATGCATGTGCATTTGGCTTACGTGGGACCTGGGGAGTTGAACACAGCTCCTTTGGCTTTGCAGGCAAGCGCCTTAACCACTAAGCTATCTCTCCAGCCCACCTGGCTTATATATATATATGGTGAACCTGGAGCTCACTGATTCAACTAGGCTACCTAGCTAGCAAGCCCCAGGGATTGTCTTGTTTCTGTCTTCCTTGTGCTGGGTTTACAGGTGTGTACCATAGTGTCCAGCTTTTATGTAGGTGCTGAGGAGCCAAACTCAAGTCCTTATGGCTTGCCAAAGCAAGCACATTTTACACATTGAGCCATCTCCCCAGTCCAGTACTCCAGTTTTTTTCTTTAATATTCTATTTATTTGCAAGCAGAGAGAGGGGGGGAGAGAAAGAATGGCCCACTAGGGCATCCACCTGCTGAAAACGAACTCCAGATGCATGTGCCACTTTGTGCATCTGGCTTAATGTGGGTAGTGGGGAACGGAACCTGGGTTGTTAGCCTTCGTAGGCAAGCGCCTTAACCACTGAGTTATCTCTCCAGTCCCCTCCAGCTTTTTCTATGGGTTTTTCTCCTACCTTCCAGTGCCTAACCACTTCCCATTACTAAAGACCAGCTCCTACAGCACTCTTGGGAGCTGCTTTCCAAACAAGAGACCTCTCCCTCCTCCAGCGAAGATTCCTACGGAGACTCACCCACTCTTCTGGAATGTCTCAGTTTAATTGGCTTCTAGATCCTCTAACATGGCCTCCATCTCAATCCCATGCCTCTCAGCACTGCATAAATTGATCTACCTGTCCCTCCCACTAGACTGACGGTGCTCCTTAAAGTCAGAAAGGAGAGCTTGTCCAGAGTTGAATCCCCACTCCAAGCCAGGGCTAGTAACCTCTTAGGAGCTTGCCAAAACAAGGGAGAAAAGGATGTAAGGGGGCCGTCATGAACTCTTTTATCCCTTGTGCTATTATTGCCACTCTTACTCCTCCTATCACTGTCCCCACCCAGACTGAAACCCCAGTCCATCTAGGTGTTCCAATCCTCTACTAAACCAGCAACCCATGGCACAACTCTCAGCTTCACTTGATCCGGTTTTGTTTTTTTCCATTCCTAAGGATGGAATGTTAGGCAAGCACTCTACCTTGAGCTACACCCTAGCCCTCTTTTCACTTTTTAAAAATATTTGTATTGGGCCTGGAGAGATGGCTTAGCGGTTAAAGCACATGCCTATGAAGCCTAAGGACCCTGGTTCGATTCTCCAACTCCCACATGAGCCAGATGCACATAGTGACACATGCGTCTGAAGTTTGTTTGCAGTGGCTAGAGGCCCTGGCACATCCATTCTCACTCTTTCTCTCTCCCTCTGTCTCTAATAAATAAATAAAAAGATATATTTAAAAATATTTTTATTTTATTTTTATTTATTTGAGAGAGATACAGAAATAGGCATAGAGAGAGAGAGAATGGGCACACCAGGGCTTCCAGCCACTGCAAACAAACTCCAGATGCATGTGCCTCCTTGTGCATCCGGCTTATGTGGGTCTTGGGGAACCGAGCCTCAAACGGGTTCTTAGGCTTCACAAGCAAGTGCTTAACTGCTAAGCCATCTCTCCAGCCCTTTTTTCATTTTTTTTTCTTTTGTTTTTCAAAGTAGGGTCTCACTCTAGCCCAGGCTGACCTGGAATTCACTCTGTAGTCTCAGGGTTAGCCTCAAACTCTTGGCAATCCTCCTACTTCTGCTTCCCAAGTGCTGGGATTAAAGGCGTGCACCACCACGCCTGGCCTCTTTTCACTTTTTGAGACAAGGTCCAAGTTACCCAGCCAAGCTTTGAACTCAGCTTTGTAGCCCAGGCAGTCTGCTTCAGCTTTCTGAGTAGGTGGGATTAAAAGTCTGCTCTACCAGACCAGGCTATGGTTCTGAACTTTGTTTTATTTGTGAGGTTAAGGTCTCACTCTAGCCCAGGTTGACCTGGAACTCATTCTGTAATCCAAGTTGGCTTCAAACTCATGACAATCCTTCTACTTCAGCCTTCTGAGTGCTAGGATTAAAGGCATGAGCCACCAGGACCAGCTTGTTTTTCTGTGGAACAGGGCCTGACAGTGTAGCCTAGGATGGCATCAAACCCATGTCAATATCCTACCTCAGCCTTACAAGTACTATGATGACAAGCCTGTGGCAACAGATCTAGTTAGATAGGTGAACTTTGTGTGCGGTGATCACACATGTGCATGCGCACAGCCAGAGGTGCTTCCTCAAGTGCTCTTCGCCTACTGTTTGAGAGAGGATCTCTCTATGAACCCAGAGCTCATCAATTCAGCTAGAATAAGTAGGCAGCAAACCCAGGGGTCCTGGGATTATAGGATTATAGAGCAGGAGTGTGGGGAGAGGGAAAGAGAATGGGTGTGCCAGGACCTTCAGCCACTGCAAACAAAGGCCAGACCCATGTTCCACCTTGTGCATCTGGCTTATGTGGGTCCTGGGGAATTGAATCTGGGTCCTTTGGCTTTGCAGACAAGAGCCTTAACCACTAAGCCATCTCTCCAGCCCACATGTTGGGTTAAGTGGATATCAGATCCTCTCTCTTATATGGCAAGCACTTTACTGACTGAGCCATCTTTCCAGCCTTGCCCCTGAACAGGCAGGGGCTATGCCTGAGACATCTCTATACATGCCCAGGGTATGGGGGTGAAAAGAGTGTGAATTATACAATTAAAATTAAAAAATTATACAATTTTTCAGCAGGGCATGGTGGCGCACGCCTTTAATCCCAGCACTTGGGAGGCAGAGGTAGGATTGCCGTGAGTTGGAGGCCACCCTGAGACCACATAGTTAATTCCAGGTCAGCCTGGTCCAGAGTGAGACCCTACCTTGAAAAAAAATATTTAAGCCAGGCATGGTGGTGCAGACCATTAATCCCAGCACTGGGGAGGCTGAAGTAGAAGGATCGCTGTGAGTTTGAGGTCAGCCTGTGACCACATAGTGAATTCCAGGTCAGCCTGGGATGGAGTAAGACCTTACTTGGAAAAAAAAAATCTCTCTATATATTTATATCTATATGTGTATCTATGTGTGTACTTTCTGTATGGGTATCACAAGCTCAAGGCCCTGAGGCTTAGCTCCCATTAAGTGGGAGGAAAAGGTTGGGGTGAGGGACACAAAGGAGGAAAGGCGGGAAGGAGAAAGGGGAGAAAGATAAGAGGGAAGAACAGGGGAGAGAAGAAAAAAGGGAGGGGAGGAGTTAAAGTTAAGAAGAAAGGAAGTTGGGGTTGGAGAGATGGCCCAGTGGTGAAGGCGCTTGTCTGCAGAGCGTAAGGACAAGGGTTTGATTCCCCAGTACCCACATAAGGACAGCTGCACAAAGTGGCTATGCATATGGAGTTTTGTTCGCAGTAGCTAGACGCCCTGGCATGCCCATTCTTTCTCTCTCAAATAAATGAACTATTAAAAAGAAAGGAGGGGCTGCGGAGATGGCTTAGCGGTTAGCACGCTTGCCTGCAAAGGCAAAGGACTCAGGTTCAATTCGCCAGGTCCCACGTAAGCCAGTTCTACCCTGGCATGCCCATTCTCTCTCTCTTTCCCCGCCCCCTCTCTCTCAAATAAATACATGAAAAAGGAAAGGAGGGGAGAACGAAGGGGAAGAAGAGGGGGCAACAGTAACGACGACGTTGCTGTGGTTGGGAAGGTCCGGGGTGGGGGGGGGGGATGGACGAGTAGCCCTGCTTCCTCCTGGACAGCGCCTGGGGCTGGCTCAGTGCCCGAGGTGGCTGCGTGAGCAGGGCGTCTGCAAAGGGCGTCGGCGGAAAAAGCTTGAAGGATGCCGACTGTGAGATCTAAGAAATTAAAACCTTTAGTAACTGCCATTTTTAAGCAGGGCGGCAAAACATAGCCATCTGAAATCAGGCCTGACTCAAATGAGAAACTAGCGGGCTAATGTACTGACTGGGAAGTCTTGAAGGTAATAAAGAATCTGCAAACAAGTGGCTGCCACGCTCAAAACCGGCGAACCAACCATTTCAAATGTTGCAATATGGGTGGAATATGCTTTCCCCCAAGAGTGGGGCCTCGCCCGGCCCCATTGGTTTGTGTGGAAGTCATCTTAGCCTCCCTTCCCTGTTTGCCGCTTCCTTTCTTGTTGTCTCACTTGACT
The DNA here is from genome assembly GCA_036365145.1 of Orientallactaga sibirica. Taxonomy (NCBI): domain Eukaryota; kingdom Metazoa; phylum Chordata; class Mammalia; order Rodentia; family Dipodidae; genus Orientallactaga; species Orientallactaga sibirica. The sequence goes on from JAEOAD010000889.1 coordinate 2,406,341, forward strand.
AGCCATTTGGGGTACACCGACCACGACCGGCGCACTGGTTTGAGGTCAAGCCCCCCCTTCCCTGTTTCCGGGGTCTAGCCGGATGCATTCGGTTTGAGGTCAAAGGGGGTTCGGATGCTCGACCCACTTCCGCCTGACCTGCTGCTCGACTGCGGCCGAGCTTCCTCTTTGAGGCGTCACTGTGGGGGGGGAAAATATCTCCCTAAGACGCACGCAGCCTACAGCCTGTTGTCTTTCACGTCTCCGGGGCGGGATGACCCCACAGGCCTCACGCACCCCACAGGCGATGGCACCCAGCGAAACACCAAGTTGCCAGGACTACCCCAAGCCTGGGCGGGAGGGGCGGGGAGATCTATCGCGAGATCTCGGAAGCAGACGGGAACCGGAAGTCAGGGTTCTCTCGCGAGATAAAGGCGCCCGCGGAGCCGGGGAGGCCCCGTGCAGTGTGTGGAGGTCGTAGGAGTCACCTGCGTGTTCCTCGTTTCTACGGTTGCCGGTCCGCGCTCCGCCCCAGCCATGCTCGCTGCCCTCGCCCGGCCTGCCGGCGCCGCTCTCCGCCGCAGCTTCAGCACCTCGGCCCAGGTAGTCCCGACGTGGGGCGGCGGCACCTGCGTCCCGGCCTCAGCCTGGAACGCCGGGGTTACAAGGGGTCCTTCCGTTACACCTGACGCCCCCAACGGGAAGTGCAGGGGAGAATCCCCGGGAAAGGGCGAGGTGGCCTGGCTTCAGGAAAGACACCCACAAGAGTCTGAGCTACCTTCTAGGTGGAGAAGCCAAGGCTCTCCGTCCGGAAATAACTTGCATTTTTTAAAAATGCAACTTTTTCCCCATTGCATCTCTAGCCTTGCAGCATCCGCGTGGCTTACGCGTGAATACAAGAAAGATCTCGTGTAGTATCCACTGAGTCCAAGGTTACAGTCGTTTGCAAGAGGATTAAAACGCAGCGCTCCTGACCACTGTCAGTGGACTTCCGTCTGAGCCCCTTGCTTTCTCTTAAGCCCTCTTTTTTTAATATTTTTATTTATTAGAGAGAGAGAGAGAGAAATAGGCAGGTAGAGAGAGAATGGGCGTGCCAGGGCCTCCAGCCACTGCAAAAGAACTCCAGATGCATGCATCCCTTGTGCAGCTGGCTTACGTGGGTCCTGGGTGCTTTGGCTTTGCAGGCAAGCACCTTAGCCGCTAAGCCATCTCTTCAGCTCTTAAGTTTCTTTCTTTCTTTCTTTCTTTCTTTCTTTCTTTTTCTTTCTTTCTTTCTTTCTTTCTTTTGTTTTTTGGCTTTTCGAGGTAGGGTCTCAGCCCAGGCTGACCTGAAATTCACTCTAGTCTCAGGGTGGCCTTGAACTCATGACGATCCTCCTACTATTGCCTCCCGAGTGCTAGCATTAAAGGCGTGCGCCATCACACCCGACCCTTAAGCCCTTAACAGGATCCTCCTTGCTGTGAGCAGACTGGGCCTATTCCCGTGTGTTTGGACTTGGCCTGGAGCTACTTAAACCTTGGCTATTTTTAGACATCTTTTTAGGAGAGTGGTTCTCTTGCTGGTAGATGTGGGAATCCCCCAGAACCAATAAAGAACGGAGGCCCAGAATCAGATGGCCACATTGGCTTGTAATTACATGCCCAAAGAGGGAACTGAGAAAGGAATTTCAAGATTTTTCATTTAGGTTATGTTCTTCTGTTTCTTATACAGTTTTTTTTTTTGAAAAAAAGGTACACATTGTGTGTGGTGTTGCAGGCATATAGTCCTAGCTGTTTGGAAGTTTGAGACAGGAAGATAGATACTTTGAGGCCATAGTGAGAACAAAGTGGTGGATGGAAGCCAGGCGTGATGGCGCACGCCTTTAATCCCAGCACTTGGGAGGCAGAGGTAGGAGGATCACCATGAGTTTGAGGCCACCCTGAGATACATAGTGAATTCCAGGTCAGTCTGGGCTACAGTGAAACCCTACCTCGAAAAACCAAAAAACAAAAAGTGGTGGATGGGACTGGAGAGATGGCCTAGTGGTTAAGGTGCTCACCTGCAAAGCCTAAGGACCTAGGTTGGATTCCCCATGTAAGCCAGATACACACACAAGGTGGCACATGCGTCTGGAGGCCCTGGTGCACCCATTCTCTCTATCTGCCTCCATCACTCTTTCAAATAAATAAATAAATAAATAAATAAATAAATAATATTTTTTAAGTCCTGGGCTGCAGCTCAGGGTAGAATGCTTGCTTGGCATATGCAAAACCCTGGGTTCATGCCTTGAAAAAATTTGCCAGGCGATGCAGTGCTATCAAGATGAACGAGAAGTGGCCTGAGATGGGCTAGAAATAAAGTTAGGACAGGTGGGGGTGATGAATGCTAAATAGGGAGGGAAGGGGTAGGCAGCTTAGCAAAGGTAAGATTGGGTTTGAGTGGTGGTGGTACTCAGAATCCAACCCAGGGGCTTGTGCATGCTAGGCAAGTGCTCTACCACAGAGCCACAGCCCAGGTGAGTGTTGATGCTATTGCACCAAGGCCTTGGACCAGGATAAAGTAGAGCTCACCTGTAGAAAGAATTCCAGGCAAGGGGAGCAGTGACAGCCCAGGGTAGGGACAAGGATGTCTGGAATGTCTGGTGCTCGTTGAGGGAACCAAATAGGCCTTGCAAAGCATGGGCATTTTCTCAGATGGGTGCCACCTGAGGGTTTTAGATTAAGAGTCCTTGTGAACTGGGTAACAGTTGTGGAGATGTATAAAGTGGTCAGATTCTGCTGGTGGTTTGTTTGGCTCTGAAAGCAGTGGAATGGGATTTAGATTTCACCACTGGGTAAGGGAGAGAGAGCCCAGTCATGGATGACACCAAGGTTTTGGCACTGTGCAGTTGATATTTGCTGAGATGGGCCAGACTTCTGGAAAAGAAATTGAGGATAAAATGATAGAATCTCCCACTGTGAGGGGCTGGGGGCATGATTCAGCAGTAGTAAAGGGCTTCCCTAACATGCACAGGACCTTGGGTTGCATCCCAGTACCTCCCCACCCCCCAAAGAAACCCGCTTTAGGAAGACAGCAGGTTTGGCAGGGCAAGAGTCATTGGCTCCATTTAAAATGGATTGCATTGGAAAATAATAAAACCAGTTGGGCATCCTTGGGGGGATGTTGAGAAGCCAGTGGCCTAAGTCAGAAAAGTGGCCTTGAGCCAAGAAGAACACGCTGGTGTCTAGGCTCTGGCTCCTGTATCCTCAGCAGTGAAACCATATAGCCCATGGCCCCAGGATACCTACTTCTACTAATGCACGTGTAATGTAGATAATGAGAAAACAAAGCCACACACTTACCTTGGCAAATTGTAAATGAAACAGATGTTGCCCTGTTCATCTGGAGAAGAGTTGCTAAGCAGGTGCTGTTGATAGGTACTCTCCACGCTCAGCTCTTTGACAAAGTAGGAGCTAATTGCTAGGATTCCAAAGACTCTCCTCAAGATGTACTGCGGAGAGACCACTACCCCAAGACCACATTTTGGTAGCTAGCGAGATTGGTGACACCAGTACAAAGAACTTCACCTCAGGCCTGGAGAGATGGCTTAGCAGTTAAAGCACTTGTCTGGGAAGCCAAAGGACCCAGGTTTGATTCCCCAGTACCCATGTAAGCCAGAGTGGCACATATGGCTGGAGTTCGTTTTTAGTGGCTGGAGGCCCTGATGCGCCCATTCTCTGAGTTTCCCCGCCCCCAATAAATAAAAGAACTTCACCTCAACACAGCAGAGAACTGAGAGAGGCCCCTTCCTCCTCCTTTCTGGGTTCATCTCACATGCTGTACATAGTATTGGTCTACTTCAACATCCTAGGAGGAACACATTTAATTTTTTACTTACTGGATAAAAATAACAGATTTTGAAGCTGAGTGTGATGGGGTCCACCTATGATCTCAGCACTCTGGAGATTAAGGCAGAAGGATCCTGAGTTTGAGGCCAACCTAGGCTACCTAGTAAGCTCCTGCCTCAAAGCAGAACAAACAAGATCCCACGGGTGCTGACCTTTTCATCCCCCGCCCCCCATTGGGATTGTCTAGTTCTTGCCATTGTGGAACCACCACCCTAGGGGTCAGCTTTGGAAGCCAGGCTGAGTAAGCACAACGCAGGGGAGTGGCATACTGGGGCCTGGAGGTGAAGCCAAGTGGGGGGGGGTCAGAAGGAGAACAGTTCAGCAGGGTGGGATGATGCCTGAAGTTTAAATTTGATTGTGAGCACCACTGCGAATGGGGCATAGAGAGGATTGAAAAATATTTAGGTTTGTGGGACCAGTAGAATGCCAAACAAAACTACAGAGTTGGGACGTGTGCATGATGATGTGCCCCTGTAGTCCCAGCCCCTGGGAGGCTGAGGCAGCCCCTGAGCTTGAGGCCAGCTTGAGGCATAGTGAGACTCCCATCACACACACACAAAAAGCAAGAATGGCAGAGTTAGAATGTGGGAGTCCTTAAGACCTAGGCAAGATGTGGGAGCAGCGGAGTTGATGAGATTGTCATACTTCAGGTTCTAGAGTCTCTTCTAGGATGATGGGTGCGTTTTTTTGTTTTTTTTTTTTTGAGGTAGGGTCTCAGTCTGGCCCAGGCTGACCTGGAATTCATTATATAGTCTCAGGGTGGTCTCGAACTCACGTGGATCCTCCTACCTCTGCCTCCTGAGTGCCGGGATTAAAGGCGTGCGCCACCATGCCCGGCTAGGGGTGCATTTTTAAAAATATATGTATATATATTTTTGCTGGGCATGGTGGCGCACGCCTTTAATCCTGGCACTCAGGAGGCCAGGGTCACTGAGTTTGAGGCCATCTTGAGACTTGGTTCATGTATTTTTACTTTTTATTTATTTAGTTATTTAGTTAGTTAGTTAGTTTTTCGAGATAGGGTTTCACTCTAGTCCAGGCCAGGCTGACCTGGAATTCACCATGTATCTCAGGGTGGCCTCGAACTCACAGTGATCCTCCTACCTCTGCCTCCCAAGTGCTGGGATTAAAGGCATGTGCCACCACACCGGCAATGTTTTTTTTTTTTTTTAAAAAGTCATTTTTTTTTAAGATTATTTATTTATTTGAGACAGAGAGAGGGAGAATGGGCGTGCCAGAGCCTCTAGCCACTGCAAATAAACTCCAGACACGTGCACCCCCTTGTGCATCTGGCTTATGTGGAACCTGGAGAATTGAACTGGGTTCTTTAGGCTTTGCAGGCATGTGTCTTAACCGCTAAGCCATCTCTCCAGCCCTTGGTTTTGTTTTTGAGGTAGGGTCTCACTCTAGCCCAGGCTGGCCTAGTATTCACTATCCAATCGCTGAGCCAATGTCTCCAGCCCAGTGATGCACTTTTAAAATACCATTTAGGGGAGGAGTAAAATATGTTTGAGTTCAATTCTTTTTTAAAAAAAATTTTTATTTATTTATTTGAGAGCAACAGAGAGAGAGAGAATATGGGCACACCAGGGCCTCCAGCCACTGCAAATGAACTCCAGATGCATGCATCTTGTGCATCTGGCTTACGTGGGTATTGGGGATTAGAGCTTCCAGCTGGGGTCCTTAGACTTCACAGGCAAGCGCTTAACTGCTAAGCCATCTCTCCAGCCCAATTCTTTTTTTATCTTTTATTTATTTTTAATGATTTTATTTTTATTTGTTTATGCGGGAGAGGGAGAATAGGCACGCCAGGGCCTCTAGCCACTGCAAACGAACTCCAGATGCGTGTGCCCCCTTGTGCATCTGGCTTACGTGGGACCTGGAGAATCTAACCTGGGTCCTTAGGCTTCACGGGCATGTACCTTAACCGCTAAAGTATCTCTAGCCCTTGTTTTTGTTTTTTGAGGTAGGGTCTCACTCTAGCCCAGGCTGACCTAGAATTCACTATAGTCTCAGTGGCCTTGAACTCATGGTGATCCTCCTACCTCTGCCTCCTGAGTGCTGGGATTAAAGGCATGTGCCACCACACCTGGCTTGGTATTTTAAACTGCAGATCAAAGGTAAGCCTTCTGTTATCGGTTCAACTGCCTAATTGCCGGAAGCGGCCACTTTATCTTCCAGAGTGATGTATGGAGTATTACACCGAGTGCCCAGCATCTCTAGACCCAAGTTCTCCCCTTGGAGCTGGACCTTTAGAACAAAGGTCTAGAGTTCTACCACATGACCCTGCTAGAAATAATGACAAATGTTTTAACACCCCTTGGGTGAAAGAGGCCCCATGTCATTTTGCAGGGTACTTTGCCCATTTATGCCCTAAGTGTTGTTTCTTTATGCTTCTTTCTAGAACAATGCCAAAGTAGCTGTGCTTGGGGCTTCTGGAGGGATTGGGCAACCCCTTTCGTTGCTCCTGAAGAACAGCCCCTTAGTGAGCCGTCTGACCCTCTACGACATCGCTCATACACCCGGCGTGGCTGCGGACCTCAGCCACATCGAGACCAGAGCCAGTGTGAAAGGTACCCGGCATGTCCCACCCAGAGATTGTGCCACTCTCTCCCAAGTATGCCAGGATTTGAGTTCTAGAATGAGGTCTTAGCTAGTTGAAAAGAAGCAATTTAGTGGGGGAGTCATTCAGGAGGGGGAAAAGTGAAGGTGGTGGGAAAGGATTTTGATCATGGGGTGTGTGTGTGTAAAAAATGTCTGCATGTGTGAAGTTGTCATTAAGAAAGTTAATTCAAGAACAGAAAGATCATCTCCATGGCCAAGCTAGTTCCATTCTAAGGATTCACTATCTGTTCTGCTTCTTTCACTTTCACAGTACAGCTGCATTTGTTCATGCCACCATATGCCTAGTAAAATGATTTTAAAGCTATCCTGTAGTTTTTTCATTTAGTTACTGAGCTGAGTTCTTTATATTTCTTTATATTTAGTTGTTCAGAGCAATAATAGTAAAATCAGTGATTGTGTATCCATTACTTTCTCATTGCTATGAACAAATTTGGGAAAGGAAAGTATTTTGGCTCAATAGTTCTAGCGGGTATAGTTCATTGGGGGAAAACGAGGTAGTGAGTAGGAAGCTAGTCGTCATATCCTTGGCAGGAAGCAGAGAGAAAAGAAAGGCAGGTAAAGTGCTGCAATACCTCAAGGACTGTGTCCAGTGACACTTCTTCAGCAAGGCTCCGCCTCCTGAAGGTTCCACAACCTGCCCAAATAGTGCTTGTTGGGAATGTTCTCCCATTCAAACCACAACAGGGAATGACTGGTTCAAAGCTTTAACCGTAACGTGTCAAATTGCTGTCTGGAAGGTGGTACTGGTGCCTTTCCCTGACAGTGGAGGACAGACCATATTGGGTAGTATTCCCATGAGTCTTCGCTGGAGTAAACCAGTCCAGGACTTGACTCTTGTACTGTTGGTGAGGCTTCTTCCAATCCTCCGAATTTGTTTCCCTTCTGAGACAGGGTCTCGCTGTGTAGTCCAGGATTACCTTGAACTTGAAATCCTGCTCTGCCTCCCACATGCCCGATGACAGGCATGCCCAGCTTGAGCTGTGTACTTGCATTTCTGAGCTCCTGCAACAAAGAAGAGCCAATCTAAGCAGACTCTAGATAGTTGATGGCAAAAGTCCCTGAAATCTTTGAAAATACACTTTCCACAGAATAACTGTAGTGGCACATACCTGTAATTCTGGCATTTGGGCGGCTGAGGCAGGAAGAGGGTCATGAATGCAAGGCCACGTAGCAAGACCCTTTCTAAAAATAGGCAAACAAAAAAATATTAGTGGCCGGGGTGTAGCTCAGTTGGTAGAGTGCTTGCCTAATATGCACAAAGCCCTGAGTATCATCTCCAGCATCACATAAACTGGACACAATGACATATTCCGTGCACTTATGACACAGAAACAAGAGGATCAGAAAATTTCAGTCAGTGTCATCCTCAGGGTGGCATATAGTTAGTTGGAGGCCAGCCTGGGCTACATACGAGCCCATAAATAAAACAACCATTATTAGGGGCTGCGGATCTAGCCTGCCTAGCATGCACAATATCCTAGGTTCCATCCCCAGCACTACATGATACTGGGTACAATTATTAGAGGGGGAGGGAGGACATAAAATAAATCAATATATATAACCCTTGGTGAGTACTTTCCTCTTTAACCAGATCAGGTGTGGTTAGACTAGTGAATAGGGCACGGACCAGCAGTAGTTTTATGGAAACTTGGAAAACTCGTTCACTCTGAAGGGAGCTGTTCCTGCTGTCCCTTACAGACAGTAGCTGCAGCCTTTACTGAGTGGGGCTTCTGGTTGGCTTCAGGCCCAGGAAGGGGCCGTCCACCTCTCTCCAGGGGTAGTGGCCTGTTTGGATCCAAAAAAGTGAGGTTGCTCCTATGGGATCTTTCTTTCCTAGGCTACCTCGGACCTGAGCAGTTGCCGGACTGCCTAAAAGGTTGTGATGTGGTGGTGATTCCCGCCGGAGTCCCCAGGAAACCAGGCATGTGTTTGAAATTCTTCCAGGCTTCTCCCTCCTGTGGGACCAGCACCTGCCCCCCTCCCCATGCTCTTGTTGCCTGGGGGTAAAGGTTACGTCCACTTGGCAAATGGTGCCTGCAGGTGTCTGCAGTGCTTGCATTGCTGGTGTTGCTTGCAAAACTCCCACTTAGCAGCAGTAAAAGCAGGTCATTGAGCCTGGTGTGCCACTCCTTTGATTCCTTAGCATTCCTACCAATCCCTGATAACCCTGTTTAGCCACCACACACCCAGACCTCTGTTCTGTTACTTGGCACAGCAGTGTTTGCCCTGTAATATAGATTTACTTGAAACGAGTTACATCGTATTTTTGTTGAATTTCCTATAATGAACACCCCACTCTGGTAACCATCTGGAAATCTGATCATGTCCTTTTCAAATGTCTTGTGTTCTGTCATTTAGGCATGACACGGGATGACCTGTTCAATACCAATGCCACCATTGTGGCAACCCTGGCAGCTGCCTGTGCCCAGCATTGCCCCGAGGCCATGGTCTGCATCATCGCCAATCCAGTGAGTATGGGCGGGCAGGCAGGCAGTGCTGCATGCAGCTTCCATTTAGCAGTAAGAGCACATCTCTGTGGGACAGTGCAGATTGCTGTATGCAGGAGATGGACACATGGACATGTTTGGGTACCCTAAGTCTGAGGCCCTGAAATTTATTTCCTAAAACTGCCTTTTCTGCACCAAACTAAATAAGAAAGGTTGACCCTAGTTCTTCCAATTAACACTACCTTTGGCAGGGTCACCTCCATTTTTACTTTTCCCAACTGGGAAATTAATTAATTATTTATTTTGGTTTTTCAAGGTAGGATTTCACTCTGTCCAGGCTGACCTGGAATTCACTATGTAGTCTCAGGGTGGCCTCAAACTCATGGCAGTGCTTCTACTTCTGCCACCCAGGTGCTGGGATTAAAGGCATGTGCCACCACACCCGGCTTAAAATTCTCTATTTCTTTTCTCCTTATTTATTGGAGATGGAAGAGGGCAGGGTCTCACTATATAACCCAGACTGGCCTGGCACTCAGTCTTCCAGTGTCTTCCTCACAGGCATGGGATTATAGGCATGTTCCAGCTGAAATTGCCCACTGGCAAGGCTACTTTTAGACATGATTATGGCAGCCTCTGTTCTGTTCATATTCTACTTGGTTTGTCATTCTGATTCACAGTTGTCCCCGTCTACCTGGACTTACACCTATAATCTCTGATACAGCCCTGCTCAAGATCCCAAATGCCATGCTGAACAGAGGTCAGCTGTGGTCCTGGCAGGGCCTAGAGTTGTATTTAACAGCCGTCTGTGTCCCTCCCTTCTGATTGTGTCTGGGTTCTGGTGTCTTGTTATGTATAGTGCAGTGACAGCATTGCACAAACCTGGACTATGTACTCCTGGCCTCCAGGAAGGCCCCACATTTGCCCTCCTTACTGGCATGGGTGGCTAAAATAGTTTGCAGGGCTGCATGTGGTGGTATTCCCAGCACTTGGGAGTAGAGGCAGAAGAAGAATTAATTTAAGGCCATCCTAGAATACTTGAAATCCTATCTCAGAAAAAAATGAGTGGCAGGTTTTTTGGTTGGGGAGCTAGCCGTTACATAATGCAACCTTCCTGTTTCAGTCTATTTTGTATTTTTGTGTCCTGGGTAACATGTCAACGCTTGCCCTGATGTATTAAGCCCTTCAGCCTTTACAACATCTCATGGGGTAGTTGACATGTCCCCGTCTTACAGAAGGAGACCAGGTTCTAGGGAGTTGGGGGGCTTGCCCAGCATCATAACACAAGACAGCTGGGAGTTGAGCTTAGTTCACATAGGCCTGCAGAAGATGTCCTGTGGAGCCAGCTTCATGTCTGAAGATGGCCGAAAGGTCACCTGGGGACCAGCATCTGTGCAGTAAAGGATATCCTTGGGGTTTGCATGGGGTAGCCACTCTGCCTTGCAGATGGCCTACCTATAAATAGTCTTGCAGACACCTTGCCTGTAAACAGCAGGGCCATCGGGTTTGGCCCCTGCAGCCTTGGTGCCGCTGTCATGGAACACCGCCGTCCCCTGTTGCTGGGCTGAGCTCTCAGCCTATGTCTGTCTTGTGGGTTTCCTAGGTGAACTCCACCGTCCCAATCACAGCAGAAGTTTTCAAGAAGCATGGTGCGTACAACCCCAACAAGATCTTTGGTGTCACAACCCTGGACATCGTCAGAGCAAACACATTTGTGGCAGAGCTGAAGGTAAGGGTCGTGTGGGTGTCTCTTGTTACCTGTCATCTGAACTTCTGCCTGGCTCTTCTTGGTCTGCTGTCCCTGGTGTCTACCACCGACTCTCCAGGCCCTGCTCTTGTCCTCCATCGTGCCAACCACAAGTAGCTCTTGTGTTCAGAAAATGCATTGTTAGGGCTGGAGAGATGGCTTAGCTGTTAAGGCACCTGCCTGCGAAGCCTAAGAACACTGGTTCAAATCTCCAGGTCCCCATTGAGCCAGATGCAAAAGTGATACAAATGTGCAATGTTGTACATGCACACAAGGGGGTGCACGTGTCTGAAGTTCGTTCACAGAGCCTGAAAAGGCCCTGGCATGCCCATTTCTCTCTCTGCCTCTTCCTTTCTTGCTCTCTGTCTCTCAAAATAAATAAAAGAAAGGAAGGAAGAGTGTTGTTAAGGCAAAGCTGTCTAGAAACTTGAGGGATCTTGATCCTGTCAAGGAAGCTGGCAATCTACAAGCTTCAGCAAGGTGGTCGCCTGTTACCTCAGACCAGCTGACATGCTGGCACATCTCAAATTGTATGAACAGTAGCAGTCCTTAGACTCCCAGAGTCCGGTTCTGCCCTCTGCCCTCTGGGGGTCCCGAGCCCCATTTGCTGCCGTCTTTGCTTTCAGTGTGGCTCGCGCATCTCCTGCCCTTTTGCCTATTCTCCCCTGCTGGCTGTCCTTCCCATTGTCCTTCTGTCGGATCTGCCTCTGCCAGAAAGCCTCTGCAGGCCATGCAGTGGTGTCTCGGTGGGCATGTGACTCGCCATCACTGGTGGCCATGCAGTGCTGTCTCTGTCAGTTCTTGGCTCCTTCCTGTACAGGGGTGGCCCTCCCTGTTCTGTTCTAGGCATGGCTCATCTCCTGACTTTCCCATAGTCCTTGCATTTGGGGAAAGTGGGATGACCCTGGAAGCTGCTCACCTCCCTCCTGTCATGCTCACCAGGTTCTTTTTTGTCCACTTGTTTGTTTCAGTGCTGGGGACAGAACCCGGGTGGGGCCTTGTGCATGTCGGCATGCTCTCTTGTCCCTCAAGCCGTGCTACCTTGAACCTCACTGTTTTGCTCCCGTCCACTGCACTGTGTTCTTTCATCCCCATGAGTCTGAGCTGCCAGACTTCTTCCCCCTGGAGTAGAACACTGCTGCCCGCCAGTTCCACACAGACTGTCGGGCATGTGAGGCTCTGCAAGGGGGCAGCAGCCGCAGCTTGTGGTAATGCAGTAGCTGGTGATGACCTCCCTGCACCCGCTCATACCACCTCTGTCACACAGTGGGCCCTGAGTGCTCAGCGTGGCTGGGGCCAGACACCACTTCTTTGTGCCTGAGAGCTGTGGGTTTCCAGATCAATGCTTTTGGCTGTGACATGTGTCCTGTGAAGAGTACTTGTTAACCATTAACCAAGCTGCATACTTCATTGAGTAGAGTTTGGATCCAGCCCGAGTCAACGTTCCTGTCATCGGTGGCCATGCTGGGAAGACGATCATCCCGCTAATCTCCCAGGTACGTGTGTGTGTACATACGAGCAAGTCACAGGAATCAGTGAGATCTTGAGCTTCTTCACTGGGCTGTTCTGGTGCACTTGGAACTTTGAAGGGATTGTGGCTGGATGCAGCTGTGTGGGCTTCCTGACTGTGGCCTGTGTGACTGAGTGGAGGCAGAGAAGTCCAGCCACGCACACCGGGAAAAGTGCTGCTGGAGTCTTCATGAGTTCCCACTAGATGACAAGTTAGATGAGTAAAAGCCTGGGTGTGGCGGTACACACCTGTAATCCCAGATCTCAGGAGATAGAGACCGAAGGATCGGGAATTCAGTCATCTTCAGCTACATGAAACCTTGTCTCAAAGAGTAGGGGACCCACCAAGTCTCCTAACAAAATAGATTTGCCTTGATCTACAAAGGAAAGATTGGCCTGAGGAGATTCAGTGGATCAAGTGTATACCATGCAAGCGTGAGGACCTGAATTTGGCTCCCCAGCACCCATGTTTAAAAGAACAGGGCTGGCCGGGTGTTGTAGCACGCACCTTTCATCCCAGCACTTGGGAGGCAGAGATAGGATCACCATGAGTTTGAGGCCACCCTGAGAATACAGCCTACATAGTGAATTCCAGGTCATCCTGAGCTAGAGCAAGATCCTACCTTTAAAAAAAAAAAAAAAAAAAAAAAAAAAAGGCTGAAGAGATGCTCTAATGTGTGAGCACTTCCCACACTTGCATGGGGGTCTGAGACAGGCTGAGTTCAAATCCCTAGCACCTCTGTTAACAGGTGAAAGTAGCCACATGCATCTATAACCCCAGTCCTTGGGGAGCAGAGACCAGAGAATCATTGGGGCTTGTGAAAATGGCGCACCCCGAGATCAGTAGGGAGCTCCGTTTCAAGAAAACTAGCAGATGGGTAATAGAGGAAGATACCCGGCGTTCTCCTCTGGTCTCTGCCCACACCTAGGACATGCACAGCTGCACGTGTGTGTTCATGAACCACATACATACATCCAGAACACACACACCACACATATGCACCCCCCCCCAAAAAAAAAAAAAAGCCCAGGGCTGGGGCTTGCTGGCTAGGTAGTCTAGCCAGAGTGGTGAGTCCTGGTTTCAGTGAGAGATCCTGTCAAAAAAGAAAAGAAAATGAAAAAGTTGGAGAGTGAGTGAAGACATCTGATATCAACCTCTGGACTCCACACACTTGAACATGTGCACCCACACACATAAGGACATGTGGGGCTAGGGAGATTGCTCAGTGGTTAAGGTACTTGCTTGCAAAGCCTGCTGGCCCAGGTTCAGTTCCCCAGCACCCATATAATCCCAGGCGCAAAAACAGTACGAACTTCTAGCATTGGTTTGCAGCTGAAAGAAGCTGGTGTATATGGGGACACACGCATGCACACACAGTCTTTGAGATCTTGGTCCATTCAGTGGAAGAGCACATGAGCTCCATTCCTAGCACCACAGGCCTTGATTCCTAGTGCAGTGGTGACAGGAAGGAGCCTGCACTGAGGTGAGCAGGACCTAAGGGCTTTGCACTTTCTTGGTCTATAGTGTACCCCCAAGGTGGACTTTCCTCAAGACCAACTGGCTGCGCTCACTGGGCGGATCCAGGAGGCTGGCACAGAAGTGGTGAAGGCCAAGGCTGGAGCAGGTGGAGTTTTGGGCAACCCTGGGGATGGGGGTACAAACATTGGGACTTGGGAGGTCAGGATGTCAGATAAAGACTGCTTGTCCCTGGGCAGGGTGTAGGTGTCTTCCCCTAGTGCATCTCCCATTGTCTAGAGAAGGCTCTGGAAGCAGCTGAGCTTGCTGTGTGGAAAGGGAATGTTCAAAGTGGTCAGTGGATTCCGTACCATTGTGGAGAAAGTGAGATGCAAGGGACGATGCAGACTCTACAGTGAGCCGCCACAGCTCAGCCCTCCTCCTCCCCAGTGCCTAGGGTGCAGTGCAGCTGAGCTAACCACCTTGTTCCCACTAGGCTCTGCCACCCTGTCCATGGCATATGCTGGTGCCCGCTTCGTCTTCTCCCTCGTGGATGCCATGAATGGGAAGGAAGGAGTTGTTGAGTGTTCCTTCGTTCAGTCCAAAGAGACAGAGTGCACCTACTTCTCAACGCCCTTGCTTCTAGGGGTGCGTACCCTGCGAGAGAGGGGCTGCAGTGGTGTGCTTTGGGGAGGCTTTGCTCTCGGGCCTGGCTTGGAATGGTAGCGCAGGTATTGTTCAGGAAATTCTGACAGCTCACACTGATGCACCTGCCCAGGTCAGAGCAGCTTGGAAAGGCATCTGGGTAGGCATGCTGCTCCACAGTAGAGCACTTGCATGGAATCCCCCAGTGAGGGCCTTTGAGCATTTGACTTAATATTAAAATGTTTCTTAAAGCACATATCTAATCCCAGCACTCAGAGGCTGAGGCAGGAAGATTGTGGTTGAGGCAATTTAGACCTTATTTCAAAAACAGCAAAACAAATGTTTGTTAGTCTGGCCGACATGGGAAGAGACTAGAACCCAAAGTTAGGGGAAATCATGCCAAGCACTGAGCATGCTATGGCGAGATGCTCTTGCACATAAGCTCACAGAAGGGTGTAGAAAGGGCAAAATCAGGAGTATGATTTTTTTTTTTTTTTTTTTTTGGTTTTGCGAGGTAGGGTCTCACGCTGGCCCCGGCTGACCTGGAATTAACTATGTAGTCTCAGGGTGGCCTCGAACTCTCAGTGATCCTCCTACCTCTGCCTCCCGAGTGCTGGGATTAAAGGCGTGCACCACCACGCCTGGCCAGGAGTATGATTATTATCCAAGGTACATGCCCAGTAAAGGACAGAGTCAGGTTCTCCCCAGGACAGTCTGCTAGAGCGTGAGCATGCAGCCATCCAGGGTTAACAGGCATCGGTGGCTGTCCAGAGCTTCAGATGTGGATGTACAGGCAGAGCCGGTAAGGGAATGGGTGGGCTGTTCTTAACATGCTTGTTCATGGAATCTGTTTCCATTTAAACCTTACTTTCACTGGGTGTGGTAGCATACGCCTTTAATCAGGAGACAGAGGTAGGATCGATGTGAGTTCAAGACTAGCCTGGGACTAAAGTGAGACCCTACCTCAAATCAACAACAAAAAAAACGTTTTAAGCTAGGTGTGGTGGCACACGCCTTTAATCCCAGCACTCGGGAGGCAAAGGTAGGAGGATCGCCATGAGTTTTGAGGCCACCCTGAGATTACATAGTGAATTCCAGGTCAGCCTGGGCTAGAGTGAGACCCTACCTTGAAAAACCGAAAAAATGAAAAAAAGCAAACAAAAAGCCCTTTTTATTTTCTTTGAGATATAATCTCCCTGTGTAGCCTGGGCTGGCCTAGACCTTGGGATCCCCCCTGTGATAGGATTATTCTTGACTTGGTGTCACATGTTGCTATGCCGCCTCTCTCCTCCAGAAAAAGGGCCTGGAGAAGAACCTGGGCATCGGCAAGATCACCCCCTTCGAGGAGAAGATGATCGCTGAGGCCATCCCCGAGCTCAAAGCCTCCATCAAGAAGGGCGAGGACTTTGTCAAGAACATGAAATGAGGCGCGGGCTCCTTATTCAAGCATCATGTCACTAATGTCATTTCAGAGACTTTGATGCTTTAATTTGCTTCAACGATGGATATTATATCTGCGTTATCCCCTCCAAATTATGGCTAAAAACAGGCTGGTTTTGTTTTTTTCAGTGTTCCTTCAATAACTCTTTCTTCCACCTCAGCGTTGTCACCACTCTTCACGGTGAACCCAGAACTAGATGTTATTTAAATGTTAGACATCAGTGCACATCTGTAACCCTGGCTACGAGGATCTCAAGGTCAAGGCCAGCCTGGGCTACAGAGTGAGACCTTGACTCAAAAGATGAGAAAGGTGTGGGTGGTTAGGAGATGGTTTAGTCCATGAAGCACTTGCCACACAGATGTGAGGACTGGGCACCCGTGTAAATGCTGAATGGCTATGGTTGCCCGTTTGTAATGCCAGTGCTTAGAGTACAGAGACAGGATCCCTGCCTGGGGCGAGCTGGCTGGCTACACTAGATGACTGGATGAGCTTGGAGTTAATGAGAGACATTGTTTCAACCAATTCAGTGGAGCAGACAAGGAAGACACCCGACTTCAACCTCTGGCCTCCAGCACTCGGGAGGCAGAAGCTGGAGGATCACAGTGAGTTCAAGGGCCACCCTGAGACTACATAGTGAATTCCAGGTCAGCCTGGGCTAGAGCGAGACCCTAGCTTGAAAACAAAATAATAAAAATGTGAGACTAAATTCAATCCCTAGTACTGCCTCTCCCCATCTGAAAAAGGACCATATTCTTCCATTATTAATCCTCCCATATTAAATATGTGGGGGTAGTTCTAAAGGTGACTGGTTTGTGTTTTTTTTTTTTATTGCCTCAGATTAACCCAGGCTGGCCTCAAACTCAACATCCCCTGCCTCAGCCTCTTAAATGCTAGGATTATAGGCATGTACCACTACATCTGGCCTGAAGCTCTCCACTGTAAAAGCCTGTTTCCTGTCAAGACAAGGTCTGTGAGATTGACCAAGAAAAATACAAATAACAAACCAAACCAGAATTACCATTGGAGGCTTCAGCAGGGGAAGAATTTTGCTAGTCTGCCGGCTCAGTGTCGGTAGATAATGTTTGGTCACATTTCAGTCAGCAAGGAGAAGAGCATGGGTTTAAATAGGTGGTGGTGGTGGCTGGGGAGGCTGAGGTAGGAGGATATTCATGAGTTCAAGGCTACTCTGGGTTACAGAGTTCCAAGTCAGCCTGGGCTAAGATGAGACCCTGCTTTAAAGGAAAAAGAAAAAAAGGTCTGGAGAGATGGCTTAGTGGTTAAGCTCTTGCTGTGAAGCGTAAGGACCCAGGTTTGATTGCCCAGTATCCACGTAAGCCAGATGCACAAGGTGGTGTTTGCAATGGCAGAGGCCCTGGTGCACCCATTCTCTCTGCCTCTTTTTCATGCAGATAAAAATAAGTAAATCAAAACTAAACAAAAAAGAATGTGTGACTCAGCCTGGGACCCAGGACAAGGAAAACTGGTTTCGTCAGCTGAAGGGTGTGGCTGGTCTTCCGTCCTGGGGACTAAAGAAAAGTGATGGCAGAGGGGCTCAGCTGCTCATGACAAGACCACAAGCCAAGGGGCTGGGAAGTTGAGATCCCCCAACACCCACATAAATGCCAGGTGTGTGCACCTGTAATCCCAGTGTTTGCGAGGGGGGAGGGGCAGATTCCTGGCGCAAGCTGGTCAGCTAGACTAATAAAAGCCATGAAGTCAGGTAAGAGCAATCAAGGAAAATAACATCACCTTCTGCACACAGTTGCTCCCACACACATGAACACATACATACCACACATAATCTTTTAAAACTTTATTAGAATAAGTTACTAGTGAGAATGGGCATGGCAGGGCTTTATTGTTTTCAATTTTTTTTGAGAAGGGAAGAGGCAGAGAGTGGGTGCACCAGGGCCTTTTCAGCTGCTGCGAACAAACTCCAGACACGTGCGCCCCTTGTGTGCTTGTGTCACTTTTGCGTCTGGCTACACGTGGGACCTGGAGACTTGAACAATCGTTCTTAGGCTTCACAGGCAGATGCTGCAACTGTTAAGCCATCTCTCCAGCCTCACAATTTTTTTAAGGGGAGGATGGGCAGATGGCTCCACCGTTAAAAGCACTTGCTGCATAAGCCTGACCAGAGTTTGGGTTTCCCATGTGTCTGTAATCCCAACATCATTACAGCAGTAGGGAGAATGCCAGAGCTCACAGGCAACTGCACACAAATAAGGTGGAAGAAAGGGAAGTTTGTCTTCTCATGCAGGAGCCTGGCACTGGGGTCTAGACTGCATTCTAGAATAACTAGCCCCAAATGTAATCCCGCACACCGTACTGGAAGTGGGGACGCTGGAGACAGAGACCCCGGGCCACACAGGATGTTCTGTGGCATGAGGGCTGCTGGCCAGCAGTGGGGTGATGGTATGTCCCAGCCCCGTTTCCACCCTCAGAAGTCCCTCAACTGCCTGTGGGCTGAGTTAACAGTCTTGCGCCTGCTTTCAAGTTCCAATTAGCTCCTCTCGGGCTCTCCCTGGCCAGCTCGTGTCCCCTGCAGTGAGGAATAAAAGGCAGGGGTCAAGCTCAGTGTAAATGACAGGTGTTGGAGGAAGCCAAGAGCCAATCTTCAGAGAGCAAAAGACTAGTTTGGAGGCAGTGGGAGACCATGATGAAAACCAATTAGATGGCAAAAAACTGATGGATAAAAAACTGCCACCGTCGCTCAGCCCCAGCCGTGCTGGGTGGTTATAAGGAAAGTGGAGTGTCAAGTCCTCTATGCAAAGCACAGGCAGTTTAACCCAGAATGACTGACCTCAGGAGGGCTTTGTCCCTGGCTGGACAAACCTTGCCTGCAGCTCTCTCCGTGGCCTGGAGAGGGAGCTAGAGTCCAACGCTGTGTGCAGTTCCCAGACAGGGCTAGGTCACCCTGCAGAACGAGATTAGCATTCCAGGGCCAAATCCGGCTTCCTATGCTGTCTGGTCTGGGCTCACCCGAGCAGGTGGGGACAGCTGCCTCCAGAGAGGTGGCAGTGAAGAACAAAGCCATGCTCACAGCTTGGAAAGCAAAGCCTGCAATCTCCATAGCAGTGCAGGTTGTGGACTCAGAACAAGCAAGACTGATTAACCTTGGTTTCTTCCTGTCTCATGCTTTGAACACTGGACAAGGACAGACATGACACACAACAGGGAAGAGGAATTAACATACAAAGCCAGGGTAGGAAGACGCTCCTGGGTGGCCGGGAGGGAGAATGAGTCCTGCCCTGCTCTGCAGCCTCCAGGGGCCTTTCCAGAAGTTTCATGTGCTGAGCCTCTTGTCTGGTCTTTGGCTGCCTAGGACAGATCCTGCCAGGGGCTGGGCTTGGGGTCTCCTGGTGCTGGACAGTGACCAGTTCAATTGAACTGCTTTTGCATGCTGCCATACTCTTCCCTCCCCCCGGCCTGTGTCTTGTGTTCTGGCTCCTGGGACTCCACTGCTTAGGACAAACTCCCTGACAGCATCCAGAACCAGCCAGTCAGAATTCTCTGTCACACACATATACACACAAACATGTATCTCATACAATGTGTGTATGTATATATATGGTCTTTTTTTTCGTTCTAGGTAGGGTCTCACTCTAGCCCAGGCTGATCTGGAATTCACTATGTAGTTTCAGGGTGGCCTCAAACTCATAGAGATCTACCTACTTCTGCCTCTCCGGTGTTGGGATTAAAGACGTGTACCATCATGCCTGGCTTTATATAGTCTATTTTTTTTAATTAATTTCTTTATTTGCAAGCAGAGAGAGAGAGAAGAGAGGCAGACAGAGAGAGAATGGGCATGCCAGGGCCTCTAAACACTGCAAACAAACTCCAGATGCATGCGCCCCTCCTGCATCTGGCTTACATGGGTCCTGGAGAATCGAACCGGGATCCTTTTGGCTTCGCAGGCAAACACCTTAACAGCTAAGCCATCTCTCCAGCCCTATAGTCTATTTTTTTAAAAATATTTTTTATGTAAAAGCAAAGAGCGTTTACTCTGCAGAATTAGCAGCATGCAGAGTCAACCAAAATGGCGACCCCCAGAGGAGCACACAGGCCCTTTTAAACACAGCTAGGGGGAATTCTGGGCTGGTTAGGGAATCTTTTAACATGATTAGCAAAGCAAGGAGCAGTTACATTTGTACATCTTTGATTAGTTGGGGCGAAAGGGACATGTCTCCAAGAACTGACTCAGCCCTCACAGCCCACCCCTCCGGGAAATTGGAACTTAGGCCTAGTTAGGGCAGCACCTTACTGAAGCCTGTCATGGCGTCAGTTTGGTCCCTTCATTCCCCCCTTGAGTATGATCCCATCTTGAATCCTTGAGATGAATGCAAAGGTTGGTACTGTTGTCTCAGAACCATTATTGTACTGTGGCTGAGCGATCCTTAACAAATTTGACCAAGGCATTGATAATACAGGACCCACAAGTGAGGGCAGGCAACAAAAGGATAAGGGGGCCTGTCAGGGCAGAAATTAAAGTTGTTAGCCAGAGGACCAGTTAAACATAGATTCATACCAGCTTTGGGATTGTTCCCTTTCCAATTTTCTTTCATGGAGCCTTTTTCTAAGTATAGCCATAGATTCTTTTACAACACCAGGATGATTAACACAGAAACAACATTCTTCCTTTAAAGTAACACAGAGACCACCTTGTCGTAGGAATAGTAGGTCTAAACCTCGTCTGCTTTGTAGAACTACTTCAGCTGGGGAAGAGAGGGAGTCTTGTGGATGTACAATAGATTTTTCTAATTGTTCTAGGTCTGCATCTGTGGCTAGCCTTAGGGCCCTTGTTTTATAAAAAGGAAGTCTAAGATTTGGATAGAAAGAAGCATTTCATTAGTAAAGTCACTTATCTGTTTACGATCCATCGGGGCAGGGTGGGGGTATCCGTACATATACATAAGAGGTATACTTGGTTCTTAACAGGGTGAAAGGAAGGAGTTCCATCTGTCCTTCGCCGGTTTTAGGATTAATTTGAAGTCTCCTTTAAGGTCCGATTCATTCTATCTGTCCTGAACTTTGGGGAATATAGGCACAATGTAATTTTCAATTAATCCCCAGTGTCTTGGTCAATTTCCTAGTGATTTCTGACATAAAGGCAGGCCCATTATCTAATCCTATCTTGAGGGGCAACCCATAGCAGGGAATTATCTCTAACAATTCCTTAATTATTATATGGGCTGTCTCAGACTTGGTAGGGAAAGCTAATTTATCTTGAAAAGGTATCAACATAAACAAGTAAATATATCTATATTGACCTGGCTTTACATCTGAGAAATCAACTTCCCAGTATCTTCCTGGATCTGTCCCTCTTTCTCTTGACCCCCATTGGTGGCACCTTATCAGTGGAGGCATTTGTCTGTTGGCAGGCCTGGCAGCAGTGGTGGTATCCTTGATGACTGAGTCCGTACCTGGGAAGAAAAACTCTTTCATCATTAGCTCCGCTAGCTTGTTGCTGCCAAAGTGAGTTTCTTCATATAGTTGTTTAGCCCTAGGGCTTGGGGCAGCAACAGTCGTCCATTCTTCAGTTGGTACCATCCTTGTGGGGTCTGTTCTTTTCTTAGATGAGAGGTGAGCTATAGGTCCTGTTCCATTATGCTGGTCTTTCAGGAAGAGTGAGTGCCGGGAGGGTGACCAGACAATCTGACGGATGCTGAGAGGCAGCACTCTTTACTGCTAGGTTTGTCATCTGTTCCCTCTTGCTTCTGTGCTTTCCCCTTTCTGATGACCCAGGACAATGAATTACTTTAGCAGGCTCCCAAATGACAGCCAATAAGTCCAAAATTTTGTTTTATTTGTAATGTCTTTAACTTGAGCCATTAATAGCCTTTGTCCTTGGAACATGGCCCCATGGACATGAGCCGTGGCAAAGGCATAATGGCTGTCTGTGTAGATATTCACTGTCTTGTCTTTTCCCAACATCAGAGCCTTGATCAGTGCTATCAGTTCAGCTTTCTGAACTGATGCACCCCAAGGCAGGGCCTCAGACCACACAGGGTTTCTTCCAAAGTCACCATAACCGCCCCTGCATACCTGATTCCATCCACTACAAAGCTGCTCCCATCAGAATACATCAACAGATCAGGGTCCAGCCAAGCCACATCTGTCAGGTCCGTGTGGAGCCCATGGAAGGTGGCAGTGATCTCTATGCAGTCATGGAGAGGACATGATGCCTTACCCGTCTCAGGTAGCAGGGAGGCTGGACTCAGAGAGTTTGGTGAAACTGTATCTTTGGTTGATCTAAGAGCAAGGCCTCCTTGGAGTTCGTATCTCAAGTAGGTTGCCTTACACACGCACAGCTGAGCCTTCCTGGCTGACACAGGACAGCCCAGATGTTGTAAGGTGTTCAGGAGATGCTCTATGAGACATTCTTCCTCTGTCTCTGCGGCTAGGAGAAGGTCATCCATGGACTTCAGGAGTGGTGCCTCAGGCGTCTCATTGTGAAAAACCTGCAAATCCTTATGGAGAGTCTCATCAAAGAGAGTAGGGGAATTTTTTTTTAAATTTTATTTTATTTTATTATTTATTTATTTATTTGAGAGAGAAAGATACAGAAATAGGCAGGTAGAAAGAGAGAGAGAGAGAGAATGGGTGCGCCAGGGCCTCCAGCCACTGCAAACGAACTCCAGATGCATGCACCCCCTTGTGCATCTGGCTTACGTGGGTCCTGGAGAATTTAGCCTCGAACCGGGGTCCTTAGGCTTCATAGGCAAGCGTTTAACCGCTAAGCCATCTCTCCAGCCCGAGTAGGGGAATTTTTAAATCCCTGTGGAAGTCTAGTCCAGGTCAATTGCCCACTGGTGCCTCGTTCCATATCTGTCCATTCAAAGGCAAAAATGGGCTGACTTCCCTTCGCCAATGGGATGTTAAAGAAAGCGTCTTTTAGGTACAGCACAGTATATGTCTTTCAGGTGGAATCATTCTGAGCAAACTATAAGGCCTGTCTCATGGGGCCTTGTACCTTCTGGAAGGTAACCACCATTACCTTATGTGGTAGTTTGAATATATGTCCCCCAATATATTCAGTGTTTTATTATTTTATAGTTTGCATCTGCAATCACCTTGCTAGAGGCAAGGTCACTGGGGGCCCGGTCTTAAGGTGTGGTGATGGGTTTGAGATTCCATTGTAAAGATATGCAAATGTGTCTAGCAGGAGTTCCTGAAGTCTGCTGTGTGACCTTTTGGCTGTAGTTAGTTTTGCTCTGTGTGCTGTGGTGGCTGGTTGGCTTTTGCTCTCTCTGCTTGGCCCTGTGAAGGCCAGTTGCTTCTCCTGCCATTATGGAACTTCCCCTGGATCTGTAAGCGTCAATAAATAATATCCCTTCCTCCATAACTGTGCCTGGTCTGGAAGTTCATCTCAACGAACCTGAAGTTGTCTGCAAC
This sequence comes from Orientallactaga sibirica, assembly GCA_036365145.1. NCBI lineage: Eukaryota > Metazoa > Chordata > Mammalia > Rodentia > Dipodidae > Orientallactaga > Orientallactaga sibirica. The sequence continues at coordinate 2,429,449 of JAEOAD010000889.1, forward strand.
AGTAAAGTGGTACCAGGAGTGGGGGGTGAGATGAACCTGACCGTGTGGATATTCATCTTTTGGAACCTTTGTTTTGGAGGAATGGGCATGGACTTGGTGCTTGCAACTGAAGATGCCTTCTGGAGTGGTAAGCCAAGTTTTATGGACTATTCTGATGAGAGTTTGAGAATGCTAAGTACAGATAGTACTGAACTTCGAGGCTTGGCTTATGAGGTTTCTAAGGGGAAGGAAAGACTGCAGAGGACTTTGTTGGAACTGGGCTACTGGCATAAGGGATGGCTACGTTCTGCTACCCAGGCCCAGAAAGTTTGATCAAACTTAAATTTGTAATGGACTGATGTGCTTGGCTAAAGATACTGGACTGAGAGATTTAAGATTTTAAGTTGGAAGACTTGAAGCAAGTTAAAAGTAGAAGCATTGAGGCTGGTTTAACTGCTATTGTCAACGCATTAGCAATCTTAAGGAAGGTGGAAGGAAGGTGGCCTGACTTGATTTACATTAAAACAATGGAGAGGATGCCTGAGGAAAGACTGTTAGAAATGCAAATTCTTGGAAAGAGTTGACTGGAGAAGGAACCTGCTTTTCAAGGCTATGGTTTATTTTGTCCCTGGATTAAGAATATGGCTGTGTCCTGCACACCTGGTATTAGTTTTGGAAGCATGAAAAATGCATGGAGTGGTCATGTGTTGCACACGGTTCCAGGAGCTGCTGCTGAGTTGCAGCATGAAGGCAGGGCATGAAGTTCCTGAGGAATAGGCTGCAAGAGCCTTTTGGAAGATGGACTGTGGTTTGCATGGAGACCTGAAGATGTTTTGGATATACCAGGACTGTGCAAAAGGGCTACCATGGAGTGCAGTGTTGGCATGGGATGAAAGTTTTGCCCAGCTGGAGGGGCGGAATTGGTAAACATGGAGACTGTTAGTCTCTGGTTATATTGAACTTGAACTGCAGAAGTTTGATGATGGCTGATGATAGTTGAGTTTGCATTATTCTAGTCTCTCTTTGCTTTTTACCAGTTAAAAATGTTTACTCTGTGCCTTTACATGTTGAAAGTATTTAACTTGTTTGATTTTACAGGACTCACTATCTTAAGTTGATCAAGACTGTGAGAACCTTTGAAATTGGACTGAGTACAATTTACAATGTGTGATAGTTATAAATCTATTGGGGGCCAGGAGCTAAATATATTGGGGGCCAGGGGCGGAATGTGGTAGTTTGAATATATGTCCCCCAATATATTCAGTGTTTTATTATTTTATAGTTTGCATCTGCAATCACCTTGCTAGAGGCAAGGTCACTGGGGGCCCGGTCTTAAGGTGTGGTGATGGGTTTGAGATTCCATTGTAAAGATATGCAAATGTGTCTAGCAGGAGTTCCTGAAGTCTGCTGTGTGACCTTTTGGCTGTAGTTAGTTTTGCTCTGTGTGCTGTGGTGGCTGGTTGGCTTTTGCTCTCTCTGCTTGGCCCTGTGAAGGCCAGTTGCTTCTCCTGCCATTATGGAACTTCCCCTGGATCTGTAAGCGTCAATAAATAATATCCCTTCCTCCATAACTGTGCCTGGTCTGGAAGTTCATCTCAACGAACCTGAAGTTGTCTGCAACACCTTAGTCATTTTCTTAGCCTGTCTATCTTTAGAGTATCTTTATTATTATATACCCTGGCAGTAATCTCTATTAACTCTGAAAGAAGTTTCCTCTTAAAGCCTTTTATTTTCTGAATCTCCTTTCTAATATCTGGTGTGGACTGAGTTACAAGAGCAGCATTAATAGTTCTCCTATTCTCGGGGGCGTCAGGATCTATGGAGGGGAAGGGGTATGTCCTACATGCTTCCTGCAGCCTTTCTAGGAAAGCAGTGGGAACTCTGTGGGCCCTTGGTCCCTTCACCCACCTTAGACAAATTTGTAGGGCACCGAGCAAGCGGCTGCCTGGAGACCACCCATCAGAGTCCGGTGAAAGAGGTTAAGGAATGCCCTACCTTCAGGGGTGTTGGGATCCCAGTCTGGTTGTGTGGAAAGGAAAACCTTGTCAATAACATTAGGCTTCTCCATGAGGCAGTCGTCGGCTCCCAATACTAGTTTCTTGGCTTCCCTTCAGATTTTTTCATGTTTTCTGTGGTGAAGAGGATCTGCAAGAGTTGCTGACAGTCCTCCCATGTGGGCTGATGGGTGTAGAAGACTGTCTCAAAACGGGATATCAGAGAACCTGTTTTAAATCAGATTTAGGTTTAGCAATAAGAATGGAGAAGTTGGAGAATCAAACCTAGATTTTTAGGCTTCCCAGATAAGCACCTTAACTGTTAAGCCATCATTTATTTGGTGCCCTTTTAAAAAAATTTATTTGTTTGTAAGCAGTGATATAGAGAGGGACAGACAGAGAAAGAATGGGCACGCCAGGGCCTCCAGCCACTGCAAATGAACTCCAGATGCATGTACCCCTTGAGCATCTGGCTAACATAGGTCCTGGGGAATCGAACCGGGGTCCTTTGGCTTTGCAGGCAAGTGCCTTAACTAACTGTTAAGCCATTTCTCCAGCCCCTGATGCCCTTCTTTTTATATCTTCTGTTTATATCCCAATATACATTTTAGGTAAGTCTGATGTTTGCCTTATATAAGGAGTTTGTAACTTGATTAAGTACCTTGACTCAGTTTACCTATTTAACCTTTTGTCTACTGAGAACAGGTGTTCAAACAGAACTATAAAGAGAAACAAAGTTATATACCATTTTTTATTCCCTTGCCCTTGTCGGAGACAATTGGCCATTTTGTCTGGACAGGGTCAGGGGACAAATGGCTTAAATTTGCATGGGGTCTGAGATAAAGGGGGCGTCATCCCTTTTTCAGAGTCTAGCTTGCCCTGACTTTAACTAGCATATAACAGTAAGCAAGAGCAAAAGGAAATGACAGAGCAGAGAGCTAAGCATTCTGCATTCCTTGTCTTACTTTGAAGTTGTTTGTTTTTACCTAGTTAATTTATTTTATCCATTTGTAATACATAAGGTGATAGGGTCTTATCTATGTCTAACCTGGTTAGACCTCCAAAGAATATGAATTACATCTGTGTTTATGGCTTTGTGACCCACCTAGCATAGGGCATCACCTGTGTCTAATGTAAGCAAAATTTACATTAAGTCTATGTCCCTATATAAAACCTTTAGAGTATCCTTAAAAGTCTGTAAACAGTTAAAAAATCTTTAACTTCAGGCATGGTGTTTAGGTTTAGCCTGTTCCTCTTAAAAGTAAATTAATTTTAGGCAAAATCTGTTCATTTTAGATCTCTTATATCCTTTTTATATATGCACATCTTTATCCACATCCTTTAACATTCTGGTCTAAGTTCCATTCAAAAAAAGCATAGCATTTAATCATTTCATCTCAACCCATAATTAACCATCTTTTTTTGAGGGGGGGAGAGACACAGAGAGAGAGAGAGAGGGAGAGAAAGACAGATAGAGAATGGACACACCAGCAGTCTCTCAGCTGCTGCAAACAAAATCCAGATGTGTGCTCCCCCTTGTGGTCAAGTGCGGCATCACGCCCTTGGGTCACTGCATCTGGCTAAACGTGGGACCTGGAGATTGGAACCAGCGTTCTTAGGCTTAGGAGGCAGGCGCCTTAACCGCTAAGCCATCTCTGCAGCCCTTAATCATCTTTTTGATAAGACTAAAAACCACACCAAATTGATTAATCTTATTATCCATTGACAAAGGGCAAGTAGTTTGGCTTCAAAAAGTAAAACATTTTACTATTGGAAATTTGCAGAGAAAAAGCCTTAGTATTTAGGTCACAACCAGACTTGCTTTAATATATATATTTAAGATAGCTCCTATTAATAAACTCCATGAAATACATTTTCTATGAAAACATGACAATCGTTTTGGGGACAATCTTTATAAACATCTCTAACACACTCGGAAATGCCCAAGAAGGGGGGATTTCCACAAAATATTGCCAAATAGTAATGTATGGGACCTGGTCAGGATGCCCAGGAATCCCACACACAATACCCTTCACTTGATAAATGGTGAGAAGGTGGAAGGTGCCTCTCTCTGGCCATCTCACACTGAAAGTCAGTCATTCATTCCTACAAAAGATGGTTAATTTTCACGGCCGTACTGTTAAACCCAGGTTGCCTTCCAGGCATCTGAAATCCTTGAAGTGTGACTGGACTAGGTCCAGTGGGGTGGAGCTCGCCACCTGTCCCATGGTGTCTTACAAAAAAGTAAAAAGGGGCTGGAGAGATGGCTTAGTGGTTAAGGCGCCTGCCTGCTAAGCCTAAAAACACTGGTTCCAATCTCCATGTCCCACGTTTAGCCAGATGCAAAGTGACATAAGGGAGCAATGCTGCATTTGCCCACATGGGGGCGCACACATCTGGAGTTCATTCCCAGCAGCTGAGAGGTTGCTGGCACGCCAATTCTCTGTCTCCCTCTCTCTGTGTCTCTCTCTGTGTCTTTCATAAATAAATAAATAAATAAATAAATAAATAAATAAATAAATAAATAAAAGTAAAAAGGACGAACAAGACACAAACACACAGACACAGAAACAAATTCCCTGAAGAGTGAAAAAGAAACCAAAACAATGCAGATGGCGGCCTATCCCATAAAAGGGTTCCACCAGATGGGTGTGACCCATCAGTATTTACCAAAAGTAGAGTCAGCCTGGAGCTCTCTGGCTCCACCAGAAGGGGTTCCAGAGTGTCCTTGGAAACACCCAGCCCCGAGGTAATACATGGCTCATCAGTCTTAACTCTGTGGGCCTCCAGATTGTGTCCAGACACCAGATTTACCAGAGAAACAAGGAACAGAGTAAAACAAACACAACACAGAGGAGCACCCCAACTCACTGATTGGGGAAGAACCAATAGTTCCCCTAGAAAACGCTCCACTATTGAATCTCAGGGTCCCCAGCGATCATGGACAAGCCCCCAAATGTAAGGGTCTGACAATCGCTGAAGAAAGACCCCAGAGTTAAAGAGTATGTAAAAGCAAAGAGCATTTATTCTGCAGAATCAGCCAGCATGCAGGGGTCAACCACTCATACAAAATGGCGACCTTTTGTTTTGTTTGTTTGTTTTTTGAGGTAGGGTCTCCTCCTACCTCTACCTCCCAGGTGCTGGGATTAAAGGCATGCACTACCATGCCTGGCTCTTTAAAAATATTTTTTAAGCCGGGCGTGGTGGCGCACGCCTTTAATCACAGCACTCAGGAGGCAGAGGTAGGAGGATCACTGAGATTGCATAGTGAATTCCAGGTCAGCCTGAGCCAGAGTGAGACCCTACCTCAAAAAAAAATATTTTTAAAAATATTTTATTCATTTATTTGAGAGAAAGAGGCAAAGAGAGAATAGGTGTGCCAGGGCCTCCAGCCACTGCAAACAAACTCCAGATGCATGCGTCCCCTTGTGCATCTGGTTTATGTGGGTCCTGGAGAGTTGAACTGGGATCCTTTGGTTTTGCAGGCAAATGCCTTAACTGCTAAGCCATCTATTCAGCCCTTAAAAAATATTTTTATTAGCCAGATGTGGCAGCGCACACCTTTAATCCCAGCATTCAGGAGGCAGAGGTAGGACTGCTGTGAGTTTGAGGCTAACCTGAGACTACCAGCTTACCTTCAAAAAATTTTTTAAATATTTTTTTAATTTATTTGCACGCAGGTGGTGGGGATAGAAAAGGAGGAATATGGGTGCTCCCAGATCTCTTGCCACTGCAAACAAATTCCAGATGCATGCAACACTTTGTGCATCTGGCTTTACATGGGTACTGGGAAATCAAACCCAAGATTCAGGCTTTACAAGCAAGCGGCTTTAATCGCTGAGCAATCTTTCCAGTCCTATGTAATCTATTTTAATCACATCCACCCCCATTATCTTCTCTCATCCCCTCTTACTCCTACTGAACCCTTTCTTCTGCCCAAATTTTCTACTCTAGTGCCCTTTTTTGTGTGTCCACCTGTGGTAGTTTGAATGGATGTCCCCCAATAGATTCAGTTTTATTAAAGCTTCTTGGGAGCTGGAGAGATGGCTTAGCGGTTAAGGAGTTTGCCTGCAAAGCCAAAGGATCCCAGTTCCATTCTCCAGGACTCACATAAGCCAGATGCACAAGGGGGCACATGTGTCTGGATTTTGTTTGCAGTGACTGGAGGCCCTGGTTTGCCTATTCTCTCTCTCTCTCCCTCTTTCTCTCAAATAAATAAATAACATATTTAAAAAAAATTTTTTTTTAAAAAAGCTTCTTGGATTTTCAGCTACTTGGCTGGAAGAGGTGTCACTGTGGGCAGATCCTATGGTCCAGTCCTGAGGTGTGTTTGGGGTGGATCTGAAATTCCATCTAAAGGTATGCAAAATGCCGGAGTTGTGCTGGGGTTCCTGGAGTGCACTTGCATATGGTGTTGGTGGTGGTATTTCTCTCTGCGCACACCTGTGAAAGGGGACCAGCTTCATCTGCCATTATGGAACTTCCCCTGCATCTGTAAACTGCAAATAAAATCCCTTCCTCCCATAACTTGTGCCTGGTTTGAAAGTCCATCCCGGCAGTGTAGAGCTGTTTACTACACCACCCCACTGAGTTTGATTAGATCGCTTGCATGAGCATGGTAGAGGATTATTTACCAGAGCTTGGGTGACCTACCAGCGGCTACACCACTGAAGAAAAGCTCCGTCCCTCCACCACCAGCAACCACTAACCACCAAGAGCTCCTTAGGGAGGGCCAGGTCTCATGAACACCTCCTCCATCCATGATGGAATGTTTTTTGTTTTGTTTTGTTTTGTTTTGGTTTTGGTTTTCCAAGGTAGGGTCTCACTCTGGCCCAGGCTGACCTGGAATTAACTATGTAGTCTCAGGGTGGCCTCGAACTCATGACGATCCTCCTACCTCTGCCTCCCAAATGCTGGGATTAAAGGTGTGCGCCACCACACCCAGCATGATGAAATGTTGATAGGCCTACTGTTATGCAGGTGACCACAGCTGCTGTGAGCCCATGATTGTAATGGCCATATCAGATCCAGAAGACAGCAACACAGGGAGCAGAAGAGTGAGAGAGAGAGAGAGCTCTAGGAGATGGAAAATGTTAGAAAGCTTCCAGAACACCTTGATTTTTAGAGCTGTTACATAATTTTCTTTTCGGTACTGGGAATTGAACCCAGGGCTTCACACAGGCTGAGCTACATGCCCAGCCTTTTTTACTGTTGCCTAGGAGGCTGGTCTTTGAACTCTATAACCCAGACAGGCCTTAATCTTGAGATTCACATGACATTATCTTTTACCATGGCCACAGGAAACCAGGAACACCCCTCCTACATGTTTTAAGATTTCTTTTTTTTGAGGTAGGGTCTCACTCTAGCTCAGGCTGACCTAAAATTCACTATGTCGTCTCAGGGTGGCCTCAAACTCAAGGCAATCCTCCTACCTCTGCCACCCGAGTGCTGGGATTAAAGGTGTGCACCACCACACCCAGAGTGTTTTAAGATGTTTTTAATCCCTTTTTATTTTTTTCAAGTAGTGTTTCACTCTAGCCCAGGCTGACATAGAATTCACTATGGAGTCTCAGATGGCCTTGAACTCATGGCGATCCTCCTCTGCCTCCCAAGTGCTGGGATTAAAAGCATATGCCACCATGCCTGTCTTAATCCTTTTCTTTTAAGGATTTTTTTTTTTTTTGAGAGAGACACAGAAACAGAGAGAGAGGGAGAGGAAGACTGATAGAGAATGGCATGCCAGCAGCCTCTCAGCTGCTGTGAACAAACTCCAGATGTGTGTGTCCCCTCGTGGGCAAGTGCAGCATTGCGCCCTTGTGTCACTTTGCATCTGGCTAAACGTGGGACCTGGAGATTGGAACTGGGTTCTTAGGCTTAGCAGGCAGGCGCCTTAACCACTAAGCCATCTCTCCAGCCCTCTTTTAATGATTCTTTTAGTCCTTATCCCAGCTATCTAAAGTGGAGATAATTAGCATGCTTTTTAGTTTTTTTTTGGTTTTCCTTTTTTTTTTTTTTTTTTTTTTTTTGAGGTAGGGTCTCACTCTAGCCCAGGCTGATCTGGAATTTACTATGGAGTCTCAGGGTGGCCTCAAACTCACAGCAATCCTCCTACCTCTGTCTCCCAAGTGCTGGGATTAAAGGCATGCACCACCACACCTGACAATTTTTTTTTTTTTTTTTGAGGTAGGGTCTTGCTGTGGCCCAGGCTGACCTGGAATTCACTGTGTAGTCTCAGGTTGGCCTCGAACTCACAGTAAGCCTACCTCTCTGTCTCCTGAGTGCTGGGATTAAAGGTGGGTGGCAGTATTCTCTCCATTCTTCAGGCAAGAGAATTGATGCCCAGAGACACAGAGCAATAAGCCTGAGGTCACACAGTGGCTAACAGGAACTAGTATTTGAACTCAGGGCAGTCTGCTCCCCTTCAACAGCATGGCCTGTGGTTTGGGGGAGCTTGTGAATGAGTGTCAAGCAGCTGTAGGGAGGGAGGGGGTTAATTCTCAAAATTTCTCTTTACCGTCACACAGTTGGCTGCACTGAGTAAGTCTCAACCCCAGAATCTTTGGATTTCTTGCATCAGTAATTCAACCAGGTTCCACATCTTATGGGAGATTGCAAGTCTACTGTGCTGGAAGTTGGGGTCTTGGTGGCCCTTGATAGGGGATGTGAGAGGGGCTGGATAGAGGGGACCAGCCATTCAGAGTGACTGGGAGGCTCCAACGAAGTCACAGCAGAGCCAAGTAGCTCTAATGTTGCAGCTTGACCATGTGTGCATGTGCGTGTGTGTGTGGAAGAAAAGTGTAAGAAAAAAGCAAAAGAGAACACTGGACTTTGATCTCTACAGTTTATCAAGAGAAGCAGCGAGGGGCAGTGGCCTTCCCGCGGGATGGAGGTGAAGCACTGGGCCAGGCTGGGATTCAAGCTTATCAGGAGGATCCTAAGAAACAGACTGAACCAGGTGCAGTTGATAAGAGAATTGTAGCTGTTTGTGTCCTTGTTCAGAATAGGCTTCTTCAGCCAGGAATATCTAAGGGAGGACACTCAGATGTCTCTGGTCCTTCAAGGCCATCTAGGCTAAGGGGATGGGAATACATCAATCAGGGAAGGTGTCAGACTTAATGAGGCCGAATACCTCTTTGCTTCTTTATTTCCAGAGAGCTTTAGGGATAGTTATTAACTCTTTAGTTCCCGTTAGTTTTCAGGGCAGGCTATTAACCGTTCAGTGTGTGTGTGTGTGTGTGTGTGTGTGTGTGTGTGTCCCTGTGTATGTTTGTGTATCTGTTGGTATAGGGAACCGTCAAATCACATTAAGTCCTCCACCCATTTTAGAGCCCCTCCTCCATTTCACACTCCCCCAGTCACTATCCCCTAGCCCCAGGGACACCCCTTTATGTGGACTACGTCAACCCCAGCCCCAGCCAGGTCAGCTGTGTCCCAGAAGTATGCCATCCACCTCCCTCACTCTTGGCTCCTCCTCATCTCCGTGGAGCACCTCATAACTGATCTGGTACCCCCAAAGACAGACCTCCTTCAGGCTACCCTGTCCCTTGACCTCAGCCCCCACTGCTCTGATCAACCCCCTTCTCTCTAAGCCTCATGCTCTGCCAAGCCAGGCTACAAACCCACCTACTGCCTAAAAATAGCTCTTTTCCCCTGGCTCTCTCCCTCCCCAGCTCCTGCTGGCTTTAATATTCTCCCAGCCTGGCTGGGAGCTCAGCTGTGCACCAGGCAGACCCAGGCCTGTAATTAGGTTAGCACAGCTCTGGCTTCAGCCAGAGGGAGGCCGCCTGGCTGGGGCCAGGTAGGGGGAATTGCCAATGCTCTTTTTCTTTCTTTCTTTCCTTCTTTCTTTCTTTCTTTCTTTCTTTCTTTCTTTCTTTCTTTTTTTCTTTTTTTTTTTTTTTTTTTTTTTGGTTTTTCGAGGTAGGGTTTCACTCAAGTCCAGACTGAACTGGAATTCACTCTCTATTTATTCTCAGGGTGGCCTTGAACTCATGGTGATCCTCCTACCTCTGCCTCTCTAGTGCTCGGATCAAAGGAGTGCGCCACCATGCCTGGCTCCAGTGCTCTTTTCGTGGGCTTGGCATAGGGATGATTGTGTATGTGTGGTGGGTGATATGTTTGTGTCTATACAAGTATACGCTGTGTGTGTGTGTGTGGTGGGAAGTTTATATACAAGGGTGTTGTGTGAGATTTCTGTCGTTATAACAAAGTACCTGTAATAATTAACGTATAAAAAGAGAAGGTGGGCTACAGATGTAGTTCAGTTGGTAGAGTGCTTGCCTAGCATTCATGAGGCCCTAGATTCAAAACCAAATGCCTCAGAAACTGGGTGTGGTGGGGCATGCCTGTAGTCCCAGCACTCAGGAAACGGAGACAGGAGGATCAGAAGTTCAATGTCAGCTACCTAGCTAGTTGGAAGCCAGCCTAGGCTATGTGCAGTTCTCTCTCAAGAAGCCAAACTTAGGGGCTGGGAAGATGGCTCAGTGGTTAAAGGTGATTGCTTGCCAAGTCTGTGGGTCTGGAGTTCAATTCCCAAGCTGACCATGTGAGCCAAATGTAAAAAGTGGTGCAAAAGTCTTGTGTTTGGGGCTGGAGAGATGGCTTAATGGTTAACACACTTGCCTGTGAAGTCTAAGGACCCATGTTCCACTCTCCAGATCCCATGTAAGCCAGACGCACAAAGGTGAGGCAAGCATAAGGTTGCACATGCCCACGAGGTGGTGCAAGTGTCTGGAGTTCAACTGCAGTGGCTGAGGCCCTGGCACACCAATTCCCTCTCCCCTCTCTCTCTCTCTCTTACTCTCGCTCTCTCTAAAAAACAAAGAGTCTGGTATTTGCAGTGGCAAGAGGCTCTGGCACACCCACACACACGTGTGCGCACACATACGTACTTAAAAAAAGGGACGAGGAGATGGCTCATTCCATTAAGTGCCTGCCACACAAGTGTGAGGTTATGAGTTCAAATTCCTGATGCCCATGTAAAATGCCAGACATGGCAGTACACAACTGAAATCTCAGTGCTGGGGAGGTGAAGCCAGGGGGTCCCTGGGGCTCACAGACTGGCTAGTCCAGCTGAGACTGTCTCAATAAGTGAAGAGTGACTGAGGAAGATCCCAGCTCCACACATGCACATGCAGTCCACACACATGTGACCCCCACGTACATATGAACATACAGATATTCAGCACATATATGCAAACAACTGAACAAGATGAAAAGGTTTCTTTTAACTCAGTTTTAGGGGTTCCAATCCAAGATCAGGTGGCCCCCATTGTCTTGGGTCTCGACAAAAGTCACTAATCATGTTGGAAGCAAAAATGACCGAGCAAACAGCTTACCTCCTGATCAGGGAATTAAAAAGGTAGAAGAGGGCTGGAGAGATGGCTTAGCGGTTAAGGTGCATGCCTACAAGGCCTAAGGATGCCAGTTCGATTCTCCAGGTCCCACATAACCCAGATGCACATGGTGGTGCATGCATCTGGAATTCGTTTGCAGTGGCTGGAGGCCATGACACACCCATTCTCTCTCCCTCTCTCTCCCTCTCCCCCTCTCTGTCTCTAATAAATAAGTAAATAAAAATAAAACTTAAAAAAAAAAAGGTAGACGAGAAGAAACTGGGGTCCCACAATTCACTTCAAGGTCATGCCCCAATGACCTCCCATTGGCTTGTTTCAGCACCTCCTAATATCTCTACTCCAGGGCCTTTTTAACATAAGGACCTTTGGGGACACTTATCCATCCACAGCAGATGTGGTTCAAGTGTACAACATGTCTGGTGGGTATATGTTGTGTGCATGGATGTGGCATGGGGGATGGGAATGAGGGAGAATAATGACTGATGTGCTTGTATCCTGGGCTTGGGGCTGGGCTCAGGAATGAGAGGGGCAGTGGAGCCCTCCAAACCACAACTACCACCTGTTTGGAACAAATTGTAGAACAGGCTCTGTGCAAAGGGTCTTGGTCTTGTCCAGATCCTTCTACCAGCTACCCCACAGCATCAAGGGAGACTTCTGAGGAATGTTATTCACCCTGTGGAAGAAAGGTGATGGTTGTCAGAATCAAAATCAAGTCACTCGTGTCAACTATAACAAAAGTGTCACTTGAGCCGGGTGTGGTGGAGCACACCTTTAATCCCAGCACTCGGGAGGCAGAGGTTGGAGGATCACTTCGAGTTCAAGGCCATCCTGAGACTACATAGTGAATTCTAGGTCAGCCTGGCCTGGGGGCTGAGTCAGTTCCTGGAGACATGTCCCTTTTGCCCCAACTAATCAAAGATGTCCAAATATAACTGCTCCTTGCAGTGGCTGCAAGTCCTAGTTTGCCAATTCTCTCTTTCTCACTCTTGTTCTCTCACATTAAAAAAAAAAAAAAAAAAAAAAAAAAAAAAAAAGGTCTGTTGGGTTTACCTCAAAAAAATAAAGCAAAATAGCCAGGTGTGGTAGTGCACACCTTTAATCCCAGCACTCAGGAGGCAGAGGTAGGAGGATTGCCGAGAGTTCGAGGCCACCCTGAGACTACATAGTGATTCCAGGTCAGCATGAGCTAGAGTGAGACCCTACCTCAAAACAACAACAACAACAAAAAAGTTTATATCTATAGTATGTCCCCCCCATAAAATGAAACCCAGAAACACCATATGAGGGCTAATGAGATGGCTCAGGGGGAAAAGTGCTTGCTGTGCCCACCTCCCAAAGTTTCCAGCACCTCTCAAAATAGTGCCACAAGCTGGGGACCACGTGTTCAACACATGCGCCTGTGAGGGAAATTTTATATTTAAACCATAACAGGGAAATCAAAGTAAAGACTACCCAGTGAGCCAGGGTGTACACATTACTATTTAAAACAAAATTGGGCTGGAGAGATGGCTTATTGGTTAAGGTGTCTGCCTGCAAATCCCAAGGACCCAGGTTCAATTCCCCAGAACCCACATAAGCCAGACACACAAGGTCATGCATGCACACAAGGTGGTGCATGTATCTGGAGTTTTATTGCAGTGGCTAGAAGCCCTGGAGTACCAATTCTCCCTCTCTCTCTCTCATAAAAAAATAAAATAGGGGCTGGAAAGACTGCTTAGTGGTTAAGGCGCTTTCCTACAAAGCCAATGGACCCAGGTTAGATTCCCCAGGATCCACATAAGCCAGATGCACAAGTGGTTCATGCATCTGGAGTTCATTTGCAGTGGCTGGATGCCCTGGAGCACCTGTTCTCTTTCTCTCTCTCTCCCTCTCTCTGCCTCTTACTCTTAAATAAATAAATAAATAAATAAAAATAAATGTTAAGCCAGGCCTGGTGGCACATGCCTTTAATCCCAGTACTCAGGAGGCAGAGGAAGGAGGATAGCCATGAGCTCAAGGCCACCCTGAGACTACACAGTGAATTCCAGGTCAGCCTGAGCTAGAGTGAGTCCCTACTTCAAAAAACCATAAATAAATAGATAAATAAATAAAAATAAATAAAATAAATATTTAAAAATAAAATAAATCCTTTTTATTGACAGCTTTTATAAGTATAGATATTAAACCATAATAATTCCCTCCTCCACTCCCATTCTCCCCCTCTCAGATCCATCTTCCATTGAAACCCTTCTTCTTTCCAATTAGTCTCTCTTCTTCTTTTTCCTTTTTGTTTGTTTTTTTGAGATATGGTCTTGCTTTAGCTCATGTTGACCTCAAATTCACTATGTAGTCTCAGGCTGGCTTTCAACTCACTGAGATCCTCCTACCTCAGCCTTCTGAGTCCTGGAAGTAAAGGCTTAAATTTAAAAAAAAGAAAGAAGAAAGTAATAGAAGACAGCCTGGCATGGTGGCCCATGTCTTAATTTTATATGTACATATATTTGAAAGAAGGAAAGAGGCAGCATGAGAGAGGGGTGGAGAATGAGCGTTCTAGGGCTTCCAGCCACTGCAAACAAACTCCAGACACCTGCGCCCCCTTGTGCATCTGGCTTACATGGGTCCTGGGGACTCGAACCCAGGTTCTTTGGCTTTGCAGGCAAGTGTCTTAACCACTAAGTCATCTCTCCAACCCTTTTTCTTCTCTTTTCTTTTCTTTTCTTTTTCTTTTTGAGGCAAGCCCAAAAGACTGGCCTTTTTTTATGCTAAAGAGAGAGAGAGAAAGGTAGAGAAAATTGGCATGTCAGGGCCTCCAGACACTGCAGTCGAACTCCAGACATGTGTGTCCCCTTGTGTGCATGTGTGACCTTGCACACTTGTACACTTGCATCACTGTGTGTCTGGCTTACATAGGAGCCAAATAGAGTCCTTCATAGGCTAGCGCCTTAAGCGCTAAGCCATCTCTCCAGCCCTCTCTTCTATTTTTTTTTTTTTTTTTTTTTTTGGTTTTTCAAGGTAGGGTCTCACTCTAGCCCAGGCTGACCTGAAATTCACTATGTAGTCTCAGGTGGCCTCGAACTCACGGCAATCCTCCTACCTCTGCCTCCCGAGTGCTGGGATTAAAGGCGTGCACCACCACGCCCAGCTCTCCTCTTTTCTATTTCTATGTCATTGTTTTTCCCTCCTTTGTGAAGGTCTTCTGCAGTTAGTGTCAGGCACCATGAGGTCATGAATATCAAGTCCATTTTTTTTTTGTGTACATGTGACAGAAACAGAAACTATGTAAGAGAGAAACAACAGTTTCAGTCCATTGTGGTAAAGGTGAGAGTGTGTGGTGGAGTCTGTTCACATCTTGGCAGACCAGGAAGCAGAGAAAAAAAGGCTGCATGAAGGGGTGTGGCTATAACCTTCAAAGCCCTAACCCCTAGCCACCTACCACCACCAGCCCAGCCCTAACTCTTAGATTTCAGTATTCTGAAGTAGCGCCACCTGCTGGGCAACAAGCATTCAAAGCATGCTCCTGCTGGGGACATTTCAGATTTAAACCATAAATAACACAGGGAAAGGGACTGCAGGGGAAGAGAGACCACCCAGCAGAGACAGCCCAGGTCTCCAGGACTCCCCCATCCCTGGTGGAATAAGGGTTTTGAGGCAGGAGAGGAAGTTTGTTTACAGACATCTTGTAGGGTCCAAACCCTGCTCCCACTGCAAAACCAAGGAGTCAGGGTGTGAAGAGAAGGACCCCCATGGGCTGGACAGATGGCTTAGTGGTTAAAGTGTTTGTGTGAAAAGCCAAAGGACCCTGGTTCGATTCTCCAGGACCCACATAAGCCAGATGCACAAGGGGTGCACACATCTGGAGTTCATTTGCAGTGGCTGGATGCCCTGGCACGCCCATTCTCTCTCTCCCTCTCTGCTTCTTTCTCTCAAATAAAATAAAATAAAATAAAATAAAATAAAATAAAATAAAATAAATAAAAAAGAGAAGGATAAAAAATAAAATAAATAAAATAAAAATTTAAAAAAGGGAAGGACCCCAAATGAGCAAGGAAAGGGATACCCATACAGGTCAGTGTCCTCAGGCTCTAGTTCCAAACAGAATTGGAGCCAGAGCTGATTAAGAGACCGAGCTGGGCTGGAGTGATGGCTTAGCGATTAAGGCGCATGCTTGAAAAGCCTAAGGACCCAAGTTCGATCCTCCAGTTCCCATATAAGCCAGATGCATACAGTGGCTCATGTCTGGAGTTCGTTTGTAGTTGCTAGAGGCCCTGGCATGACCATTCTCTCTCTCTCTCTCCCCCTCTCCCTGACTCTAATAAGTAAATAAAAATAATCTTAGCCGGGCGTGGTGGCGCACGCCTGTAATCCCAGCACTCGGGAGGCAGAGGTAGGAGGATTGCCGTGAGTTCAAGGCCACCCTGAGACTACATAGTTAATTCCAGGTCAGCCTGGGCCAGAGTGAGACCCTATCTCAAAAAAACCAAACAAAAAAATAATAAAATCTTAAAAAAAAAAACAGGGGCTGGAGAGATGGCTTAGCGGTTATGGTGTTTGCCTGAAAAGCCAAAGGATCCCGGTTCAACTCTCCAGGACCCACGTAAGCCAGATGCACAAGGCGGCACATGCATCTAGAGTTCGTTTGCAGTGGCTGGAGGCCCTGGCATGCCCATTCTCTCTTTCTCTTTCTCTCTTTCAAATAAATAAATAAATAAATAAATAAATAAATAAATAAATTAAAATATATTAAAAAACAGATGAGAGAGAGAGAGACCAAGCTGATGTGGTGAGGTTTGGGAAAGCTAGTTCATTTAATGAACAAGCCCTTCTCACGCTAACATGAGAGAACATCATGTCCCTGTGTCTCCTCTGGCCTTTTTCCAACCATGGCTCCTCAAGCAAAGGGAGACTGTAGACCCTGTGGGGGTCATCTCCAGCCTTTGATCTGCCTGCCAACCCATTGATCTTCCTTGGGAGGCCCAGCCAGGCAGAGGAGAAGCCCCTCTTGGGAAGGAGGGCAGCAATCCGACTGGTGCTTGGCCAGTCCAGAGCCCCAGCCAATGAAATATTCATGCAGCCAGAAGGCAGAAGACCATCCAGGGATTCCTCTTTGGGGATATGGGGGGGTGGGGAGTGCTGGAGGCAGCAGCTGTAGCCCACACCTTTCGCCAATCTCAACCTCTGTCTTGCAAGAACGTGCGCGCGCGCGCGCGCACACACACACACACACACACACACACACACACACACACACACACACACGACATGGGCAAGAGGAAAGGAATGAAGAAGGGACCAGAGGAGAATACACACAGACAGACTCTAGGAAGGTGGACACGGATTATCTCCCCAGCCCGACACTGCCCTCTGAAACAGCTTTGGGGATTTATCTCCTAGACATGAACGCAGGCTTCCACTAGGGAATGGTTTGTGGGCTCCCAATGCCTCCACTGCTGAATTTCCTCCATTCAGCGTGCTCAGTTAAAAGGCATAAAGGGTGGTGTGGGGGGGGATCTGGAGAGATTGCTTAGCGTTTAAGGCACCTACCTGCAAAGTCTAAGAACGCCCCTTCAAATGTTTGGCCATTCACAAAAAGTGATGCAAGGGCGCAATGCCGCACTTGTCCACAAGGGGGCGCACACATCTGGAGTTCGTTCACAGAGGCTGAGAGGCCACTGGCATGCCCATTTTCTATTGGTCTCTCTCTCAAAAAAAAAAAAAAAAAAAAAAAAAAAAAGGTACAAAGGGGGCTGGAGAGATGGCTTAGCCGTTAAGGTATTTGCCTGCGAAGACTAAGGACCCAAGTTCAATTCCCCAGTACCCACTTAAGCCAGATGCACAAGGTGGTGCATGCTTCTTGGAGTTCCTTTACAGTGGCTGGAGGCCGTGGGGTGCCCTTTCTCTCCACCCCCCTCAAATAAATAAATTAACTATTAAATACTTTAAAAAGAAAACATTCCCCTGCCCCCCTGCAAAAAACCCAAGCGGCTGGGGTGATGGCTCAGTGATTCAAAAGCACTTGTTGAGCAAGCCTGACAACCAGAGTTCGGATCCTCAGAATCCATGAAAAGTGCTGGGCATGGGGGCGCACACTTGCAATTCCAGCACTGGAGAGGCAGGAGGACCCTCTGGGCTTGCTGGATAGCGGGTCTAGCTGAATGGATGAGCTCTAGGCTCAGCAAGAGACCTTGTCTCAAAGAATAAGATGGAGAGAGCGATTGAGGAAGTAGACTTCTGGTGGGGGGGGGAGAGAAAGAGAGAGGCAGTGACAGAGGCACAGGCACACACGCAAATGCACCTATACGCAAAAAAAAAAAAAAAAAAAAAAGAAAAGAAAAGAAAGAAAGAAAAGGAAAAAAAAGAAACAGGAAAAAAAAAAGAAATCCTTTCCGCATGGATTATCCCCACTCTCATACAGCCTGCCTGGTCCAGCCACTAGGAAATTAAAGACAAGGACATCCTTGGAGGTGTCGCCTAGCTGGACCCAGCGGCCTCTAAGACACCGACGACTGGTCCTGGCGGGACTCTGGATACGGAGAGCCACTCCCAGAGCCGAATCAATAACATCCTTCACGTCCCACGCGTCATCCCTTCTCGGCTCGGTCCTGCGTCCTCTGCGGGCGGTCATCCAGGTCTGCAGAGGGCGCTGTGAGTGTTGGACTCCTGGTCTCTCTAGCCCGCAGGCGGACCGGGAGGCCGCGTCTATGGTGGTGCGCTGTCCAGCATTTCAGCAATCGGCGGCGGCGCCCGGCGGGAAGACCCCGGGCGCGGGGGCCGCGGAGCTTGCCTTTGCCTTTGCCGAGCCGAACGGAAGCAACAGCCCCGGATCAGCGGACTCGAGAGGCTTGGCTCCAAGGTCCAGCAGAGTGTGGCGGTCAGTGGGGAGGTGAGAAGCCCTGATGGGGTTGGAGGTTATTTCTCAGAAGGGGCTGGTGCTGCTTGAACCTCAGGCCTCCACAGCTGGGAGGGGGGGGAGGTACCCAAATGTGCAGGTGCTGGGGCAGGGCACAGGATCGGTATTGGGGGGCCTCTGGGGAAATAGATGAACATGCTGCTCTTTTCACCCGCAGGGTTAGAGAAAGTAGGAACCCTGGAGGGCCATGGATTAGACTTCTAGTATAGATAAATGACCGCGGCCAGCCCAAGAGGATGTCAGGAAGGCTGCCATCCAGTTGCCAGTGGTCTCCCCCCGCCAATTTAGGAGAAATATCTACTCCCCAGGGGAAAGGAGGCTGTAGTGGTAGGTAGACGTAGCAGGACACTGTAGACATTGGCCACTCACAGCCGCCCCCCCCCTCCAATCTGGATGCTGGGCTTCTAATCCAGCAGGGGTGTCTGCATAGGGGACAGTCTGGCCTCTTTCCCGGATATCCAAATGAACCCCCCCCCCCGGGGAGGCAGGAGTTGGCAGTGAGAACTGGGTCTCACACGGGCTGGCATTGACTCTCACACGGGGAAGTGGATGGAGGACGCAGATGCGAAAATAGCCACTGGGAGTTTGGGAGAAGGACGTTCGGTGTGGCCTCTCTGGTTGCCCAGAGAAAATTTCTAATGATCGGGGTAGGCCCAGCCCCATAGCAAATTCCTGGTAAAGAGGAGGGCTGTGCAAAGAAGTGCAGAAACGGACTCCTGACCGCCTCCTCCCCTTCCTTTGCCCAGACCTCCTGCCTGGATAGTGTTGGAGCCTCCTGTACTTTCTGCTTCTAACAGCAGATCCTCATAAGGACAGATTTGGGAGAACCAGAAAGAGGCAAGGCAGGTCAAATCTGACACTAGAGCATGTGTGCTGTCTCCCAGCCATAACTTCTAAGTCCCCTGAGACCTCCCCGCTCACCTGCTCCAGGGATTTTTTCTTTTGTCCTGTATAGACAGCAAGGCAGGTGTTTTAATGAAGAGCAAGACCGGGGGGTGGAGCAAGCATTCCTCTTTGCTCAAGGGGCTTCATAAGGTCATCACCTCAGCTTGTGAGGGATGCTCTCTGTCCGCCAGAAATAGGACCAAGTTGGCTAGGAAATCATTCCCACGCAATATCATCTTTTGGGTTCCTTAACTTTGTGCCCCATCCCACTCTCCTGGGTTGAGAGGAGGAGGAATTATTGAAGAATGACTATAGGTTGAATTTGCGGAGATTCTTTTTGGGCGGCGGTGTGTGTGTGGGGGGGGAATGGAGTCATGAACTCTGAAGTCAAGAGACAACGGATCAAATCTAGGTTGTGTGACTTCAGGTAAGCCACTTAACATTTCTGAGCCTCTTTCCTAATCTGTAAACAAGAGTAGAGTGTTGACAGTCTCTCGCTATTGGGGAGGGCTGGGAGTGCAGCTCAGCGAGAGAACACTCAGGTAGCATGCAAGAAGCCCTAGGTTCTATCCCCAGCAATGCCACATACATAAAAATAAGTAGACTGTTTGCTGTTGAACTATTGGACTATCCAGCTCATAAATGGGAAACTGGTTAAGCCAGGGGAGTGTTAATGAATAGAAAACAAGTGAGAATTCTTTCAGGAGGAACTGCTGGAAGGTGTTTGAAGCATGCCTGTCTCTTCCCAAAGGAGATGGACATTGATTGAGGGTGTCACACTCGGCTCTATAGCACATTGCCACAGTTGGGTTAGTTAATCCTTGCCAACGAGAAACTTATCAGCCCTTTTTTTTCAGAGCTGAGGAACAAGGCTTGAGTAACTTTCCCAAGGCCATGAAGTCATTTAAGCCATCTTCCCTAGGGTAGAAATGTGGCGGGTGACCTTTTCCCAAGTTAAGTGTCAGTGTCCTGATTACTGCTGCAGGTCACAGGTGGGGAGCCTAAGGCCTAACGGGGAGGACCAAGTCTGAAGGAAGGCGATGACTTCCCCAAGGTCACTGTGATATTTAGTGGTAAAATGTGCTTTCGTCTGGCATTGAGCACCCCTACTGTAAACCCATCCTGACCACAGTCCCACTTCCAGAGGGAGAGCTCCATCTGCTCACTGCCACGATCGCATCCCTCCTCATCTGCCGGGCAGACTGTCGTTGACCTCGGCAAGCCGGTGGTGGCTGTTGCGTAGTGAATTCTCACCTCCTGAGATGACAACAGCCACCAGTGCTGCTGGGGTCAGCCTCCCTTACTGCTCCCACGTCACTCCCTGCGGGGGCTGGCATCACAGCTCCTCTGAGCTCAGAAAGCCAGTTAGGGTGCTGATGAGCTTAGGAGAGCCTAGTTTCTCTCTGGCTTTTGTTTTCTTGCAATGTTGAGGATGCAACTCCAATGGCCTTAAACACGCTAAGCAGGTGCTGAATCACGGAACGACCTCCTCGGCTCTGGTTTATATTCCTTAGCCCTGTGTGTGCTCTGAACCTTTCACCATAACCATGACCCTTTGCCTCCCCGCGCTCCTTTCCCCCTCACATAACATGGTCCAGAAGGTGCCGTTGCCTCCCCCCTTTGCAGAAGAGCAAAACAAGGTCTGGAAATGTGATGTGACTTTCTCAAGGTCATAAAGCAAGGTCTTGATGCCTTGGGTGTCCACGGTGGTTTCCAGAATAACACATTGTCCTCAATTCTCCTAGCTTCCCTGGGTGAGGGCCCCCCAGAGCCCTTTAGGCTAACAGGAGTCAAAGGAACTAGCATAGGGTAGAGGAACCAAAGGGCTCTGGGGTAGGTGTCCAAGGACCTTCTTTCTGATCCCAGCTCTGATCTTGATTTCTTGTATGACCTTGAATATGTCCCCTCCTGTCTCTGGGTCCCAGTGTCCTTTGTCTGTAAAATGATAAGGTTTGACAAGACCCCCCCACACACACACACCGCACACACACACACATTCTCTGTCTGCACCAAGATTTTAAGATCCCTCGGCTCTATAAATCTGTATGTTAAGCTGAGCCCAGTGGCATAGGTCTGTGATCTCAACTGCTTGGGGGGCTGAGGTAGGAGGATCTTGTGGTTAAGGCCGGTGTGAGCTACAGAGTGAGTTCAAGGACAGCATGGGCAATTAGTGAGACCATGTCTCAAAATAACAAGAGGGCTGGGGATAATGCCCGGTGTTAGAACATTTGTCTAGAATGCATGAAAACCTTGTACTGCCAAAACATAAAAATGTAAAAATCTGCATGCTAGGAAGCCTGTGGTTCTATCAGCAGAGGCCAAAGTCACTTCCCTTCCAGTGTTTCAAGGCTTGATTTATTAGTTGCAGCTGAGATTTCAAAATGTACCTGTCTCTCCCAACAGCAGAGCTGGCTTCCAAACTAATAGGAAAAATACAGGGCAGGCAAGCCCCTTGGCTGATGTAAAGATCCAAGGTTTCTGGCTCAGCCAAGGTTAGCTACTCCCTCCCATCCTGGATTTGAACTCTGTAGACCCACTGCAGTTGTTCAGCAGAGCCTGGGAGGGTCCCAGGACCCCATACACAGGAGAAGCAAAGCGGCAGTGTGGTGCCTGATGTTGATTTTATGGAGTTTAGGGAAAGGAAGGAATTTTGCAGCTGGCTTCTGTAGAGGAAGAAGAGGCCGGGCAGGAAGGACCACCTTGGCAGGGTGAATATGAAGGGTCAGGAAGGAAGAGAGACATTCTCGCTCAGTTCTGACACTTCGGTTCAGGAAAGAGCTGGGAAGCTGAGAGACAGAGATGGATTAATGAGAAGAGAGAGGATCCATGGCAGGGACCTCTAAGGGGCGAGGAAAAATGGGGCTTCTAGACGTCCTCCCCAGGAAGAGGTCCGATCCATGAGTTGGGGGGGAAATGTTACATGAAGGAAGGAGTTTGGCTGAATAACCCAGGGAGGAAGAGGAGGTCAGAGACAGGGCAGGAGGCCTAGAGGAAGAGGGAGAGGCTCTTGACTCCAGCCTAGCCCAGCCTTGACCAGCATGTGTGGGCATGTGTGGACATCTATGTTTCCCTGCTCCAGGGTCACTGAGGACAGGACAGAGACAGCTCCATCCCTGTCCCCGTCCCGTTGGTCCTGTGTCATCGACAGTGGGGTTCTCAGTGGGCCTGGGTGAGTGAACAAGGACCAGTCTGACTATTTCAATCGGGATTCGTCCCCTCCATGGTCACATAGACCTTGGCTCTAGGAGACCCTCAAGGACCTCCCCTGCAGCTTAGAGCTCCCAGCCTGCCAGTCTGCAGCGATGCTTCCCCGGCAGGCAGCCTCCTGCCACCCTCGCCCTGGCCTCCTGCCCACTGCAGAGACTGCTGTGCCAGATGAAGCTGGCAGACAGGGCCCGGCTCCCTCAGCATCCTGCTGGGGCTTCTGGGAGCTCCAAGGAGGCTGTGCAAGGAAGCTTGACACTGGGGTCCAGGTAGCTTTTTCAGCTTTAGTTGTAGGGCCTAGTCCTATCATTATTTCCCAGAATTCCCCAGGACAGAGACAAAGAAAAGCAAGGTATGTGTGGAATTCTTGTTTGTTTGCTTTTTAAATTTTTTCAAATATTATTAATTAATCCATTAATTATTCAAAAGAGAGAGAGAATGGGCATGCCAGGGCCTCCAGCCACTGCAAATGAACTCCAGATGCATGTGCCATCTTGTGCATATGGCTTACGTGGGTCCTGGGGAACCGAACCTAGATCCTTTGGCTTTGTAGGCAAGCACCTTAACTGTGAAGTCATCCCTCCAGCCCCTGCTTTTTTTTCCAGACAGGATCTCTTGTAGTCCAGGCTGGCCTTGAACTCACTATGTAGCTAAACTTGAACTTTGGATTCTCCTGTCTGCACATCCAGACTACAGGGATTACAAGCATAAGCCACCATGCCTGGTTTCTACAGTGCTGAGGATCAGACCCAGAGCTTCATGCATGCTAGGCAAGCACTCCTCCAGCTGACCTATAGCTCCAGCCTCTTGAATTCTTTAGATTTTTTTATTTATTTATTTATCTATCTATCTATCTATCTATCTATCTATCTATCTATCTATCTATCTATTTATTTGAGAGAAGGAGTGAGAGAGAGAATGGGCACCCCAAGGCCTCCAGCCACTGCAAACCAATGCCAAATGCATGCAACACCTTGAGCATCTGGCTTACATGGGTACTGAGGAATTGAACCTAGGTCCTTAGGCTTTGCAGGCAAGTGCCTTAACCACTAAGCCATCTCTCCATCCCAATTTTATTTTTTTTTAAGATTTTTATTTATTTGCGAGAGAGAGAGAGAGAGAGAGAAAGAGAGAGAGAGAGAGATGAGAATGAGCACACTGGGACCTCTACAAACTCCAGATGCATAAGTCACTTTGTGCATCTGGCTTTATGTGGGTACTGGGGAATCGAACCTGAGCTGACAAGCTTTACAGGCAAGAGTCTTAAATTGCTGAGCCATCTCCCCAGTCCCTCTTTTCATTTTAAAAATTATATATTTCTGGGATGGGGAGAGAAATTAAATACAAAATTTCTAGCCAGATGTGGTGGCACATGCCTTTAATCCCAGCACTCGGGAGGCAGAGGTAGGAGAATTGCTATGAGTTCGAGGCCATCCTGAGAATAGAGAGTGAATTCCAGGTCAGCCTGGGCTACAGGGAGACCCTACCTCCAGGGGAAAAAAAAAAAAATCACAACATTTCTTGAAAGCACCACAATGAAATCTAATTTTTTTTTTTTTTTTTTTAAGTAGGGTCTCACTAGCCCAGACTGACCTGGAATTCACTAAATAGTCTCAGGGTGGCTTTGAACTCATGGCTATACTCCTACCTCTGCCTCCCGAGTGCTGGGATTAATGGCGTGTGCCACCACATCTGGCTAAATCTAATTCTTTGTATGCTACTAAAAAAAGGACACACTTCCAAACTTAGTAACATCGTAGCACATACTTATAACCCCATAGGATGTACTTCACTGGTAGAGCATTCACCTGGCATGGTGAAGGCCCTGGGTTAAATCCCAGTACCTCCCCCCACCAGAAAGGTAGGTGCCAAACCAGTCTGGGCTACATGCGTTCCAATCCAGCCATGGCTACAGAATAGGAGAGTAGGGGTGGGTGGAAGACATAGTACTAAGAAACCATCCAAAATCCCACCCTCTGTAGGCCTGTTGGCACGTGCCTGTATCATCAGGTACTAAGGAGGCTGAGGCAGAAGGATTGTAAATTTGAGGCTAACTTGAGCTAAAGAGTGAGTTCAAGGTCAGCCTGGGCAGCTTAGCAAGATTTTATTCTCAAAATAAAAAAGGGACTGGGGTACAGATCAGTAGTAGAGCTCCTGCCTAGAATCCCCCAGTGAGGGGCTGGGGGCGTGGCTCAGTGGTAGTGCTCCTGCCTAGAATCCCCCAGTGAGGGGCTGGGGGCGTGGCTCAGTGGTAGAGCTCCTGCCTAGAATCCCCCAGTGAGGAGCTGGGGGCGTGGCTCAGTGGTAGAGCTCCTGCCTAGAATCCCCCAGTGAGGGGCTGGGGTGTGCCTCAGTGGTAGAGCTCCTGCCTAGAATCCCCCAGTGAGGGGCTGGGGGCGTGGCTCAGTGGTAGAGCTCCTGCCTAGAATCCCCAGTGAGGGGCTGGGGTGTGGCTCAGCAGTAGAGAGCATGGGCTAGTGGGGTTGCATCCCCAGCCCCACAAGACAAAGAATCCCACCACCTAAAGATAAGTTAGGGCTGGAGAGATGGTTTAGTGGTTAGGGTGATTGCCTGTGAAGCCAAAGGGCCCAGATTCGATTCCTCAGTACCCACATAAGCCAGATGCACAAGGTGGCATATGGGTCTGGAGTTCATTTGTACTGGTTAGAGGCCCTGGTGTGCTCATTCTCTCTCTCAAATATATAAATAATAATTTTTTAAAAAAGAATAATAAGGACATTTTCTTGACATCTTTTTTCCTATATGTTCATAGAGCTAAATAACTGAAAATGTTCTATTGGGAAAAATTTATCCAATCTCTTACTCTGGTATGAGTATCCTCTTTTTAAAGAACCTTTATTTTTATTTTATTTTTTTGTTTTTGTTTTTCGAGGTAGGGTCTCACTCTAGCTCAGGCTGACCTGGAATTCACTATGTAGTCTCAGGGTGGCCTTGAACTCACGGCGATCCTCCTACCTCTGCCTCCCGAGTGCTGGGATTAAAGGCGTGCGCCACCACGCCCGGCTGAAAAAAATATATTCTTTTTAAAGTTTCTTTAGCTGGGCGTGGTGGCGTACGCCTTTAATCCCAGCACTCGGGAGGCAAAGGTAGGAGGATCGCCGTGAGTTCAAGGCCACCCTGAGACTACATAGTGAATTCCAGGTCAGCCTGGGCCAGAGTGAGACCCTACCTCAAAAAACCAAAAAAAAAAAAAAAAAAAAGAATATATTTTTTTCTAGTGCTGGCACTCAGACTGCAGCACGGCCATATAGATTGGACATAGACAGCGCAGATCTCCAGGGAGCCAATGAGAATGGAAGAGAGAGTCTTCCTTACCTGTAACCCAGCTTTCTTGGGTGGTCACCTCTTTTGGATCTGGGGACTGTGGCTCTCCCTTGGAGAGAATGACTGTGGGCCTGTGATAGGTTAGCCAGAACGAGAGGTGAGTCTGCCTTCTTAGCACCTTCTGCCAGGGACTGGGACTGCTAGGGACATGAGGGGAGTGGCAAAAGGACCTAGCAGGGGACAGTAGGAGGAGGACACACATCCCCTGGGGAGATCACAGATCCATCACGACCTCAGAGGAGAGGGCGCAGAGCTAGACTCAGGTGAGCCCAATCTTGGCTCTGATTTCAGCTGAGCCCAACCTCCACACTCAGGTCTGTCTCCTGTCCTATAAAATGGGTCTCATAGTACTGCCCCTTGAATGCTTTCGATTTTTAAGATTGGCATGGTGGTGCATGCCTGTAACCCTAGAGGAGGTGGCTTGATGATCAAGTGCTTGCCTAGCATGCTCAAGGCCTTGGGTTCAATTCCTACTCAGTCCTCTCAAAAGGAAAAGAAAGAAGTGGCACTGGAGGGATGGCTTAGTGGTTAAGGCATTCGCCTGCAAAGCCAAAGGAGCCAGGTTCAATCCCCCAGGATCCACGTTAGCCAGATGCACAACGGGCGCATGCACCTAGAGTTCGTTTGCAGTGGCTGGAGGCCCTGGCATGCCCATTCTTTCTCTCTCCCTCTTTCTCTCTGTCAAATAAATAAATAAAAATAAAATATTTTTTAAAACTCATTTAAAAAGAGAAGAAAGGGTTTGGAGAGATGGCTTAATGCTTAAGGAACTTGCCTGCAAAGCCTAAGGATCTAGGTTCTATTCCCCAGTACCCACGTAAGCCAGATACATAAGATGACTCATACATCTATAGTCATTTGCAATGGCTGGAGGCCCTGGCACACCCATTCTCCCCCCTCCCTTTCTCTTTCTCAAATAAATAAGTAAATAACATTTTTTTAAATAAAAGGAAAGAAAGGAGGGAAGGATGGAAGAAGGAAGGAAGATTAGCCCCAGTGCTTAGGAGGTGGAGAGAAGAGGATTGCTCAGAGTTTGAAGCCAGCTCAGGCTACACAATGAGTTATAGGCCAGCCTTGGCTCGAGAGTAAGACTGGGAGGAGAGAGAGAGCTAGAGAAAGAGATTTAACGGGATCTGCCTAACAATAAATTAAGCCAAAGCCAGGCATGGTTGCACACGCCTTTAATCCCAGCACTTGGGAGACAGAGGTAGGAGGATTGCCATGAGTTCAAGGCCACCCTGAGAATACATAGTGAATTCCAGGTCAGCCTGAGCTAGAGTGAGACCCTACCTCAAAAAACCAAAAAATAAAAATTAAAAAAAAAATAACAGGGCCGGGCATGTTGGCGCACGCCTTTAATCCCAGCACTTGGGAGACAGAGGTAGGAGGATCGCCGTGAGTTCAAGGCCACCCTGAGACTACATAGTGAATTCCAGGTCAGCCTGAGCTAGAGTGAGACCCTACCTCAAAAAAAAAAAAAAAAATTAGGGACTGGAGAGATGGCTTAATGGTTAAGCGCTTGCCTGTGAAGCCTAAGGACCTGGTTTGAGGCCCAATTCCCCAGGACCCACATAAGCCAGATGCACAAGGTGGCACATGTATCTGGAGTTTGTTTGCAGTGGCTGGAGGCCCTGGAGCACCCATTCTCTCTCTCTCTCTCTCTGCCTATCTGTCGTTCTCAAATAAATAAATAAAAACAAAAAAATTAATCCAGTACATTCCTGAGAGACAGTGGCCATCGTTTGGGTGGGTGATACTACATGGTCTATATTCAGTGAGTGTCTCCTGGCTCCTGGGCACAGTATGAGTCTGAAGGGCAGGCTGCTGTGGGAAACCCACCAGTCACAATCCACTGAGCTTCAGCAAGAAATGAGCCAGCCATGGTCATTGTGGACAGCTGGAGGAGGCTTTGGGCCTGGAAGAAACACACAGACAGCGCCAGAGGAGTAGCACTCATGAAACCAAGGGCAATGACTAAAAGGCATGAAAAGTCCTGAGTGAGCCAGGCATGGTGGCCCATGTCTGTCATGCCAGCACTTGGGAGGCTGAGGCAGGAGGATTTCGAGTGCAAGGGCAGCCTGGGCTACATAGGGAGAAAGGAAAAAGGAAAAAGAGAGATGGGACTGTAGCTCAAAGGTAGAGTTCAATCCCCAGTACTTCCAGACGGAGGGGGGAGGACAGTCTGGGGAGATATCTAAGTCAGTAAAGTACTTGCCTCACCAACATGAAGGCCTGAAAACTAAACTAAGGGCTGGAGAGATGGCTTAGCAGTTAAGGCGCTTGCCTGTGAAGCCTAAGGACCCATGTATGACTCTTCAGATCCCACATAAGCCAGACACACAAAGGTGAGACAAATGCAAGGTCGCATATGCCCACTAGGTGGCGCAAGCATCTGGAGTTCCATTGCAGTGGCTGAGGCTGTGGCTTGCTGATTCTCTCTCTCCTCTCTGTCCTCTTTCTCCTTTCTCTCTGTCTCTCTCTTGCTCGCTCTTTCTCTAACAAGAAAAAAGATGGCTTAGCAGATAAGCACTTGCCTGTGAAGCCTAAGGATCCCGGTTTGAGGCTCGATTCCCTGGGACCCACGTAAGCCAGATGCACAAGGTGGCACATGCATCTGGAGTTTGTTTGCAGTGGCTGGAGGCCCTGGCACGCCCATTCTCTCTCTCTCTATCTGTCTGTTTCTCTCTCTGTGGCTCTCAAATAAATAAATAACTAAATAAATAAACAAAAATAAAAAATAACTAAGTTAAAGTAAAATAAAATACCACCCCCACCAAAAAAAATCTGGACATGGTGGTGCATGCCTTTAATCCCAGCACACAGGTGGCAGAGAGGGGAGGATCACCGTGAGTTCAAGGCCACCCTGAGACTACATAGTGAATTCCAGGTCAGCCTGGGCTATAGAGAGACTCTCAAAAAACAAAAACCATCAAAGTAAACAACAAAACATGAGGACCTGAAGAAAAAGTTAAGAGAAAAAGACCAACGACAGAGGCCCAGGGAGAAGCCCATTAAGTCAAGAGGTGGCATCCCAGGCGAGCAGTGGCAGGTCCTGATCCCTGAGAGATCTGACGAGAGAGGGAGGGTGTGCATGTGTCACAGACTGGAATCTTCCAGGGAGAAAGAAAGACCTGTGGTTGAGAGTCAGGAGCAATATTATGGACCCATCCCCAGCTGATGATACAGCCCTTAACATCTGGTCAGCACAGTGGCCTTTAGGACCAGCAGAGTAACCAAGACACCCCAGCAGGGCACCAGAGGGTATTCTGGGAGGAATGGACGCTGGGACACTCAGGCAGCCTAACCTCTGGACCTCTGGCCAGTCCTGTCCTCAATTCCCTGCTTCATGGTCCTTGTGACCCACCCATTATTCTCTCCCAAACACCTCTCATATATATATATTTTTGGTTTGGTTGGTTTTGTTTTTATGAGATAGAATATCATGTAGCCTAGATTGGCCTCAAATTCATACCCAAGACTGGCTTTGAACTCTCTCTCTCTCTCTCTTCTTTCTTCCTTCCTTCCTTCTTTCTTTCTCTCCCTTTCTTCTTCCTTCCCTCCCTCCTCCCTCCCTCCCTCCCTCCTTTCTTTCTTTCTTTCTTTCTTTCTTTCTTTCTTTCTTTCTTTCTTTCTTTCTTTCCCTAACAGACTGGCCTTTTTTTTTTTTTTTTTTTTTTTTTTTTTTTTTTGGTTTTTCGAGGTAGGGTTTCACTCTGGTCCAGGCTGACCTGGAATTAACTATGTAGTCTCAGGGTGGCCTCGAACTCTCAGCAATCCTCCTACCTCTGCCTCCCGAGTGCTGGGATTAAAGGCGTGCGCCACCACGCCCGGCTTCAGACTGGCCTTTTAATGCAAGAGACAGAGAACTGGCATGCCAGGGACTCCAGCCACTATAATCAAACTCCAGACATGTACGCCACCTTGTGTGCATGCGTGTCACTGTGTACTTGGCTTATGTGGGACCTAGAGAGTCAAACATGAGTCCTTAGGCATCGCAGGCAAGCACCTTAACTAAGCCATCTCTCCAGCCCTGGCCTTGAACTTTTGATATTCCTGCCTCCGCCTCCCAAGTGCTAGGATTACAGCGGCATACCACCACACCTGATTCATTACCCCTTCTGACCTTGTCTTCTGCTCCCTGGACAGCAGAAAGCAGACAAATTCATTCCTACCTTCATTCTGTCATTCGTTAAACATCTGCCAAACACCTTTCTTCACTTACACGTTTCATTTTCAGGGGCTCAGTTGGCAAAGTGCTTGAACCCAAGTTCAAATCTCCAATGCCCCCAAACCCAGGTGTGGTGGTACACCTGTAATCCCAGCACTAGAGAGTCAGAGACAGGCTGCCTGGGGCTCACTGGCTAGTTAGTTTATCTGAATCAACGAACTCTAGGTTCAGTGAGACACTAGCCTCAAAAGTGGAGAGGGACAGAGGAAGATATTCCACATTGGTCTCTGTTATTGTCACCCCTGCAGCTCTGAGCTAGACACTGGAGAAAAGAAGCCTCAGGGGCCGGGGGGAGATGGAGAGATGGGTTAGTGGTTAAAGCGCTTGCCTGCAAAGCCAAAGGACCTCGGTTTGATTCCCCAGTAGCCACGTACGCCAGGTGCACAAGGTGGCACATGCATCTGGAATTGGCTTGCAGTGGCTAGAAGCCCTGGTGCGCCCATTCTCTCTCTCTCTTTGCCTCTTTCCCTCTCTCAAATAAATAAAAATAAATTTAAAAATAAAAAAGAAGCTACGGGGGGCTAGAGATATGGCTTAGTGGTTGGTTAAGGTGCATGCCCGCAAAACCTAAGGACCCAGGTTCAGTTCTCCAGGTCCCACATAAGCCAGATGCACATGGTGGCGCATGCATCTGTAGTTCGTTTGCAGTGGCTAGAGGCCCTGATGTGCCCATTCTCACTCTTTCTCTCTGTCACTCTCTCTCCCCCTCTCTTTCTGTCTCTAATAAATAAATAAAAACAAAATCTTAGCCGGGTGTGGTGGCGCACGCCTTTAATCCCAGCACTCGGGAGGCAGAGGTAGGAGGATCACTGTGAGTTCGAGGTAACCCTGAGACTACATAGTTAATTCCAGGTCAGCCTGGGCCAGAGTGAGACCCTACCTCGAAAAACAAAAAAATAAAAAATAAAAAATAAAAAATAAATAAATAAATAAAATCTAAAAAAACCAAGTTTAAGCTGGGCATGGTGACACATGCCTTTAATCCCAGCACTTGGAAGGCAGAGGTAAGAGGACCACCGTGAGTTCAAGGCCACGGGGAGACTAGAGAGGGTAGAGTGAGACCTTACCTTGGAAAACCAAAAAAAAAAAAAAAAAAAAAAAAAAAGATGCCCTGGGATCACAGTGGTACCAGAGCTCCCCCTCAGGACAGCAAGGAGTAATTTTGGTTAAGTGGAAATATTTCTGGATTCTCTAGATGGGAGCATCTGAGGCAGGGTGCAGGGAAGGGATGCCTAATCGGGTGACTTTGGAGCTTGCCTTACAGAGGAACCTCACAGCTCAGTACAGAATCTTCCAGAGGGGAGGACACTTCTAGAAGAGGGAACAGAAGAAACAGAGAAGGAGGGGAAAAAAGGGCCCCGTGGCACTAGGAGAATAATGTGGATAGAGCGTCAGAGCCTGGGCAAGGGAGCCGTGGCTCAGCTGATGGTGAGGGAAGGCGCCATTAGCACCAAGGAGGAAGGCGCGTCTCTACCCTTCTCTCATTGGAGGCACAGAAGATACAGAGTGTTCCTAGCAGGTAATGCATAGGACAGTGCTGTTTGAGGAAGGTCAACCCCAGAAGGGCAAACCCAATTTGGACAGATGGAGGATGTGTGTGTGTGCGCACGCGCGTGTGTGTGTTCATGCACGCTGTGGTATCTTTTCATGGGTCACGAGGCCTGGGGCCATCCTGGGACACTTAGAATCACTGCAGCATAATCTAAAGGTGCAGAGTACCCGCGGCTACATTTCTAGAAGAGTCTGTGATAAGCAGATT
The DNA here is from genome assembly GCA_036365145.1 of Orientallactaga sibirica. Classification (NCBI taxonomy): domain Eukaryota; kingdom Metazoa; phylum Chordata; class Mammalia; order Rodentia; family Dipodidae; genus Orientallactaga; species Orientallactaga sibirica. The sequence continues at coordinate 2,461,085 of JAEOAD010000889.1, forward strand.
CCTAGGGTTCACCTCAAATGATGAGTTCAGAATCTAAATGAGGGGCCCGAGGGGGGCCTCCATGTTTAAATACTCAGATGGCCCATACATAGAAGAGGTTGGGGATGTAGCCCAATGGTAGTGTTCACCTAGCCTGTTCAAAGCCTTGGACCCCAGCACCGTGTGTGTGTGTAACTGTATAATTAATATATGATAAAAACTTTAAGAAAAAAAAATTTAATATTTTATTTCTGAGAGAGGCAATGGGCACACCAAGGTCTCCAGCCACTGCAAATGAACTCCAGACGCATGCACCACCTTGTGCCTCTGCTTACTTGGGTACTGGGGAATCAAACCTGGGTCCTTTGGTTTAACCGTTAAGCCATCTCTTTAGCCTTATAAATGAGAGGTTTAGGGGTGTGGCTTAGTGGTAGAGCACTTGCCTAGCATGTATCGGATCTTATTCCATCCCCAGTTCCTTTTTTTTTTTTTTTTTTTCTTCAAGGCAGGGTCTCGCTCAAGCCCAGGCTGACCTGGAATTCACTCACTCTGTAGTCTCAGGCTGGCCTCGAACTCATGGCGATCCTCCTATCTCTGCCTCCCGAGTGCTGGGATTAAAGGCGTGTGCCACCACGCCCAGCGTCTAGACTTGGGAACTGATGTCTTACTACCTCGTAGGTGCCCTTTCCTTTCGGGGAGATGCCCTTCTTTGTTCTCTACCTCCGTAGACCTCAGGCTCTGCCTCTTTGGGCTGCACCTTGTATCATGGGACTCCTTCTTTCTTGGCCCTTCTAAGTCTCTATTCTCGTTCATTCTCGACGCTTCCATCTCATTTGGCATTTCCTGTGTGCTTGGCTCTGCTGTAGTGTTCATGCATCGTTCAGGTCCTCGTGGCATGAAGTGGAGCCCAAAGTTGAGGGAAACTGAGGCACAGTGCTTCCTACACTGCCTCCTCAGCTCAGAAGATGGACAATCATGGGGAGAGGAAAGAACTGTCATGTTTTCTGGTGTTTCCCACACTTGCTGCTTTTTTTTTTTTTTTTTTTTTTTTTTTTGGTTCCACAGAGGGTCTCACTCTAGCTCAGGCTGACCTGGAATTCACTCTGTAATCTCACGCTGGCCTTGAACTCACAGTGATCCTCCTACCTCTGCCTCCCAAGAGCTAGGATTAAAGGCGTGCGCCACCACACCGGGTTGCTACTGTTTGAGAGGAGAGACCTGTGCCATTTGTTGCCATAGGTCCCCAGTGTAAGCAGAGCCTGCCATGTAGAAGGTGCTGTCTCCTCGCCTGTAGGATGGGCAGAATGATGACTGTTTCTTGCCAGGACTGCTCTCCAGAAGTCCATGGCCCTCATAGAAGCGCTTAGAAGTCCAGGAAGGAAGCTGCAGCAGAGGCCAGGGGAGCTCTTCTGGGATCTTAGCTCTCTGGCATCAGTCTCCCCGAGAGAAGCATTTTCCCTTCCTCTATTTGCCTCCCCTACAAAAGTCTCACATTTTCTTTTCTATTCCTGGGGATTGACCTAAGGACAGGAGTGTTGTAGGGAAGAGCTCTACCACTGAGCCACGCCCCCAGCCCCTCACTGGGGGATTCTAGGCAGGAGCTCTACCACTGAGCCACGCCCCCAGCCCCTCACTGGAGGATTCTAGGCAGGAGCTCTACCACTGAGCCACGCCCCAGCCCCTCACTGGGGGATTCTAGGCAGGAGCTCTACCACTGAGCCACGCCCCCAGCCCCTCACTGGGGGATTCTAGGCAGGAGCTCTACCACTGAGCCACGCCCCAGCCCCTCACTGGGGGATTCTAGGCAGGAGCTCTACCACTGAGCCACGCCCCCAGCCCCTCACTGGAGGATTCTAGGCAGGAGCTCTACCACTGAGCCACACTCCCAGCCCCTCACTGGGGGATGCTAGGCAGGAGATCTACCACTGAACCATGCCCCCAGCCCCTCACTGGGGGATTCTAGGCAGGAGCTCTACCACTGAGCCATGCTCCCAGCCCCTCACTGGGGGATTCTAGGCAGGAGCTCTACCACTGAGCCACGCCCCCAGCCCCTCACTGGGGGATTCTAGGCAGGAGCTCTACCACTGAGCCACGCCCCCAGCCCCTCACTGGGGGATTCTAGGCAGGAGCTCTACCACTGAGCCTGCCTCAGCCCTCTATTTACTTTCTTTTTGGGACAGCATCTGTACTAACTTGCCCAAGCTGGCCTTGAACTTACTCTATAGCCCAGGCAGGCCCCAGCATTCCAAGCATCTGGAATGGTAGACTTGGCCTCTGGACCATACATCACCCTTTCAACCCTGGCCAGTGGGCTAGAAAGAGTTTGTGGCCGGGGTCGGGTGGATGCCTTCATAAAGAATCTATGCTGGTGTTGGAGCTGGTCAAACACTTGAAAAGGCACGAGTAGCCATTGCTCCCAGTGTGATACCAAGAGGCTTACCCCTTCCCAGAGGACCAAGGGCCTCCCCTACACTCCCGCCCACCATTCCTGCCTCCCATCCATCATCCCTTGGGGAGCTGTGGGGTTATTGTCAATTAACTGTTTAATTAACTATTTAGGCTAATCAGATTAATTGACATTAATTGGATACCATTTGTCAAGGACCCTGGAAAGCTGTGCCTCTCAGAGTTCAAGTGTGTAACTGGCTCTGGATAGAGTACTCGGGAAAACTGTAGAGCTGGGGGCAAACAGGGAGGGACAGGATCAGAGGCCCCTGAATGCTGCCCCAGGACTGAGCACTCACAGCTAAGCCCTTGAACTCCTAATGCCCTCCACTTCTCCCTCAGTTGCATAAAGCAAGGTTTGATGGTTGGACTTGGTGGGGCACATCTGTAATTCTAGCAACGAGGAGGCTGAGTCAGGAAGATCACAACTTTGAGGCCAGTCTGGGCTAAAGAGCAAGATTCTGTTACAAAAAATAAAAATAAAAAGATTTGAAAGGAAAGCCGGGCGTGGTGGCGCACACCTTTAATCCCAGCATTCGGGAGGCAGAGGTAGGAGGATCACCGAGAGTTCGAGGCCACCCTGAGACTACATAGTTAATTCCAGGTCAGCCTGGACCAGAGTGAGACCTACCTTGCAAAACAAAAAAAAAAAAAAAAAAAAAAAAAAAAAAAAAGATTTGAAAGGAAACAAGAAAAAGAATGAGAAACCTTCCTTGAACCCCCAAAGACCTCCAAGGGGGAGAAACCTTAGCATTCTAAATATGTCATGATATAAGTAGGTCGCCTTTATAACAACTATTGGCATGCAGCCTCGCATGCAGTAAAAAAGAAAGAAAGAAAGAAAGAAAGAGGAAGGAAGGAAAGGAAGAAAGAAAGAAAGAAAGAAAATAGAAAAGATGAGGAGTATAAGGCTGATAAAATATTCAAAATATTAAGCTGTGATAAATGATCAGATTTGCATTTAGTCAATTTCAGTCCCTCAAACCCGCAGTGCATTGTAATGCCTGTTTCAAAACACAACTTAGTTTTAAAGCTTATAGCACTTGAGCCGGGCATGGTGGCACACGCCTCTAATCCCAGCATTCAGGAGGCAGAGGTAGGAGGATCACTGTGAGTTCAAGGCCACCCTAAGACTACATAGTGAATTCCAGGTCAGCCTGAACTAGAGTGAGACCCTACCTAGAAAAACCTATACACACACACACACACACACACACACACACACATTTGAAACAACAACAGGAAAAAAATCTACTCTCAAAAGCATCCTACATTTAGGAAGGGGGGAAAAAGCCAACCCACTCAAAGATGTGTATGTGAGTTTGTCTTCAGAGACATCTTCTCAAGATCAAATGGCTCCCATGTCAAATCCAAATCCAATGCTGCTGGCCTGCAGGGGTGTGTGGGTGTGTGCGTGCGTGCATGCATGTGATTGATTTGGGTTTATTGAGACAGGGTCTCACTATGTAACCCAGGATGATTTGGCACCCTCCCTCCCACCTCCACCTCCCAAACGCTGAGTCTTCCAGTCTTAGCTTGACTCTTCTACCAACCCTCTCTAAGAATCCCTTTCCCTCTCTTGGGCCTCAGTTTCCTCTGTGGTAAGTCCTCAGCCTGACTCTTTCTAAGAAGTTATTTACATGAAGCAGAGGCATTGTGGATGTCTAGTATCCTGGAAATGCATACAAAGATGAAATGAGAAAAAGGGAGCCATTTTTGGTGGGAGAGTGAAGCTCCCAATATAGGGGTTGTACTTCCCCAGCAGAAAGAGGGGCTCACAGGTTGATGACAGAGGTCTTTAGTGTGGAAAGAAAAGACTCAGAGAAAGAACATGGTCTCTCTCTCTTCTTTTACTGCCCGATCCTGCAGCCCCTGGGGGAGGAAGGACGGGGAGAAACCGGAGGCTGTTGCCTAGCAACCAGAGGCGCATCTGGATCGATGGAAAGGCAGGCAGTGCATCAGCCCCCAGCCCAGCCCTGCTCTCTCTGGCTCTGTCTTTGATCTAACCCAGCCCAGCAGGAGCCTGGGGCGGTGGGAGGGGGGATGCCCAGGGCGGCCAGCCTGATTAGAGCTGAGTCAATAGAGGGAATTTTCCATAATGAGGTTGTGTGGGCAGAGGAGGCAGGCATCTGCCCCTGGCTTCTCCCTGCAACCTCTCTGGTAGGAAAGCTCTGTCTCCATCCAACACCCACCCTTCCTGTTGACTGCTTCTACATGGTCACATCACCAACTTTTATTTCCTTTTTTGCACACGTGGTCTGTGTGCGAGCATGTAGACGTGTTCATGCATGTGTTTGCACGTGTGTGTGCGTGGGTGTGTGTGCATGTGGAAGCCCGAGATTGACATCCAGTGATTTCCTTAATCATTCTCCACTTTATTTACTGAGGCAGGGGCACTTATAAGAACACAGAGCTCTGGGATGGAGAGATGGCTTAGCAGTTAAGGCACATGCCTGCAAAGCCTAAGGATCCAGGTTCGATTCTCCAGGTCCCACGTAAGCCAGATGTACATGGTGGCGCCTATGTCTGGAGTTCGTTTGCAGTGGCTGGAAGCCCTGGCATGTCCATTCTCACTCTCTAATAAATAAATAAAAATAAATATTTTTAAAAAAACACAGAGCTCACCAATTCAACTACTCTAGTTAGCCAGCTTGCTTTAGAGATCTCTTTCCTCTACCTCCAGAGCATTGGGATTACAGGTGCAGACTACCATGCCAGCCTGCATTAATTGTTTTTTTTTGGGTGGGGGGTTTTCGAGATAGAGTCTCACTCTAGCTCAGGCTGACCTGGAATTCACTATGTAGTCTCAGGGTGGCCTCGAACTCACGGCGATCCTCCTACCTCTGCCTCCCCAGTGCTAGGTTAAAGGCGTGCGCTACTACGCCCAGCATTTTTTTTTTTTTTTTGGTTTTTCGAGGTAGGGTCATTTTTTTAAAAAAATATTTTATTTGGGGCTGGAGAGATGGCTTAGCTGTTAAAGTGCTTGCTGCAAAGCCAAAGGACCTAGGTTCGATTCCCCAGTACTCACATAAAGTCAGAGGTGGTGCATACATCTCAAGTTTGTTTGCAGTGGCTGGAGGCTCTGGTGCACCCCATTCTCTCACGCTCTCTTCCTCTTTATCTGCCTCTTTCTCTCTCTCTCCAATCAATAAATTAAATACTTTGAAAATAATTTATATTTTTACTTTTTATTTATATTGATATATATTCATGATTTATTTTATTATAATTTATATATTTTAAAATATTTTATTTATTTGCTGGAGAGAGAGTGGCAGATAGAGAGAATGGGCACACCAGGGCCTCTAAGCACTGCAGACGAACTCCAGACACATGTGCCACCTTGTGCATCTGACTTATGTGGGTCTTGGGGGCTCTAGTCAGATAGCTTCTCCTGCCTTCCTCAGCCCTGCTCCCAGGTATGACTTGGGATAGTCTGAGCCTGGCGCAGGTTGGGGTGGGAGGAAGATAACTGGAAGTACGGATGATCACATGGGCTCCTCTGATTTCACAGCAAGGTCAACTCCAGAGACCAGCATGGGTTGATCCTCTGGGACATGATCCAACACCACCTCCAGGCAACTTATCCCATCAGTGACAGTTCAGTCACGAGATAGTACTTTCTCCAGTGATGCTGGAGTGGTGGGGACACCCACCAGATTATCCCTATATCTCCCTGCTAACAACAGCAGCCATCGGGAAGTTCCCAACAGGAAGGTGACAGTCTCTCTGAAGGCCACTGAGAACCTTGAAGAGGGGCAGGCTGGATGTTCAGGGGAGATTCCTTTTTTTTGCCACTAGAGTCCAGAGAAAGGAACACACTGAAATGTCACTTGTTTATTTGACATTGTTACCAGAGTTGTTAGAATGAGAGCCTGGGCCCTGGCACCCAGGGCTAAGCCACCCATCCTCAGTAGGCCAGTTAAAGAAACAAGTAAACAAGGGCTGAAGAGATGGCCTAGTGGTTACGGTGCTTGCCTGCAAGGTCAAAGGAGCCAGGTTTGATTCCTCAGGACCCACGTAAGCCAGATGCACAAGGGCACATGCATCTGGAATTCATTTGCAGTGGCTGAAGTCCCTGGTGCACCCATTCTCTCTTTTTCTCTACCTGCCTCTCTTTCTCAAATAAATCTTTTTAAATGAAATAAAAGAGAAACAAGGGGTTGGAGAGATGGCTTAGTGGTTAGGCACTTGCCTGTGATGCCTAAGGATCCCAGTTCGAGGCTTGATTCCCCAGAACCCATGTAAGTCAGATGCACAAGGCAGTGCATGCATCTGGAGTTCATTTGCAGTGGCTGCAGGTCCTAGTGTGCCCATTCTCTCTCTCTCTCTCTCTGCCTCTTTATCTCTCTGTCTCTCTCAAATAAATAAATAAAAATAAACAAAATTTAAAAGAAAAGAGAGAAGCCGGGCATGGTGACACACTCCTTTAATCCCAGCACTCAGGAGGCAGAGGTAGGAGGATCGCCAGGAGTTTGAGGCCACCCTGAGACTACAGAGTGAATTCCAGGTCAGCCTGAGCTAGAGTGAGACCCTACCTCAAAAGAGAGAGAGAGAGAGAGAGAAACAAGTAATGGTAAAAAGCAGAAAAAGGAAATTGATTCAATGTGACCACATTTGAAAGAGGGACAGAGGTCCAGTGACCCTGCCCACAAGTTTATCTTCAGGGCTCTGACACAAGGTTCAGGTTAAAATAGAAGACAAGACGTCTGTAAGTCTGCATAACTAGGCACTCCTGTAAAGTGTGGGTCTGCCCATCACTGGCCTGTCACTGTCTGGACACCAGTCTCTCCTGCAGGTGGTCCGGCAGGTTGTCAACATTGTATGAAATCTCTTCCTGTGAGAGAAGACCCTCCTCTGCCTGACACCAGGCTTTGGCCTTTTTCCAGCTTTGAGAGGCTCATCTTTCCAATAGTCTGATAGCCAAGTGGAAGGGCATGACTGTCTCTTTAGAATATCTTGCTCCTTGGGCTGGAGAGATGGCTTAGCTATTAAAGCATTTGCCTGTGAAGCCTAAGGACCCAGGTTTGATTGATTCCTCAGGACCCATGTAAGCCAGATGTACAAGGTAGCGCATGCATCTGGAGTTTATTTGCAGTGACTGGAGGCTCTGGTGTGCCCGTTCTCTCCCTCTCTCTCTCTCTTTCTCTCTCTCTCTCTCCTCTCTCAAATAAATAAATAAAATATTTTAAAAAATAAAGCAAGCTAAATAAATAGAGTATCTAGCTTCTGTCAGCATGTTTTCAGTACTTTTCTGGTTCTATAGTTCTTTTTCTTGGGTTGAACTGGTTTTCATGGTTTTTAAAAGCCAGTATTGTCAATTTTGATATATTCTACTGTGAATATAATCCCAGCACTTGGGAAGGTGGAGTCAGGAAGATCAGGAATTCAAAGTCATCCTTAGTTACATAGTGAATTTGAGGCCAGCCTGGGGTCCACAAGACCCTGTCTTCCAGTATTTCCCTCTCCCCCTCCCCACCAAAAAAGGAAAAGAACCTTTAGTTGGCCAGGGAGGGAAACAGTAGAACAAGAGATCCAAGGCTGGAAGTGCGTGGGTGCCCGCAGAGGCACAGTGGAGGTGGCACTCGCTCAGTCCTGCAAAATGAATGGAGGAAGAAGGACATGCCGGGCACAAGGGACACCCTGGCCTGTGTGCTCCTGGATGGAGCTCAACGCAGCACAATGGTCAGCGGCTAACCTGGCGCTGCATAGGTTGCCCAATCCCACATGCCAGCGAAAAAGTCTGGGCTTTTTCCTGGGGTCAGGCTCGCTTTCCCAACTACCTGCCCTGGCTCTCCATCTCACCCCTACTCTAAAGCATAGACAGAAGTGCAGAGAAGGCTGAATAGAGGTCCTGATTGGATAAGGAAGGAGCTGGGCATGGTGGCGCACACCTTTAACCCCCAGGACTCAGGAGGCGGAGGTAGGGGTATCGCCATGAGTTCAAGACCACCCCAGACTGCATAGTGAATTCCAAGTCAGCCTGAGCTAGAGTGAGACACTACCTCAAAATAAATAAATAAATAAATAAATAAATAAATAAATAAATAAATAACCCGGGCGTCGTGGTGTACACCTTTAATCCCAGCACTTGGGAGTCAGAGGTAGGAGGATCACTGTGAGTTCGAGGCCACCCTGAAACTACATAGTGAATTCCAGGTCAGCCTGGGCTAGAGTGAGACCCTACCTCGAAAAACTAATAAATAAATAAGTAAATAAGATAAAATAAAAATAAATAGATAGGAGAGGGACCACACTATCAAGACACAGTGCTGAGATGCCAGCATCCAGAGGACAGCTTGTTTGTTCCTCCCCCAGGCTTCCTGCCCCAGGCTCAGCCCAGGCAGCCCTAGCTTCAAGCTCCTGCCAAGACCTTCCTCTGGCTCCAACAGGGGCTGGGAAGCTCCAGCCACTAAATAATTGAAAGGAAAGCTTTCAGGCCTTCTCCCTCCCCTGCAGCGTCTTCTGGAGGGTTGGGTAACAAACAGCAGCACCAGAGCTTCCCCAGAGACTCCAAGGTGGCTGGAAGAAGCCGCTGTAACCCTCTCACCACCAAGACGGGCCAGCTTGCCACCAGCTGCTCTCAGCTTTCGGCTTCTGTCTTGCTGCTCACTGTTGATTGCCTTCTTCCTCCTCCTCCTTCCCCTCTTCTTCCTCCTCCTCTCCCTCCTGTTCTTCCTTCCTTCCTTCCTTCCTTCCTTCCTTCCTCCCTCCTTCCTTCCTTCTTTCTTTCTTTCTTTCTTTCTTTCTTCTTTCTTTCTTTCTTTCTCCTTCTTCTTTCTTCCTTCCTTCCTTCCTTCCTTCCTTTCCTTCTTCCTTCTCTCTCTCTCTCTCTCTTTCTTTCTTTCTTTCTTTCTTTCTTTCTTTCTTTCTTTCTTTCTTTCTTTCTTTCTTTCTGAGGAAGAGTTTCACTCTAGCCCAGGCTGACCTGTAATTCACTATGTAGTCTCAGAGTGACCTCGAACTCATAGTAATCCTCCTACCTCTGTCTCCTGAGTGCTGGAATTAAAGGTGTGCACCACACCCAGCCTCCTGTTCTTTTTCCTCATCTTCTTCCTCCTTCTCCTCTTTCCTCCTTCCCTTCTTTTTCCTTTTCCTCCTCCACCCTGAACTAATAGTGAATGCAAGGTGAGACTGGGCTACAGAGACCATAAAAACCCTGTCCCAAAAGAAAAGAATTTATCTCCTAAGCACTGAATTCTGTCCCCAGCACCATATCAAATAGGCTTGGCGGTGCACGCCTGTAGTCCCAGCTCTTGGCAGCTGGAGGCAGGAGGATCAGAAGTTCAAGATCATTCTCAGCTAGACAGTGAGTTTGAAGCCAGGCTGAGCTATATGAAACTCTGTCCCCCCCGCCGCTCCAAAAGGAGGAGGGACTGGGGAGATACAAGTGTGAGGATCCGAGTTCAGATCTTCAATACCCACATAAATGCCAGTGAGCATGGTGGCCCACCTATAATTCCAGAGCTCAGGAGGTGGAGACAGGCAGTACCCCGGGGCAAGCTAGCTCACTAGACCAGCTGAACCACCAAGCTCTGGGTTCAGGTAAGAGACTGCCTTGTTCAAACGAAGGGGAGGGACTGAGAAAAATGGTAAACAAGAGAGGCCAATGCTGAACCCATGGGGCATCTTTCAGTGCTGTGACCATCCCCCGCCAACCTTCTTCCCTTGGGCCGGAGCACTGGGGTAGTCCCAGTTCACTGTGGCCACTGCTGTATGGCCATTATTGGCCCATTCCCTGCTCATGGTTGGAAGCTCTGGCAGAGGGCAGCGAGGGGTTGGCAGAAGCATGCTTCAAGAATTATGTTACTGCCAGGCATGGTGGCACGTGCCTTGAATCCCAGCACTGGGGAGGCAGAGGTAGGAGGATCGCCATGAGTTCGAGGCCACCCTGAGACTGCACAGTGAATTCCAGGTTAGCCTGAGCCAGAGCGAAACCCTACCTGTCATGTGTACAGTAGCCTAGCTCCAATGCCAGGGGAGGGGCGTAGTGGGAACCCACCTAGGTCCCTTATAGCCATCATGGAGATGGCTTTTTCAAGCTTGACAGAATATCTTGACAAACATTATTGCACAGTAGTGGGGTTTTTTTTTCACCAGATCCACATTTATTTTCACACCTAAGTAGCAATTTTCATGTATTCTTGTCAGTTCCGTCAGGTTCCTGAGAGTTACAAAAAATATTTGATTCTCTCTGTCCATTTTTGGTGGTGCTAGAGATTGAATTTAGGACTCTGTGCATGCACTTTAGCAATAAATTATCTCCCCAGAACAGGGGCGTGGTGGCGCACGCCTTTAATCCCAGCACTAGGGAGGCAGAGGTAGGTGGATCACCATGAGTTCGAGGACACCCTGAGACTAAATTCCAGGTCAGCCTGGGCTAGAGCAAAACAAACAAACAAAAAGACCTCAAGCTGGGTGTAGTGGCACACACCTTTAATCCCAGCACTTGGGAGGCAGAGGTAGGAGGATTGCTGTGAGTTCGAGGCAACCCTGAGACTACATAGTTAATTCCAGGTCAGCCTGGGCCAGACTGAGACCCTACATCAAAAGGGAGAGACTTCCGGAGTCCCTGGAACAAAAAAGCCCAGGGCTTAGTGGCCACTGTCCGAGGTGCTAATGGGGAGAAGGGAAAAGGAGAGCTGCTTGCTGGAGGCAGCAGAAGGACAGGAAAAAGCGGCCCAGGGTATCTCTTCTAAAAGCTGCCTGGCTCCCCTTGGTTTGAGCTCTAGCTGCTTTTCCTGCCTCCACGTTCCCTCATCAATAATCTACCAGCTTGAGCACTCTATGGGTTTAGTCTCCTGTTCTGTGGATATCAAATCAGGTCTGTGAACTGAGGCTTTCTGAACACTTTCCCCTGTTATCCAGAGGTTCCTTGGTTCCACAGGGATCTCAAGACCAGCTTGGGATACATGAGACCCTGGAAAGACAGAAAGAGATTGATTCCAGGCCAGCCTGGACTGCATAGCAAGATCCTGCTTTTAAAAAAAGGGAGGGCTGGGCCTGGAGAGCTGGTTTAGCAGTTAAGGTACTTTCCTGTGAAGCCTAAGGTTCGATTCCCCATTACCCACATAAGCTGATGCACAAGGTGGCACATGTGTCTGGAGTTTATTTGCAGTGACTAGAGGCCCTAGTGTACCCATTCTCTCTCTCTCTCTCTCTTTGCCTCTTTATCTCAAATAAGTAAAATACAAAAAAAGGGGGAGTGCTGGAGAGATGGTTCAGTAGTTAAAGGTGCTGGCTTGCAAAGCCTGATGACCTAGGTTCAATTCTCCAGTAACCACACACAAGCCAGAGGCATAAAGTGGTACATGCATCCGGAGTTCGTTTTTAGTAGCAGGAGGCCCTGATGAGCCCATGCATTCTCTCCCTGTCTCTTCAGGTGAGTCTGGGCTACACTGAGACTCTGTCTCTTAAAAAAAGTAATTAAGAGCCGGGCGTGGTGGCGCACGCCTTTAATCCCAGCACTCGGGAGGCAGAGGTAGGAGGATCGCCGGGAGTTCGAGGCCACCCTGAGACTACATAGTGAATTCCAGGTCAGCCTGGACCAGAGTGAGACCCTACACCAAAAAAAAAAAAAAAAAAAAAAAAAAAAAAAAAAGTAATTAAGTAAAAACAAAGAGGGCTGGGGAGATGACTTAGGGGTTAAGGCACTTGCCTGTGGAGACTAAGGACCCAGGTTTGATTCCTACTACCCATGTAAGCCAGGTGCACAAGATGGCGCATACATCTGGAGTTCATTTGCAGTGCTAAAGGCCTTGGCTTGTCCATTCTCTTTCTACCTCTCCCTCCCTCCTTTCCTCCCTCCCTCCCTCTCTCTCTCTCTCTCACACACACACACAAATAAATAAATATTTTAAAAAACAAAGGAAATCCGGGTGTGGTGACACACAACTTTAATCCCAGTACTTGGGAGGCAGAGGTAGGAAGATCGTCTTGAGTTCAAGGCTATCCTGAGACTACAGAGTGAATTCCAGGTCAGCCTGAGCTAGAGTGAGACCTTACCTCAAAAAAAAAAAAAAAAAAAAAAAAGGGAAAAAGGAAAAACAGGGGCAGCAGAGATAGCTCAGTGGTAAAAGGCACTTGTTTGCAAAGCCTGATGGCTAGGGTTTGATTCCCCAGTACCCACATAAAGCCAGATGCACAAAGTGCACATATGTCTGGAGTTCATTTGCAGTGGCAAAAAAAAAAAAAAAAAAAAAAAAAAAAAAAACCCTAGTGTGCCCATTCTCTCTCTTTCTACTTGCAAATAAATAAAGTATTTTTTTTAAAAAGAGGGCTGGAAGGATGGCTTAGAGGTTAAGGTGTTTGCCTGCAAAGCCAAAGGACCCAGGTTCAATTCCCCAGGACCCACGTTAGCCAGATGCACAAGGGGGCGCATGCATCTGGAGTTCGTTTCCAGTGGCTGGAGGCCCTGGCATGCCCATTGTTTCTCTTTCTTTGTCAAATAAATAAAAATTAAAAAATAAATAAAAAATAAAAGAAAAAAAGAGACCCAGGGAACCATAAGAATCTCCCTAACCGAGATTTTGACCTCCGTGCATGTAGCTTGATTGACATATAAAATATAGGACACCCAATTAAATTTGAACTTCAGAGAAACGATGGATAATTTTTTAGAAATCTGTCCCAAATATGAAGCTCATGAAATTCAAATTTAATTTAAATTTGTATCATCCTGTAGTTTTACTTGCCAAATCAAGCCACCTCTAACAATGCTGTCCTTAGCAGACGTTTCAACCAGGTGTGACCTAAATCCTCTACAGTCCTTCCAATGTGTGAAGACAGGACTTTGACCACTTGTATTTTCTTAGAATCTCCCCTTTCCTGGGCATCATATTTTTGTTGATGTAGCAGAAGATAGCATGGACTTCTGGCAGCCTCATCATAATATTGACTTAAATTGAGCCTGTGATCATTGAAAAAAAATTCCCCCCATGCTTCCTGAACACACTACTTCTAAGCACTGTCTACCCCATTCCAATTTTAGAAAGTTAGTTTGGGACCCAGATTCAGCCTGTGCTATTTCTCACAATCCTCTTCCACCCTCATAAATTCATTCCATTTTTTCCATCTGCTGTCCCTCTTGATCCTGTCTATATTTATGATTGCTCACAGATTGTGTCCTCGGTGAATCTGATCTTCATGCTGTTAATGTCCTTTCTATCTAGTCGATAGCGAACACGTTGGGACATTGTGGTCCTCCACTAAATATCTATGCCTAAAATAACACCGAAGGGACTTGTTTGCAAGCCTGCTGGCCCCAGAGTTCAGTGCCTCAGTACCCACGTAAAGCTGTACACAAAATTGCTTATGCAATCCCAACACTTGGGAGCCAGACAGAGGAGAATCAGAAGTTCAAGATCATCTTCAGCTACATAGCAAGTTAGGGGGTAGGCTGGGCTACATGAGACCCTATCTTAAAAGGGGGGTGGCCGGGCATGGTGGCACACGCCTTTAACCCCAGCACTCAGGAGGCAGAGGTAGGAGTATCACCGTGAGTTTGAGGCCACCCTGAGACTACATAGTGAATTCCAGGTCAGCCTGGGCTAAAGTGAAATCCTACCTTGAAAAAACAGAAAAAAATGGGGGGCTGGCTGGAGAGATGACAGCGATTAAAGATGGTACTTACCTGTGAAGCCTAAGGACTCAGGTTCGATTCCCAAGTACCCACGTAAGCCAGATGCACAAGGTGGCACATGGGTCTGGAGTTTGTTTACAATGGCTGGAGGCCCTGGCATGACCGTGTTCTCTCTCTCTCTCTCTTTTTTGTTGTTTTTGTTTTTTTTTTTTTTTGTTTTTTTTTTTTGAGATGGGGTCTCACTGTAGTCCAGGCTGACCTGGAATTCACTATGTAGTCTCAGGATGGCCTCGAACTCACAGTGATCCTCCTACCTCTGCCTCCCAAGTGCAGGGATTAAAGGCATGCACCACCACACCCGGCTTTTAAATAAATAAATAAATATATATATATATATATATTTTTTTTTTAAATGTCAAACCAGGGCTTGAGAGATGGCTTAACAGTTTCGGCACTTGCCTTAGGACCTATGTTTGACTCTTCAGGTACCAAGTAAGCCAGATGTACAAGGTGATGCAAGTGTGCAAGGTTGCACATGAGTACCAGGTGGTGCATGTGTCTGTACTTCGATTACAGTGGCTGGAGGCCTTGGTGCACCAATTCTCTCCCTCCCCACCCCCACGCCCCCCCGCTTCCTCACTCTCTCACATAAAAATAAATAAATAAATAAAGGCCAGTCTGTTGGGCTTGCCTCAAAAAAAAAATGTTAAACCAGGCACAGTAGGCCACACCTGTAATCCTAGCACTTGGGAAGCTGAACCTGGAGCAGAAGGATCCCTGCAAGTTCAAAGCCAGCCTGGGATACATAGAGACTACCAGGCCAGTTAGGACTACAGAATGAGACCTTATCTCAACATCATACATTGCAAAACAAAGAAGCTGTGGGCCCAGAGCTCAGGAGGTGGAGACAGGCAGTACCCCGGGGCAAGCTAGCTCACTAGACCAGCTGAACCACCAAGCTCTGGGTTCAGGTAAGAGACTGCCTTGTTCAAACGAAGAGGAGGGACTGAGAAAAATGGTAAACAAGAGAGGCCAATGCTGAACCCATGGGGCATCTTTCAGTGCTGTGACCATCCCCGCCAACCTTCTTCCCTTTGGGCCGGAGCACTGGGGTAGTCCCAGTTCACTGTGGCCACTGCTGTATGGCCATTATTGGCCCATTCCCTGCTCATGGTTGGAAGCCTGGCAGAGGGCAGCGAGGGGTTGGCAGAAGCATGCTTCAAGAATTATGTTACTGCCAGGCATGGTGGCACGTGCCTTGAATCCCAGCACTGGGGAGGCAGAGGTAGGAGGATCGCCATGAGTTCGAGGCCACCCTGAGACTGCACAGTGAATTCCAGGTTAGCCTGAGCCAGAGCGAAACCCTACCTGTCATGTGTACAGTAGCCTAGCTCCAATGCCAGGGGGGCGCAGTGGGAACCCACCTAGGTCCCTTTATAGCCATCATGGAGATGGCTTTTTCAAGCTTGACAGAATATCTTGACAAACATTATTGCACAGTAGTGGGTTTTTTTCACCAGATCCACATTTATTTTCACACCTAAGTAGCAATTTTCATGTATTCTTGTCAGTTCCGTCAGGTTCCTGAGAGTTACAAAAATATTTGATTCTCTCTGTCCATTTTTGGTGGTGCTAGAGATTGAATTTAGGACTCTGTGCATGCACTTTAGCACAAATTATCTCCCAGAACAGGGGCGTGGTGGCGCACGCTTTAATCCCAGCACTAGGGAGGCAGAGGTAGGTGGATCACCATGAGTCTGAGGACACCCTGAGACTAAATTCCAGGTCAGCCTGGGCTAGAGCAAAACAAACAAACAAAAAAGACCTCAAGCTGGGTGTAGTGGCACACACCTTTAATCCCAGCACTTGGGAGGCAGAGGTAGGAGGATTGCTGTGAGTTCGAGGCAACCCTGAGACTACATAGTTAATTCCAGGTCAGCCTGGGCCAGACTGAGACCCTACATCAAAAGGGAGAGACTTCCGGAGTCCCTGGAACAAAAAGCCCAGGGCTTAGTGGCCACTGTCCGAGGTGCCAATGGGGAGAAGGGAAAAGAGAGCTGCTTTGCTGGAGGCAGCAGAAGGACAGGACAGGAAAAAGCGGCCCAGGGTATCTCTTCTAAAAAGCTGCCTGGCTCCCCTTGGTTTGAGCTCTAGCTGCTTTTCCTGCCTCCACGTTCCCTCATCAATCAATCTACCAGCTTGAGCACTCTATGGGTTTAGTCTCCTGTTCTGTGGATATCAAATCAGGTCTGTGAACTGAGGCTTTCTGAACACTTTCCCTGTTATCCAGAGGTTCCTTGGTTCCACAGGGATCTCAAGACCAGCTTGGGATACATGAGACCCTGGAAAGACAGAAAGAGATTGATTCCAGGCCAGCCTGGACTGCATAGCAAGATCCTGCTTTTAAAAAGGGAGGGCTGGGCCTGAGAGCTGGTTTAGCAGTTAAGGTACTTTCCTGTGAAGCCTAAGGTCTGATTCCCCATTACCCACATAAGCTGATGCACAAGGTGGCACATGTGTCTGGAGTTTATTTGCAGTGACTAGAGGCCCTAGTGTACCCATTTCTCTCTCTCTCTCTCTCTTTGCTCTCTTTATCTCAAATAAGTAAAATACAAAAAGGGGAGCTGGAGAGATGGTTCAGTAGTTAAAGGTGCTGGCTTGCAAAGCCTGATGACCTAGGTTCAATTCTCCAGTAACCACACACAAGCCAGAGGCATAAAGTGGTACATGCATCCGGAGTTCGTTTTTAGTAGCAGGAGGCCCTGATGAGCCCATGCATTCTCTCCCTGTCTCTTCAGGTGAGTCTGGGCTACACTGAGACTCTGTCTCTTAAAAAAAGTAATTAAGAGCCGGGCGTGGTGGCGCACGCCTTTAATCCCAGCACTCGGGAGGCAGAGGTAGGAGGATCGCCGGGAGTTCGAGGCCACCCTGAGACTACATAGTGAATTCCAGGTCAGCCTGGACCAGAGTGAGACCCTACCTCGAAAAACCAAAAAAAAAAAAAAAAAAAGTAATTAAGTAAAAACAAAGAGGGCTGGGGAGATGACTTAGGGGTTAAGGCACTTGCCTGTGGAGACTAAGGACCCAGGTTTGATTCCTACTACCCATGTAAGCCAGGTGCACAAGATGGCGCATACATCTGGAGTTCATTTGCAGTGCTAAAGGCCTTGGCTTGTCCATTCTCTTTCTACCTCTCCCTCCCTCCTTTCCTCCCTCCCTCCCCTCTCTCTCTCTCACACACACACACAAATAAATAAATATTTTAAAAACAAAGGAAATCCAGGTGTGGTGACACACAACTTTAATCCCAGTACTTGGGAGGCAGAGGTAGGAAGATCGTCTTGAGTTCAAGGCTATCCTGAGACTACAGAGTGAATTCCAGGTCAGCCTGAGCTAGAGTGAGACCTTACCTCAAAAAAAAAAAAAAAAAAGGAAAAAGGAAAAACAGGGGCAGCAGAGATAGCTCAGTGGTAAAAGGCACTTGTTTGCAAAGCCTGATGGCTAGGGTTTGATTCCCCAGTACCCACATAAAGCCAGATGCACAAAGTGCACATATGTCTGGAGTTCATTTGCAGTGGCAAAAAAAAAAAAAAAAAAAAAAAAAAAAACCCTAGTGTGCCCATTCTCTCTCTTTCTACTTGCAAATAAATAAAGTATTTTTTTTAAAAAGAGGGCTGGAAGGATGGCTTAGAGGTTAAGGTGTTTGCCTGCAAAGCCAAAGGACCCAGGTTCAATTCCCCAGGACCCACGTTAGCCAGATGCACAAGGGGGCGCATGCATCTGGAGTTCGTTTCCAGTGGCTGGAGGCCCTGGCATGCCCATTGTTTCTCTTTCTTTGTCAAATAAATAAAAATTAAAAAATAAATAAAAAATAAAAGAAAAAAAGAGACCCAGGGAACCATAAGAATCTCCCTAACCGAGATTTTGACCTCCGTGCATGTAGCTTGATTGACATATAAAATATAGGACACCCAATTAAATTTGAACTTCAGAGAAACGATGGATAATTTTTTAGAAATCTGTCCCAAATATGAAGCTCATGAAATTCAAATTTAATTTAAATTTGTATCATCCTGTAGTTTTACTTGCCAAATCAAGCCACCTCTAACAATGCTGTCCTTAGCAGACGTTTCAACCAGGTGTGACCTAAATCCTCTACAGTCCTTCCAATGTGTGAAGACAGGACTTTGACCACTTGTATTTTCTTAGAATCTCCCCTTTCCTGGGCATCATATTTTTGTTGATGTAGCAGAAGATAGCATGGACTTCTGGCAGCCTCATCATAATATTGACTTAAATTGAGCCTGTGATCATTGAAAAAATTCCCCCCCATGCTTCCTGAACACACACTACTTCTAAGCACTGTCTACCCCATTCCAATTTTAGAAAGTTAGTTTGGGACCCAGATTCAGCCTGTGCTATTTCTCACAATCCTCTTCCACCCTCATAAATTCATTCCATTTTTTCCATCTGCTGTCCCTCTTGATCCTGTCTATATTTATGATTGCTCACAGATTGTGTCCTCGGTGAATCTGATCTTCATGCTGTTAATGTCCTTTCTATCTAGTCGATAGCTAGCGAACACGTTGGGACATTGTGGTCCTCCACTAAATATCTATGCCTAAAATAACACCGAAGGGACTTGTTTGCAAGCCTGCTGGCCCCAGAGTTCAGTGCCTCAGTACCCACGTAAGCTGTACACAAAATTGCTTATGCAATCCCAACACTTGGGAGCCAGACAGAGGAGAATCAGAAGTTCAAGATCATCTTCAGCTACATAGCAAGTTAGGGGGTAGGCTGGGCTACATGAGACCCTATCTTAAAAGGGGGGTGGCCGGGCATGGTGGCACACGCCTTTAACCCCAGCACTCAGGAGGCAGAGGTAGGAGTATCACCGTGAGTTTGAGGCCACCCTGAGACTACATAGTGAATTCCAGGTCAGCCTGGGCTAAAGTGAAATCCTACCTTGAAAAAACAGAAAAAAATGGGGGGCTGGCTGGAGAGATGACAGCGATTAAAGATGGTACTTACCTGTGAAGCCTAAGGACTCAGGTTCGATTCCCAAGTACCCACGTAAGCCAGATGCACAAGGTGGCACATGTGTCTGGAGTTTGTTTACAATGGCTGGAGGCCCTGGCATGACCGTGTTCTCTCTTTCTCTCTCTCTCTCTTTTTTGTTGTTGTTTTTGTTTTTTTTTTTTTTTTTTTTTTTTTTTTTTTTTGAGATGGGGTCTCACTGTAGTCCAGGCTGACCTGGAATTCACTATGTAGTCTCAGGATGGCCTCGAACTCACAGTGATCCTCCTACCTCTGCCTCCCAAGTGCAGGGATTAAAGGCATGCACCACCACACCCGGCTTTTAAATAAATAAATAAATATATATATATATATATATTTTTTTTTTTTTTTTTTTTAAATGTCAAACCAGGGCTTGAGAGATTGCTTAACAGTTCCGGCACTTGCCTTAGGACCTATGTTTGACTCTTCAGGTCCCAAGTAAGCCAGATGTACAAGGTGATGCAAGTGTGCAAGGTTGCACATGAGTACCAGGTGGTGCATGTGTCTGTACTTCGATTACAGTGGCTGGAGGCCTTGGTGCACCACCCTCCCTCCCCACCCCCACGCCCCCCCGCTTCCTCACTCTCTCACATAAAAATAAATAAATAAATAAAGGCCAGTCTGTTGGGCTTGCCTCAAAAAAAAAAAGTTAAACCAGGCACAGTAGGCCACACCTGTAATCCTAGCACTTGGGAAGCTGAACCTGGAGCAGAAGGATCCCTGCAAGTTCAAAGCCAGCCTGGGATACATAGAGACTACCAGGCCAGTTAGGACTACAGAATGAGACCTTATCTCAACATCATACATTGCAAAACAAAGAAGCTGTGGGCTGGAGGAATGGCTTAGTGATTAAGGTGTTCGCCTGCAAAGCTAAAGAGCCTCTGTTGAATTCCCCAGGACCCACTTAAGCCAGATGCACAAGGGGGCACACACATCTGGAGTTCGTTTGCAGTGGCTGGAGGCCCTGGCACGCCCATTCTCTCTCTCTCTCTCTCTCTCCCTCTTTCTCTCTTGCTCTCTCAAATAAATAAATACTTTTTAAAAATAAAGGTTGTGAAAATGGGTTCCAAGGGTTAGAGCCTCAAGTTTCTCCTCACATCTTCCAAGCAACTCTTGAGGTACTTGACCTGTTCACAGGGGTTCAAATAAAACAAAGGGCCATTTGGGAGGCAGAGGTAGGAGGATCACTGTGAGTCCGAGGCCACTGAGACTACATAATGAATTCCAGGTTAGCCTGGGCTAGAGTGAGACCCTACCTCAAAAAATGAAAAGAAAAAAAAAAAAAGACTTATAGTTGACAATGAGATTCTGAAGCAAACAAATTAACTTCAGCATCCCAGTATTATATCAGAGGTGTGGCACCCCTCAACTCCTGAAAGAGCAAAAACTTCCCAAAGGGCGGGGCTTTTGAACTGGGCTCTGAAGGAAGGCTAGAAGCCTCATGGGCAGAGAAGAGGAGAAGAGAAATTCTAGAGAAGGTGACCTGCCTGGGAAAAGATAAAGGGGAGTGAGGAGATGTGATGGGAATGGTGCCCAAGAGTAGGGATGGGCTGGAGGCTGGTCCAGGATGAGGTGTGGGAAAAGAAGTTTCTTGCTGGGGGTGTGGCTCAGTGCCTAGAATCCCCCAGTGAGGGGCTGGGGGGCGTGGCTCAGTAGTAGAGTTCCTGCCTAGAATCCCCCAGTGAGGGGATGGGGGTGTGGCTCAGTGGTAGAGCTCCTGCCTAGAATCCCCCAGTGAGGGGCTGGGGGCATGGCTCAGTGGTAGAGCTCCTGCCTAGAATCCCCCAGTGAGGGGCTGGGGCGTGGCTCAGTGGCAGAGCTCCTGCCTAGAATCCCCCAGTGAGGGGCCGGGTGTGGCTCAGTGGTAGAGCTCCTGCCTAGAATCCCCCAGTGAGGGGCTGGGGGCGTGGCTCAGTGGTAGAGCACCTGCCTAGAATCCTCCAGTGAGGGGCTGGGGGCGTGGCTCAGTGGTAGAGCACCTGCCTAGAATCCCCCAGTGAGGGGCTGGGGGAGAGGCTCAGTGGTAGAGCCCCTGCCTAGAAACCCCCAGTGAGGGGCTGGGGGCGTGGCTCAGTGGTAGAGCACCTGCCTAGAATCCTCCAGTGAGGGGCTGGGGGCATGGCTCATTGGTAGAGCTCCTGCCTAGAATCCTCCAGTGAGGGGCTGGGGATGTGGCTCAGTGGTAAAGTACTTCTGTAGAACTGTGAGACCCTAGGTTCAGTCCCCAGCACCCCCCCTCAAATCTATACAAAGAAAAAGAAAAGAAGCTGGGCATGGTAGTGCACACCTTTAATCCCAGCACTCGGGAAGCAGAGGTAGGAGGATCACCAAGAGTTTGAGGCCACCCTTAGAATACAGAGTGAATTCCAGGTTAGCCCGCGCTAGAGTGAGACCCTACTTCAAACCCCACCCCCCAAAAAAAGAGAAATAAAAGAGCAAGGGAGAGGTTTGGAGACAGCAGAAGGCAGAAAGAAAGCAACTGATTTTGCCATGTATTCCTCTATGCCACCTCCTTTCAAAATTGTCTTCGCTTTGTTCCACTCGTGCTCCCTGAGCTCCACTTGTATTAGGCACTTGACTGGCAGTAGAATCCAACAGCCCTGAGAAGGAGCCAGACTTTTAAACCCATGGTGACCAGCCGGGTGTGGTGGCACACACCTTAAATCCAGCGCTTGGGAGGCAGAGGTAGGAGGATCGCCGTGAGTTCAAGGCCACCCTGAGACTACACAGTGAATTCCAAGTCAGACTAAGCTAGAGAGAGACCCTACCTCGAAAAACCAAACCAAAACAAAACAGAACAAATAAACCCATTGTGACCAAAGCACAATATAGAGGGTGGCACCAGCCCAAAAGAGGGGTGAAGGAAGGCTCCAAAGGAAGGTGGTGGCTTCTTTTTGTCTGTTTGTTTTTTTGAGGCCCAGGATGACCTGGAATTCACTATGTAGTCCCAGGATGGCCTCGAACTCACAGCGATCCTCTCACCTCTGCCTCCCGAGTGCTGGGATTAAAAAAGGCATGTGCCACCACGCCCGGCTGAAGGTAATGGTTTCTATGAACTACAACTTTGAGGTTAACTAAGAAGCAGGTCATTACCATCTTTCTTTATTTTAGGGAAAGAGAGAATTGGTCCACCAGGGCCTCAGTCACTGAAATCAAACTCAAGACGCTTCCACCACCTAGTGGGCATATGCAACCTTGCACTTGCCTCACCTTTGTGCATCTGGCTAATGTGGGATCTGAGAGTTGAACATGGGTCCTCAGGCTTCACAGGCAAGTGCCTTAACCGCTAAGTCATCTCTCCAGCCCTTAGTTTGGTTTTTTGAGGTAGGGTCTTGCTCTAACCAGGCTGACCTGGAATTCACTACATAGTCTCAGGGTGGCCTTGAACTCAGTCAATCTTCCTACCTCAGCCTCTTGAGTGCTGGGATTAAAAGCATGCACTACCACGCCCAGCTTCTCCCCTCCCTCCCTTTCTTCCTTCCTTTTTTCCTTCCTCCCTCCTTCCCTTCCTCTCTTTCTTCTTTTATCTCTTTCTCTCTTTCTAGGCAGGGGTTTTCTCTGTTGTTCAGGCTCTTCTGGAGCTCACTATGTAGCCCAAGCTGGCTGGGAACTTGCTGTATAGCTCAGGCTGGCTTCAAACTCACAATCCTCCCACCTCAGCGTCCTGAGCGCTCACATTATAGGTGTGTGCCACCCTCTCCCAATTCTGGTGTGAAACGCGACGGAAAGTGAGCTGCAGGGAGTTGGGAGAAATTAGGGTCTCCAAGCTCCCCAGCGCATGGGACCAACAGTTTGGAGAAATCATTCATTGACCAGGCAGGGTGGCCCAGGCTGTTGAGGAACTGGGCTCTCAGAGCTTTGGGGAGATGGCACAGTGAATGGGTAATGATTATGGAGTACCCTACAAGAAGCCTTAGTAGAACTAGGATGTAGGGCTAGTCTATGACCAAAGCAGAAAACGGGTAGGGTTGGTTGGGGCTTGAGAAAAGAAGGGTTAGATGAACAGTATTGTTCTCTAAGCCCCTAACTCTGTTAGTGCTCCCAACCACTCGAGAGAATCAAAGGCTCAGAGAGGGATAGTATTGCCTCAGGGGCACACAGCACAGAGTGGAGTACCCAACTGGGGGGATGGCTTAGTGGTTAAGGCGCTTGAACTGTTAAGCCTAAGGACTCAGGTTGATTCCCCAGTACTCAGCTAAGCCAGATCCACAAGTTGCACATGCATCCAGAGTTCGTTTGCAGTGGCTAGAGGCCCTGGAATACCCATTTTCTATTTGCCTTTCTTTCTCTCTCTCCAGGCCAGTCTTCTGTTTTGGTTTTTCGAGGTAGGGTCTCGCTGTAGCCAGGCTGACCTGGAATTCGTTATGTAGTTGCAGGGTGGCCTCAAACTCATGGTGATCCTCCTACCTCTGCCTCCCAGGTGCTGGGATTAAAGGAATGTGCCACCACACCTGGACTCTGTCTCTCTCAAATAAATAAATGACTTTTTTTTTTTAATGAGTGGAGGGCTGAAGAGAAGGCTTAGCAGTTAAGGCACTTGCCTACAAAGCCAAAGAACCCAGGTTAGAGTCCCCAGGACCCAGATGAGCCAGATGCACAAGGTGGCACATGCATCTGGAGTTCGTTTGTAGTTGATGGAGGCCCTGGTGAAACCATTCTCTCTCTCTCTCTCTCCCCCTCCCTCTGAAATAAATAAAAATATTTTAGAAAGAGTGGAAGGCTGAAAAGATAGCTTAGCGGTTAAGGCACTTGCCTGCAAAGCCTGAGGACTCATGTTTGACTTTTCAGATCCCACATGAGCCAGACGCACAAGGTGACCCAAGCACACAAGGTTGCATATGCACAGAAGGTGGCACATGCGTCTGGAGTACAATTACTGTGGCTGGAGGCCCTGGCATACAGATTCTTTCTCTCTCACATAAAAGCACTTTTTTTTTTTTTTTTTTTTTTTTTTTTTTTTTGGTTTTTCAAGGTAGGGTCTCACTCTGGCCCAGGCAGACCTGGAATTCACTATGTAGTCTCAGGGTGGCCTTGAACTCACAGCGATCCTCCTACCTCTGCCTCCCGAGTGCTGGGATTAAAGGCATGCGCCACCACGCCCGGCTTTAAAAGCACATTAAAAAAAAAAAAAAAAAGGTTAGTCTGTTGGACTTGCCTCAAAAAAATAAAAAACTATTAAAAGGTGGAGGATCCGGACACAGAATCTTGGTGCCTGGAACTCAGGGGGAACTTATAACCTCATTACCACAGTCACTGTCCCCTTTCCAACCTCTTACATCTCTCTTAGTCCTTCTCTCTGTCTTCCAGTTTCTGTGTTTCAGTCCATCATTTATTTAGGGCAGTGAGGGGAGACCCCTAATCCGTCCCACCTAACCCCTTCTCTTCCTCTCCTTCTCACTATCCTTCCCATCCCACTCCCTAGGAATGGGGCCTCCCTGTTGCTAAGCAACTAGCAGAGTCTTGGAGAAAAGGAACAGGTAATAGGTGCGTCCCACTGTTAAGATAGGGTCCTGTGTGTGTGTGCAAGCGTATCTGTGTGGGTGCTCTACTTTGGGCCCAGCACAGATTTTCTTACCTCCCACCCAAATTGACTCTCACCTCATCCCTAGCCCCTAAGAGGACATGCCTGTCTGGAAAACTACCTACCAGTGTCACCATTGGTTACATCTGTAGAAGTAATCTTTGCAGAGCAAAGGAGGGGACAGTCCTGTCCCCTTTAGACAGACCTCAGTCTAAATGAGACTCCCGCCTGGAATGCTGGCTTTGGATAAAAGCTGGCCATGGGCTGGAGAGATGGCTTAGCAGTTAAGGCTCCTGCCTAAGAAGACTAAGAATACCCCTTGGATTCTCCAGGTCCCACGTTTAGCCAGACGCAAAGTGACACAAAGATGCAATGCTGCACTTGCCTGCAAGGGGTGCACCCGTCTGGAGTTCGTTCACAGCGCTGAGAGGCTGCTGACACGCCCATTCACTGTCTGTCGGTCTGTCTCTCTCTCTGTGTCACTCTCTCTCTCAAAAAAATATAAAAAGTTGGCCAGGTGCAGTGGGAATTGAAAATTGTACCTGGAGTGGGAAAGGAGTGGAATTTGGAGAGGGTTCCATCTTTGCAGGGTTGGTAAGACTGGAAGTTAGCCATGTGTGCAGTTTGTTGTCCCACTGAACAAAGCCACGACAATGGTCCTGAGATGTGTGACTGGTTTAAACTGAGTCTTTGGGGGTGAGGATACAGCTCAGGGGTACAGCAGTTGTGTAGCATGCACAAGGCTCTGGGTTCCATCCGTAGCCCTGCAAACAAACAAACAAACAAAATACTGGAGCTGTAATTCAGTGGTCAAATCTGGCCTGACATTCATGAGGCCACGGGTCCAAGCTCAGCATTATAAAATAAAAATGTGTGTGCATCTGCGTGGAGGCCACAGGACAATCTCAGATATGCCTGGGTGACACCATCCACCCTTCCTTTTTTTTTTCTTCCCTCTCTCTCTTCTCTGTCTCGCTCTCTTTCACTGGCTGGGAGCTAGTAAATTAGTACAGACTGGCTAGTCAATGAGCCCCAGAGATTACAAACACATGCCACTGTACCTGGCATTTTTACATGGGTCCTGGGCATTGAACTCAGATTATTCATGTTTGTGTAGCATGCACTTTATCCACTGAGCCATCTCCCCAGCCCATGGAGTATTTATTTATTTATTTATTTATTTATTTATTTATTTATTTATATGCAAGAAAGACAGAATGAGCACTCTAGGTCTAGCTACTGCAAATGAACTCCAGATGCATGCACCACCTTGTGCATCTGGCTTTACATGGGTACTGGGGAATCAAATCCAAGTGCTTAGGCTTTTCAGGCAAGTACCTTAACCGCAGAGCCATCTCTCCAGACCGAGATACTTTTTGTTAAATAAAAAAAAAAAAAAGTAAAGCCGGGCGTGGTGGCGCACGCAGCACTCGGGAGGCAGAGGTAGGAGGATCGCCAAGAGTTCAAGGCCACCCTGAGACTACATAGTTAATTCCAGGTCAGCCTGGGCCAGGGTGAGACCCTACCTTGCAAAACCAAAAAAAAAAAAAAAAAAAGTCAACTGGGGCTGTGGATATAGCTCCTTTGGCAGAGGCTTGCCTAGCATGCACGAGACCCTGGGTTCCATCCCGACATTACATAAATCCCAGCATTTGGCAGGTGGAGGCAGGAGGATCAGGAGTTCAAGGTCATCCTCCGTCACGTAGCAAGTTCATGGTCAACCGAGGACTACATGAGACCCTGACTCAAATGAACAACAACCACCCCCCAAAAGTGAATAAACCGATCCTGAAGGAGAAATAAAACTGACAAAGGTCCCAAGCACCATAGTTGACATAGTTGAGAGTTAATGGACATCGCCGCCAGTCGAGGGCGCGCTCCAAGGCAATCCAAGCGTAGGTCAGCAAGGTCCACCTATGCAGTTAGATAGGTGCCTGGAGGTGACCTGAGTTCAAGCCAAGGGCCCAGCTAGTCCGGCCTGCACCCACATCTCACCGATGGGAATAGCCTAGCCGGCAAAGTGTCTCATGCCTTGAACTGTGACTTGCTCTCACCGGCCCCCGCCCCCCCTCCCGCTTCAGCAACTTGACAGCAAGAGGATTAGAGCAACAAGCGGGCCCTAAAACCTCCAGGATTAAAGCAGCGTTCGAGAGATGCTCAGCGGGTGGCCGAGAGCTGACCATCCTTCTCCTGGGGCCCTGTTTTCTGTCCTGCAGAGCCGGCTGCCTGCCTGCCTGCCGCCGGGAGGACGAGGGGCTATGTCCTCCTCCACCGCCGTGAACAACGGGGCCGCCAGCATGCCGTCCCCGCCCGGATGCCGCCAACGGCTTCCCACAGCCCGGAGCCTCCACGGGAGCCTGGCCGCGGGCCGAGGAGGAGCTGCGCGCCGCCGAGCCGGGCCTGGTGAAGCGCGCGCACCGCGAGATCCTGGACCACGAGCGCAAGCGGCGCGTGGAGCTCAAGTGCATGGAGCTGCAGGAGATGATGGAGGAGCAGGGGTGAGCCGGGGGGTGTGACGAACCGGATCAGGAATGTGGGCGTGGCCGAGCAGGGGCAGGGGGTGTGGGCGTGGTCGGAGCACGCACGGGGGCGTGGAGGGGCGTGGTCAAGACAGATCAGGGGAGGTGGGCGCGGCCGGGCTGTGGATGGCCTGTGTACCCTGGGACTTGGTGCAGCAAGGGTGCATTGGGCGGGGCTACCCCTCCACCGTCCTTGGTTAGACAGGGGGTGTGGTCAGGGAGTGGTGGGAGGAGCTAGGGGCAGAGGTGTGGGTGTGGCTGGGCGTGGTCTGGACTAGCAGGGGGCCGCGGAAAGATGGAGCCAGTTGCCAGGGGTGTGTGGGGCGTGGTTGGATTGTGCCCAGGGTCTGGGTGCAAGGAGGTTGTGGGGGACAAGTGGTGCCAGGTTTAGGCAAGGGAGAGGGGCTGGGCAAGGGTGCTGGTATGATGGGATGGGATGAAGTGTGGCTGGGTATCCTTAGCAAAGTGGGCGGCTGGGTGGGTCCAGGGCTAAGCAGGGGGTCGTGGTCAGCCTGTGGTCGGAGGAGTTAGGTCAGGGAGAGTGACAGGGAGTGATGGGAAGATCTAGTGCCCTGGGATGAGGGTTTGACCGGGGCGTGGGTAGGCATTGCCCAGGGACTTGATGGGGCAGGGCAAGGACGTGGTCTAGCTAAGATGGGGCGTGACTGGGGCATCGTTGGGCATGTTCCGGGTTTGCTTGAGCTGTATCCAGGTTTGGTGCGGAAGGGTGGGAGCAAGGGTGTGGCCGGGGCTAGACTGGCATAGGGTGTAGTGGAGGGGCTAGGGTGAGATTGGGCTCTGTGTTGTAGGGGCAAGGTGAGGGAGGAGGAAGGGCAGAGGCGTGGCTTCGCTAGATTGGGGAGGGACCTGGACGTGGTTAGGCTGTGCTGTAGGATTTGGGATAAGTACTAGGCCAT